>CM035296.1:46230675-46282332 GCA_020226075.1 Hydropotes inermis | reverse complement strand
CACACTCACACACCTGCCCACACTCACACCTGCCCGCACTCACCTGCCTTTCTCTCCCACCCCCCAGGACACACAGGACCAGCCACTGCTACCGCATCACCTACCGCCACATGGAGCGCACGCTGTCGCAGAGAGAGGTTGGGGGCATCCACCAAGCCGTGCAGGAGGCGGCCGTGCAGCAGCTGGGCGTCGAGGGCAGGTTTTGAGGCCCTGCTTCTCAGGGCTCCAGGGCTGCTGAGTGAAGGAGAGAAGGATCCCATCTGTGGACTGAGGCATCCGCCATCCTGCGATAAACCTGTCGGTTCCAGGACTCTCAGAAAATAAAGGATTGCTTTCAAGAACCTGTGAACGGGACGTTTGTCTTTTATTTGGGAGAAACGGGGGAGGCACAGTAATGGGAGAGCGACCTTCCACTCCTTTTAGAAACGGTTTGCCCGTGGACGCTCGGGGCGCTTAATCAGTCCCTGGATTCCACTCAAGTGTAAACACCAGACATGATTTCTTGCCCGACAGGCTCTTCCCGCCCTGGAATGAGTGAAGCCACACCAAGGGACAGACTGCAGACCCCGGAAGATTTCCTACATCGGCTCCCAGCCCATCTCCCTCCTTCTGTTCCGCAAAGGGCAGGAGCGCGGGGTCTGGAGGAGACTCCAGACTAGCATCCCCAGTAGACAGGATTGTTTTTCCTTTTCACAGGTGGGGTTTGGAACCCAGCTTCTGGCCCCAGGGCCTGGGTGGAGTTGCCTCCTGTCCCCTGCGGGGCGATGGAGCCTTGTCCGCCATGCTGGGAGGCCCATGACCTGGTGGGACCCGTCCTGGAAGCCCAGGAGCTTTTGTTTCCTGACCGGTGGCCTCTGCTTCCGAGACGACCATTATGGAGGACTGTGGGGCTTTGACGTCTCCACATTTCCATGCCCGGCGCTTCTGTAGTCTGCCTGCCCCACTCCTGACCAGTTTTCTAATCAGATTCCCTCCCCAGCATGATGCTGGAGGCTGATAGAGGGCTGCATGTGCCGGGATAAATATCTGATGAGCGTGCCCGTTAGCAGCTGGCGGCTGGGCAGGCAGGCGCTCCAGCAGGAGGCATGGTCCCCGTGTCATTTTGCCCTGTTATCTGGGGGGCGCCTCCCATGGACTTTGAAGGCTATCTAGTGCAGGCTGCACCCCAGCCCGGCCAAGCCTCAGGCCAGGCCCAGGAGTGGACGCGGGCAGTGCCCCGCGGGACTGGTGACCTTTCCTCCAGGGGCCTTTGCTTGCAGACATTCCTGACCTGACCTGGGATCCCTGTGAGCCCCTAAACCAGTTAGGCATTCATGGAAATGCTCCCCACGAATCAGCTGAGGGGTAACGCTCAGAAAACATGGCGCTGCTCATTGGCCAACCACCCAAGCTCAGAGATGTCTGGGGCCAGGCACTGCGCGGGGGCAGGGAGGGCTGACACTCGGGGTGGCGGTGGGGCGGTCTTACAGAGGGCTTTCCTGAACGTTCTTCTCAACACTCTGTGAGATGTAGGCAGCCCTCTCGTGAGGGGCCTTAACCAGGACCATGCCAGGCAGGGGGAGGCCTCAGCCGAGCCTGCTGACCCCAGATTCAGAACCTGCAGCTAAATGGGGTGCCAGGTCCCTTCTCCTCCCAGGCCTCTGTTCTGTTTCCACGAGACCTCAGCCCCGGGAGCTTGTGTGACCCCCTCACTCTGCTCTGGGTATTGGCGCTCCTGCCAAAGGTGAGCCTGCCTACCAGAGGCGCCTGGAGACACCCAGCTCTTAACTTCTTCATGGGAGTGAAAAAGGAGAATAGTGAGGAAGGAAAAAAGAAGAAAGAAAATGTAATCCCTGAGATGATCAGCACTCTGCAACATGGGGACAGACGACTCGCTTCGTGCAATGTGGTGACCAGCACCACTGCCATCGCCACGCCCACTGGGGGGCCCGCCCCTCCTTCACGGAGCAGGGACCATGGTGCGTCCCCCTGGGAGCTGAGACCAGGAGGCCAAGGACAGGCCCAGGGTCCTCCAGGCGGCGGGGAGCAGAGCGACAACTCGAGGCCCCCTCTCTGTAAGACCAAAGCCCGCGGTCTTCCCGCCATGCCTTGTCTGCCAACACCAGTCAGCGGGTGAGAACACAGTGGCCGTGGCTTGCCCTCTGCAGCCTCAGGCCTCAGACAAGGGGGACGCCCTCCACGGCTCCGCTGCTCAAGTGCAAGCCAGCACGTGCACGTGTTGTCTATTTGGACACAAGCCTTAATGAGGGCTCGGTGTGCCCATGCTTACCAAGGACACGGGGTGACCAGGCCACACGGAGTTAAACAGGAGACCTCAGGGAGGGCGCGTGGACCTGGGTAAACTACAGGATCCATCAGAGAAGGAAATCAGAGTAATCAGCAGGTTCTGCTCTAAAGCCGCACGTCCAGCCGGGTCCCAGCTGCACCCCAAGCTGCTGGCGTCCATGAGCAGGACGGGCAACCAGGGCCAGGGCCCAGAACAGCACACCAGCTGGCTCATCGCCCTTCCCTCCCACATAGGAAGGGCTTTCATGGGCAGGCATGTCAGCCTGGCACATTTTGAAATCTGCTTTTAACGGCTTCCAGTTTACTGAGTGGCTTGTTTGAAGTCGTGTTTACTTAATAAGAAACAACTAGGATGACAAGCAAGTCAATGGAAAAAGGAAAGTCTTTTCAACAGGTATTGCCAGAGCAACTGGTTCTCCATGTTAAAAAAAAGAAAGAAAGAAAGAAAAGGGGGGACGTCCCTGGAGCTCCCCCAGGGAGCTAAGAATCCACACTTCCACTACAGGGGGCACAGGTTTGAATCCTGGTCGGGGAAACTGGAATCCTGCATGCTGCAGCCAAAACATAATTTAAAAAAATTTTTAAAGATGTTATTTAAAAAGAAAATCATCTCAACCCCAATTCCACGCTCCACACAAAAATTAATTCAAGATGGAACATAAGCCTAAGTGTAAAAGTCAAAAACTTATCATCGAGCTTAAATAAGAAAACATACGGGATTGTTCTTGTGACCTCGGGTAGGCAGTGACTTCCTAGGGAGGTCACAGAAAGAGCTAGCAAAGAAAAAACTGATACACTGGGCTTTTTCAAGATTTAAAACATTCACTGTTTGAAATACATCATGAAGAAAATGCATAGCAATGGATGGGCCTAGAGAGTGTCATACTGAGTGAGGTGAGTAAGAAAGAGAAGGAGAAATATCACATGACATCCCTTATTTGTAGAATGTGAAAAGAAATGATGCAGGTGAACTTATCTGCAAAACAGAAAGAGGCTCCTAGACTTAGAGAAGGAACTTACCTTAACCAGGAGGGAACAGCTGGAGGAAGGGGTAGTTAGGGAGCTGAGGATGGACTGCAGTATTTTAAATGGGTCCCCAGCCAGAACCTGCTGTGTGGCACACAGAACTCTGCTCAAGGTTACGTGGCGGCCGGGATGGGAGGGGTGTTTGGGGGAAACGGCTACATGTATGTGTGTGGCTGAGTCTCTTCACTGTTCACCCCAAACTATCACAACATTGTTAAATCAGCTCTACTCAAACACAAAATGAAGAGTTAAAACAATGAACAGGAAACCCACAGAATGGGAGAAAAATTTGTGACACCTATATTCAACAAAGAAATTTATATCCAGAATACACAAAGATTTACTACAATTTAGGAATAATTGCTTTAAAAAGTCTTTTGAAAAAATGCACAAAGATTTCCTACAACTTGATAATTAAAAAATCAAAAAAAGAACAAGCACTCCACGAAAACATTTATAAATGACCAATAAGACGGAAAGGCTCAACATTGTTGGTCACCAGGGAAATGCATCTATGAAGCTATGAGCAGACAGGACTCGTCCGTGGCCGCAGAAAGCAGGCCAGAGGTGGCCTGCATCTGGGGAGGGGTTGACAGGAGGGGGCCCATGGGGATCTGAGTGACGGGAATCGTCTCCATCTTGACTGGCATGCAGGTTACACAGACCGTGCATTCGTCAAAACTCCTCAGACTGGATGCTTTAAGATCTGTGCCTTGAGCCTCAGATAAATTACGCCACAATAAAAATGAGACAACCGACCTGGGCCACATCTCACGACTGGGTGATCAACTACAGCTCCACCGAGGAGACGGCAGCTCGGAGCCAGGGGAGCTGGCAGAGAGGTGGGCGTAGGAGGAGCTCTGGGACTGAGGGGACAAGGTCACGCCTGAGACGGGTGGGCGGCTCTCCAAGAAGCTGGGGTGGGGGGCTGCTGGAGCAACAAGGTGTCCACACATCTGTCTCCCACCGGGGAGGGTAACACGTGGCTCCGCTGAGAATCAGACCCCATGAGGCTGCCTCCCTGCCTATCATCAGCCCGCTTCCAGCGGGTGCTGTGAGGACCACAGCCTGGCCACACGAGCCCACCCCTCAGTCCTTCTGGACCACGTGTCTGAGCTGCCCGGGTACCACCAGCCATGTCTGTGCCCCACTCCCCCCGCCGCCCTCCCGCCCTCCTCCCCGCCCTCCCCCCTCCTCCCCGCCCTCCCCCTCCCTCCCTGCCTCCTGCCCAGCCGTCTGGAAGGCCCCTCTGGCCTGGATTAACTCAGACCCAGTCGATGAGAATGAAGCCACAGGCTTGCCGGAGGGAAACACATCGGGCCTGTTCACAGGCTCACCCCTGGGATGAGGGCACAGCGCCTGACGAAGGGCCCCTCCCTGGCGAGGACTGCAGTCGGCGCTCCTGTCGCTGGGTGTCAGCTCCTTCGCGGGCCGGACTGGGCGCGCCACCCAGTCTCCTCCTGGCTCCCAGAGCCCCTCCGGCCCCACCGGCAGCGCTGGGCAGACGGAGGGGAAGCAGGCCGCCTCCCCGAGGCCTTGCTGTGCCGGCCCAGGGTGGGCCGGGCGCTCAGATGACCGGCCTCTCCTCCTCTCTGCCAGCCCCTCCAGCAGGCTCCCAGGGATGCTCGCTTCAGCTCAGCCCAGGCCAGGAGAGCCTTTAACTCCTGGAGATGCCACATGTGGGCCTCGGGGCCTGAAAAATACCATTGAATGGGGTCACTTAAAGTGTGTTTTCAAGAAAACAAGCGGTTTAGCAAAATGGTTGAAAACATAGGCTTTGTCCTCAGGCAGAGGCAAGCTCCAACACGGGGTCTGTAACCCCTTAATCTCTCAGGGCAAACCTGCAGTCGGTGTTGTAAGGATGACGGGACCCCGTGTCTGGGAAGCTGTTTGCATGTGGCCGGGGAAGCAGGCAGTGGAACGAGAGCCGGCTGTGGGTTCAGAGAGGGCCACTCTCCCAACTAAAGTGACCGTGGGGTCTGGGAGAATGTGGCACAGGGTGGTATCCTAGAAGATCTAGACTCAAAGGGAACTTTAAGGTCATTTGTCTGGTGGCCCCATGTTAGAGATGACTTGCTGAGGCCCAGAGAAGTAAAATGACTTCTGAACTCCTTGGATGAATAACCAGTGCAGACTGGCCTAGACGGTTACCTCACAGAACAGCCAGTCTGGAGGAGACAGGGCCGGTTCACTGGCCCAGTGCTTCTCTGAGACCCCAGGCTCTTCCTTCTGCTCTGCCAGCCGCAGCAGATGGGCAATGTCTTCCCCTCATGGTTACATTATGGCTGCAGGTGCACCAGCCAGCATGTCTCCACACACCCTCCACCAGAAAAAATGGAGGGGGCAAAGGACCTCGGTTTCCCTTCACAAATTTCTTTTTCTCATAGAGAAAACTGCCTTCCCTTCAAGTCTCATTGGCCAGGATTGGGTCACACGTCCACAGTCCAGCTTCAAGACTTGGGAAAGGAGGTGTCTATCATTTCTAGCCTCTATTGTAGGAAAAAAAGTGCTACCAAAAAATAAATAAATAAACAAATAGATAAGGGGAGTGGGAGATGGTATTTCATAGGCAAACCACAGTGTCACCCAGACTGGCCCAAAGTCAGCCAGCTACTTGCCAACCAGAGCTCGCAGGGCCCAGATGAGAGCCCACTTCTCTTGGTTCCAGGCCCAGTGTCGTTTCTAGGTGTCTCCTCCTGGATGTTGCCGCCTCCTTGCTGAGCGAGGGCGTTAGAAAGTGTGTATTGAAGGGCAGCTAGTCTCTGCCGGAGAACTAGTCATGCTGAAGCTTGGAGTCCACACTGAGCAGGGCCACTAGGAGGCCAGGCTGAGAGGCAGCGGGAGCCGCCCATGTGTACGTGGGAAAGCCACTCAGCCTAGAGGTTCCCGGGGCTCCTAGGTGGGCCTGCCCCTGCAGAACCCCCTGTCTGGGTGTTTGTCAAGGAGGGTGGTGACAGGCGCTGGTGGGTTCACCAGGCAGGGGCGTTGTGTTCATGACCGGGGGCTCCATGTCCCTCCAGAGCCGGCTCTTCACCAGGAATGTCTATCAGCGCCAGGTGCCCGCTTCTCTAGTGGTTTCAGTCCTTTGAGTGTGTGTGCTCAGCTGCTTCTGATTCTTTGCGGCCCCATGGATTGTAGCCGTCAAGGCGCCTCTGCTCATGGCATTTTCCCAGGCAAGAATACCAGACTGGGTTGCCATGCCCTCCTCCAGGGGGTCTTCCCAACCCAGAGATCACACCCAGGTCTCCCATATTGGAGGCAGAGTCTTTCCCACCTGAGCCACCAGGGAAGCCCTTTAGATAACTCATTTTTGTGTGCCTGTAACGCATGATTCAGTAGATGGCAACCGTGCATTCCAGACAGGTGGACGGACTGGTTCAAAGTCACATGGGAACCCAGCATCCTAGTTCCCTGGACTTACCACAGATGCGGTCAGGAGCACTGCGTATCACCAGAAATCAAAACATAAAGCCCTTTGTCACTTTTCCAAGCCAAACGTCAGGAAAGCAGTTACGGAAGCCCCAGAGGCTCACAGGCAGGGTACAGCCAGCCCCACCGGGAAGGCTGCATGTGCCTGGGCCCAGGTTTCCAGAAGGCTGGTGAGGGATGGGCCTGAAAGGGCAGGAGCCATGGCTGCCCTCAGTGCCAAGGAGTGATGTGGCCACAGCTCTTCAGGCACAGAGCAGAAGAACACAGCCGTGACCTGAGACGCTGGCAGAGGAGCAGAGCGGGCTGCCAGGAAGAGCCAGCTGCAGTCCCTGCCGGCGCCGGCTCAGGGAGGACAAGGCTCATGGACGGGAGACTGGAAAGAGAGAGGAAGCTCCCGGGGCCTGGCCGGCCCAGCTGACGAAGATGGCCAATGGCAGCGTCCATCTGTGAGCCGGAAGGCCAGCAGGAGAGGGGTCCAGAGGGACGCAGCTGTCCTGGGCCTTGTCGCTTGCAGGACCTCTGGCCACTGATGACGCTGAGATGCTGGCAGAGATCAGACTGCATGGCCTCCCCTGGAAGACATGCATCTCTCACCTCCCACCATCATGGGTCAGAATCCCAGGTCATGGATCCCAATAGGGGTCCCAGGGGGTCCCTGGAGTGCCTCAGTTAGGGTTCCCATCTGAGAACCCTCAGAATCCCAGGCCTGCACAATGAGTTGCCCCTTCACGGGAGGAATGAAGGGACTGAGGCCACTGTTTGCCGAGCAGACTGACACTTTCATGAATTTTTTTTACCACCAAGAAACTCATTTGTGATTTTTCGCCCCCAGGACCCCATGTTTTAAGAGATCCTCATCTACCAAACAAGTGCATTTACCAAGCAATAATTTATTCATTTTCTCATTTTTAAAATTAATCAAAGATACACAAAACTGCCAGCCAGAGCCTCTGATCTGCAGGAGATAACCCTTATTACCACCCTGGGTTGATTTAATTCCTGCCCAAAGCAAAGGAACTTAACGTTTTTGATCGCCCTCACAGCCTCGCTGGGGGCACGCGGGAATTTTCACTTTGCTCTCTGATGATGCTCTCTGCTCAGCAGCTCCCAGGCTGCCCCTCACTGAGGCACCCCAGGAATCCCCCGGGACCCCTATCGGGGACCAGGGCGCCATTTCAGCAGGAAGTCAGACACACAGGGAATCTCAGCATCCCATCGCAAGCACACGTTGCATAATCATCGCTATTTCATAGGCAGGTCGCCGTCCACCTGTCACCGGTGTGAGACACGCTGCCGGGAACATCAGGTCCACAGCTTTCTGTATCCTGGGGATTCGTTCATTCAGCTAGATTCCCAGGTGGGAATTTCTGGGTCAAAAGTTGCAGTTCTATATCCAAAATCATTTCTGATGATCCAGAGAGAGACTTGAGGGTAAAACCGGGGGAACCCACGTTTGCAACCGACCACCGAGAGCAGATGTAGAAATCCCGAGGGAGAAGCAGGGGCCGGGTCAGGCGGAGATGACCCCGGGACCGCGGGTGTTGGCGCTTTCTTTCGCCAGGTTCCTCCCTGCCTCCAGGTGAGGATGCTGACAGGGTGGGCGCCAGAGAAGTCAGGGAACGGAATCGGGTCCTCCGGGCAGGGAGCTGCAGCCGCTCAAAGTCTCCTGTTACCGAGGCGACCTTCCCTTTCCCCCCTTCTTTTCCGGGTTAATGGTTCTGAATCTGTGCTGGATGGTGGCAGAGAACTATTTTAAAAGGAGGGGAAAATAAAGAAAACAGCTCTAAAAGACGATTTAACTGGGAACCTGAGGAATCGGCCCAAGCGCAGCCCAGAGAACCCTCTGGTTCATTCCTGTTTCTGCGCGACTTCACGGTTCGATCTTTTCTCTGAGGTGAATTTATTTCCACTTTCCTTTAATAAAGCAGAACCACCGGCGTGCTCTGCCGGCCTAACGACATGCAGCCGGTGGCGGGGCGAATGCCCCTGTCCCGACGGAAGCGTACCCAGGCCTAGGGCGACGGCGATTGCGCCGGGCAGAAAACAGGAACGAGGACGCTCAAACTCACTCCTCCGACCGCGCGATGACCCGCTGCTGCCAGACGGGTTACCCCGGCGGTGCTCGGGGCCGGGGAGCACGTGGCTCCGGCCGCCGGCAGGAAGCTTCCAGCACCCTTCTCACCGCGGACTCTTCACAGCCTTAAAAGGCAGCCAGGTGGGTTCTGCCCGTCACCAGGTACCCGCCTGTGAGCCAGGCGCTCGGGGGCTGCGTGCCCCTCCCGGGGCGCACCTGCGGTTTGCAGCCGCACGCCCCTGCCGGCCTGCGCGGCAGCTGTGGGCCGACAAGGCCCGGAGGGCAGAATCCGCCGCCCCACGAGGGGTGGCGGGGGTGTCTCGTGGCCGTAGACCCGATGACTTTCCGTGTCCCAGTTTCCGCAGTGCGTTTTCCAGCCCTGGACTTGCACCCGGACAGACGGACTGTGTGACTGAGCTCATCCGCAGGGCCCGGGTTTACGGGGTGCGGATGCGCGGGCGTCCATCTGGTCCGCGGGCGTCCACACGCAGGCTGCGGCGGAGAGCCGGCGGGGCGTCAGGGGCCGAGGATCCCGTAAGGTCCGGTGCCCCCTGCGGCCCTCTCCTTTCCGGGATTTGCCTCCCAGAGACGAAGGCCTGGGTGGTGATGCCGGGAGTGGGCAGCCCCCTTGCAAGCCTGCGCGATCGTTTCTGTTTCTTCAAGGTGCTCTGAATCCCCCCTTCCCAGGTGGTGGGGGTTTCCCACAGATAACAAAGCCCGAAGGAGCTCCTGAGATGGCGGAGGCAGACCGGCCAGGTGCTTCCCCGAGGGCGTTGAGCATCGCTGCTGCTGACTCGCTGCTCTTCCCCTCATCTTTAAATAGCCCTCTGCCAAATTACCTCCCTTAAAAACTATTATATGCCAAATTACCTCCCTTAAAAGTCCTAGCATCCTCCAGCCTTCCCTGGCGGTCCAGTGGTTAAGATTTTGCCCTTCCAACAGGGGACATGGCTTTGATCTCCTGCCAGCGAACTAAGGTCCCACGTACCATGCGGGTGCTGCCAAAGAGAACCGGGGACTTCCCGTCCGGTCCAGTGGTTGAGACTGCACTTCCAGCGCAGATCCCTCGTAGGGGAACAGAGATCCTGCATGCTGCAGGGCAAGGTCAAAAACCAAAAAGCCTTTTATCGTCATAAAGAAGCTGTGCTTGTCATCACTGTGCCATCTGCTCTCAGTAAGACCTGTGTCTCGGTCTCAAGTTGACCGTCCAGGTAACCTCCACCACCTGCTGTGTAGGTGGCATTTTCTCCTGCTGCCCTAGGGGTGAGGGTGGACCCTGGGCGGATTTGGGCTCTTGGAGCAGGTGGCCAAGTCTCGGGTAAGGGACAGGAGGAGGGGCAGGCCCACCGCCTGGCAATGACCCGGCTGGACGGGGCCTCCATCTGGCAGCTGCCGTCTTACTCGGCTCCACAAGGAGAGCAGACGGCGGCCGGGGACCTGCAGCTGGGGGAGGGCGTCCACAGGGGAGGGAGCGCGGCAAGAGGTGTGGGTCGGGTGCCTGGGGCAGTCAGGAAGAGTCGAGCACACTGCCCACCTGAAGCTTCACGGAGGCCTTCAGTGATGGTCTTGACTTTGGGATTGGCCACCTGCCACCCAGGAAGGTCCCCTGGAAAAGGGAATGGCAACCCGCTCCAGTGTTCTTGCCTGGGAAATCCCATGGACAGAGGAGCCTGGTGGGCTGCAGCCCACGGGGTCACACAGTCAGAAATGACTGAGGAACTAGCACTGCACTTTTTTTCACCTGCCACCTGCGACTGATTGAGGACCTCCATATTACTGTTTCCTACCAAATCCAGTACTTTATAAAAATAAAGACATTTTGAGCAAGTTGGGTTTCTCCCAGAAATCCAAAGCTGGTTTAACATTAGAAAATCTGTTAATGATGGACCACATTGAAAGACGGAGGAAGATCTGTCCTAGAAGTTTCATAGCAGCATTTCTTTAAATGTTCATCAGTAGAACAATGGATTCACAGATTGTGATATTTTTGTGCAGGGAGTACTACGCAGCCATGAAAAATGCAAGAGCCAGTGTGTTATGTATTAACAGTCATGAATTTCAAAAATGTAGTGTTGGATATGGAAAGTAGGTTGTAGAAGATGATATATCCTGAGATTCATTTATATTAAAAATATCCTACACTATATCCTGTGTAGGGATGAATTCATACGTAGTAACTGTGTAAAGCAAAGAGTAGTGATTTTAAGGTCTGATTTCACAGTTCACCTGTTCATGGGGAGCTGATACTGTGAAAATTCAAACGTATGGGCAATGTTTTATTTCTTCAATCAGGTGGTGGGTGCAGAGTAGTGCACTGAATTTATCCTACATACATTGTGTATGTCTTAAATGTTTCACAACACCTTCAAATAAATTTTGAATTAGCAATGAAGTGAAAAAGTGAATAAAGAAGCAATAATGGGGACTACTACCTAGATTAATTTTTGATCTGTGCAAAAGAATCAGTAAAGATCTTGGGAGAAATGAAAATGTCATTTGAGGATTTGTGGTGCTGGACATATATGCATATGTCCATATACTCTAGGGGAAAAGCTTTAAAAATATATAATTACATAAGTTTATATGTAAATAGAGGAAATCAACCCTGAATATTCATTGGAAGGACTGCTGCTGAAGTTGAAGCTCCAATACTTTGGCCACCAGATGCAAAGAGCCAACTCCCTGGAAAAGACCCTGATGCTGGGAAAGATTGAAGGCAAAAGGAGACGGGGCGGCAGAGAATGAGATGGTTGGATGGCATCACCAGCTCGATGGACATGGGTTTGAGCAAGCTCGGGGAGATGGTGATGGACAGGGAGGCCTGGTGTGCTACAGTCCATGGGGTCATAAAAAGTCAGACATGACTGAGCAACTGAACAACAAATACACCACCACCATAGAGTCCGGGCCAGGGCACAACATCACAGAAGGACATAAAGTGGGAAAAACACTGGAGGGTGGAAAAGACAGCCAGGCAGCGGGCGAAACTCAGGCCCCTGTCGGAACGGAGGGTCAGGTGGGTGCTGTGGGGAGGAGAGCTGGGAGACAGCTCGGGGGGCGTCACTGGAGGTGGACTCCACGCGGCTCGGAGGCTTCGCCGTGTGGATTGAGGGCGAGAAGTGTGAGGCCTGGTCCCAGCTTGGGCGACTGGCAGGAGAAGGGGCGGCCGGCAGCGGGGAGGCGTGGAGGTCTGCTGCAGACAGTAAGTCCTAGGAGCCCGTAGGACTTGTCAGAGGTGGATGGCTGGTTTTCTGTGTGGAGTCAACTTGACTGAGGCACAGGTGCCCAGACAGTTGGTCACACTTGTTCTAGGTGTGTCTGGGAGGGTGTTTCTAGAGGAGATTTGCGCTTGAACTCGTAGACTGAGTAAAGCAGATCTCCTCCCCGGATATGAGTGGGCCTCCCTGGAAAGAACCCTCCTGCCAATGCAGGAGACACAAGGACGCAGGTCTGATCCCTGGATTGAGAAGATCCTCTGGAGCAGGGTACGGCAACCCACTGCAGCCTTCCTGCCTGCAGAGTCCTGTGGACAGAGGGGCCTGGCGGGCTGCGGTCCTTGGGTCGCAGAGTCAGACTCGACGGACATGCTGCGGGTGGGCCTGGCGCCGGCGCCTGCAGACTCCACGGGCGCAGAGGCGGCGGGAGCGGGGCCTGGCCCGGCCCGCCCGCCCTGCCCGAGGCTGGCTCTCCTGGGCGGCCACAGAGCCGGGGCGGCTCAGTCTCAGCAGCGGGGTACTGGAGTTCAGGCGCAAGGGCTGCAGGGAGGAGGGGGCTTCTGCTCTGTAGGGTTCAGCCTCCTCTCCTGGGCGGGGCTGAGGCCCTGCCTTCACACACAGCCGTGGGCGCCTCCCTTGTGCCACGCTCGACCCCCTGCATCAGACAGGTAGATGCAGCAACTGGTTAACAGACGGGAAGAAAGACTCCATTCACCCCTTCACCCATTCACTCATTTGTTCAACATATCCATTCATCCATCACTGTCATAAGAATCCAGGGAAACACACAGGGGCTTTGCCATTTTTACTATCAGGAAGTTTCCTTAATTTCACAAGCTTAAAAAAAAAACAAAACAGGTTAACGCTCACAAGATGATGTCAAGTGTCTGGCACCTAGCAGATGCCCAGTGAATGGTTCTTATTAATATTGGTCTTGTGCCAGGCCAGGGAATCTGTAGATGGATTAACTTATATTCTGTGAAGTCTTTTGTTTCTTTCCAGCAGATGTCGTGGGAGCAGGCGTCTTGGACGGAAGTGCAGTGGCGTGTGTCCAGGGCCCGGTCCTCTGGGAGCTGCCCACCCCGCCTGGGAGCAGAGCCCCCAGTCCTGAAAGTGCTGGGTCGGGCAGGGCGGGACAAATCCCCTCTACCCGGTCGGTCACTGGTGCCCCAGCTCCCCCCATCGTGGACACCAGGGTTTGAACGACAGGATGGGAGAAGAGAAATGCATTTAGTCGCTGGTCCACAGGGGCCTGGAAGCCTGGGGAGGAGATGGAGGCCCTCCCAGGCTCCAAGTGAGCAAGTGTTGGGGAAGGCGGGCGCCGGAGCGCAGCTGACTTCGCTGTCGTCCCAGCCCCTGTTCAGCTCAAGTCACACGTGTGAAGAGGCTTCTGGCTCCAGGCGGCTGGTAGACTCTGGCTGACAGATTTGGGATCTGATAAGAGACTGTTGATTTCATCCTCGTGTGCGATGTCGGAGATGGATTTCAACAGTTAAAACGGGGAAAGGCAAAAAAGAGCCCTAGACCGTTGCCAGCTTTGCAACACTGGCTGTTTCTTCTAACGGGTTTCTCCAAACCGTTAACTCCCCGACTTGGAGGTGCCTGTGTGTGAAGGGGCACTGTTGCGGGGTGCCGTCTGGGGCGCTGGGAATGGACGCGAAGAGCAGAAGAGAAGAGAGTGGTCCATGCAGAGGGGGCGGCCCTGTGCAGCTCCGTGTCCCCCTCCTCTGGGCCCGCTCTCCTCTTGCACACACAGGCGGTCTGCCGGCAGGCCCGGTGCTATCAAAGCAAGCGGGGCTCTCTGCTGAGGAATGCCATGGGATTCTAGCCCAGAGGGTCCACCCATAGACCCAGGGGTTTAAACAGTATCATTAACTGTCTGCTACAAACAATAGAATGGGAAAGACTAGAGCTCTCTTCAAGAAAATTAGAGATACCAAGGGAACATTTCATGCAATGATGGGCTCAATAAAGGACAGAAATGGTAGGGACCTAACTGAAGCAGAAGATATTGAGAAGAGGTGGCAGGAATACACAGAAGAACTGTACAAAAAAGACCTTCACGGCCCAGATAATCACGATGGTGTGGTCACTCACCTAGAGCTGAACATCCTGGAGTGTGAAGTCAAGTGGGCCTTAGGAAGCATCACTATGAACAAAGCTAGTGGAGGCGATGGAATTCCAGTTGAGCTATTTCAAATCCTGAAAGATGACACTGTGAAAGTGCTGCACTCAATATGCCAGCAAATTTGGAAAACTCAGTAGTGGCCACAGGACTGGAAAAGTTCAGTTTTCATTCCAATCCCAAAAAAAGGCAGTGCCAAAGAATGCTCAAACTACTGCACAATTGCACTCATTTCACACGCTAGTAATGCTTGAAATTCTCCAAGCCAGCCTTCAGCAATACATGAACCGAGAACTTCCAGATGTTCAAGCTGGTTTTAGAAAAGGCAGACGAACCAGAGATTAAATTGCCAACATCCGCTGGATCACTGGAAAAGCAAGAGAGTTCCAGAAAAACATCTATTTCTGCTTTACTGACTATGCCAAAGCCTTTGACTGTGTGGATCACAATAAACTGTGGAAAATTCTGAAAGAGATGGGAATACCAGACCACCTGACCTGCCTCTTGAGAAACCTATATGCAGGTCAGGAAGCAACAGTTAGAACTGGACATGGAACAACAGACTGGTTCCAGATAGGAAGGGGAGTCCATCAAGGCTGTATATTGTCACCCTGCTTATTGAACTTATATGCAGTTTGCATCAGGAGAAACGCTGGGCTGGAAGAAGCACAAGCTGGAATCAAGATTGCCGGGAGAAATATCAATAACCTCAGATATGCAGATGACACCACCCTTATGGCAGAAAGTGAAGAGGAACTAAAGAGCCTCTTGATGAAAGTGAAAGAGGAGAGTGAAAAAGTTGGCTTAAAACTCAACATTCAGAAAATTAAGATCATGGCATCTGGTCCCATCACTTCATGGCAGATAGATGGGGAGACAGTGGAAACAGTGGCTGACTTTATATTTCTGGGCTCCAAAATCACTGCAGATAGTGACTGCAGCCATGAAATTAAAAAACGCTTATTCCTTGGAAGGAAAGTTAAGACCAACCTAGATAGCATATTAAAAAGCAGAGATATTACTTTGCCAACAAAGGTCCGTCTAGTCAAGACTGGTTTTTCCAGTGGTCATGTATGGATGTGAGAGTTGGACTATAAAGAAAGCTGAGTGCCAAAGAATTGATGCTTTTTAACTGTGGTGTTGGAGAAGACTCTTGAGAGTCCCTTGGACTGCAAGGAGATCCAACCAGTCCATCCTAAAGGAGATCAGTCCTGGGTG
The DNA here is from genome assembly GCA_020226075.1 of Hydropotes inermis. Taxonomy (NCBI): domain Eukaryota; kingdom Metazoa; phylum Chordata; class Mammalia; order Artiodactyla; family Cervidae; genus Hydropotes; species Hydropotes inermis. The sequence goes on along the minus strand of CM035296.1, from coordinate 46,266,959 downwards.
TTCATTGGAAGGACTGATGTTGAAGCTGAAGTTCCAATACTCTGGCCACCTGATGTGAAGGGCTGACTTATTTGGAAAGACCCTGATGCTGGGAAAGATTGAAGGCGGGAGGAGAAGGGGATGACAGAGGATGAGATGGTTGGATGGCATTACTGACTCAATGGACATGGGTTTGGTTGGACTCTGGGAGTTGGTGATGGACAGGGTGGCCTGGCGTGCTGTGGTTCATAGGGTCCCAAAGAGTCGGACACGACTGAGCGACTGAACTGAACTGAACAAAAAGAGACACCAAAACTAAAACTCCCTTTCCCGGGGCACTCTGATGAGAAGCTTACAAGTTTATATATTTAAATTTAGCATCAAATGATTGGTCATTTTGGAAGCCACTCAGACATGCTTCATGCCACCCCAAAGAATGGCTGCATCTGTAATGTAGGGGGTGGGCACAGATGGCCACCACCACCAACTGCCCTGTGTCTTTTTAATTAATCTTTATTGGCGTATTGGGCTTCCCAGGTGGTGCAGTGATAGAGAATCTGCTTTCCAATGCAGGAGACATGAGCTCCATCCCTGGTCAGGAATCAGCTCTATTGGAATATAGTTGATTGACAATGTTGTGTTGGTTTCTGCTTACAGCAAAGCCAATCAGTTATGCATCTACATGTTTAGCCCATCCAGGTCATTACAGAGAGTTGACTTCCCTGCGCTGTACAGTAGGTCCTTATGCCCTGCGTCTTGACTTCTCTGCCAGTTGCATCTGGTTGAACACGAATCCTGTTGCCCACACTGGCCAGCAGCAGGTCAGACAATGATTCCTTAAATCCAGAACTCTCTATGCAGTCTCCAGGGGTTTCCACCCGGTATGACCTGAAAACATTCCAGGATGCAGACACGGTAGGCATTTGCATTCACTAAGGCATGTCTGTGGCCCGGAGTGTTGTCATGTGAGATGGGGTAGAAACCCCTGGAAACTGCATGGAGTGTTCTGGATTTAAGGAATCATTTTCTGACCTGCCACTGGCCGGTGTGGACTATGGGGTCCATGTTCAACCAAATTTGCATTTGCCAAGAAGTGAAGCAGCTGAGGTCTAAGGACAAAAATCACAGAAGCAGAGTCGACTCCAGACCTGAGGCCCTCTGCACCACCTCCCCAGGGAGAAGGCACCCTGGTTCCCTTCCGAGGGGGACGACCGCTTTCAGCAGGAGCTGAGCCCACACCCCAGCCGTCTCGCTCACACGCGCAGGGGCCGGGAAGGCCCTCCGAGCCGCCCCCTGCGCCCGTGTGCAGAGCCCTCCAACTGGAACGTGCCTTGCGCAGGGTGAAAGCCCTGCAGGGCTGGTCGGCCTCCGCTCCCCTTTCAGTCACTGTCACTGGCGTGACCGGCTGGGTCCCTGTTAGGGGAGGTTCGGAGCAGACTAGCGACGACTCGTTTACCAGGGACACGTGGCAGGTGTGGAAGTCAGGCCTGGAGAGCAGGAGCTCTTCAAGAACAAGGCTCCCAGGGCGGTTCTGAGGGGAGAGGGGCAGAGACAGGCGGTGACAGGGCTGGACTTACCCTCTTAGGGGGCAGGATCCAAGTCTAGAGCCCTGGGGGGCTGGCGAGTACCCCTGGGTCACCGCCGGGACGGCTCCGTCTCCCACGGTGGCTGCCTGAACCAGAGGAACAGGGCCCCGTCCACCCAGAGCCTCCTCCAGAGCAGGGCTCTTGGAGCTGAAGGCATCTGCTAACGGGGTCCTGACGCTCCTGGGATGCGCCGGACGGAGGGGATGGTGACCCCAAGCCTGGTCTCCGCCTGTGATGCATGTGATCGGACCCCGGTGTGCCTGACTCCAGCCCGGGATTCCTCCGGGCAGCAGCGCCCTGTGGGGTCCCCGGGAGGGGAGTCGCCTCTCTCCCCCATGTGCCTGTGAAGGGCTCTCCCCTGTGCCATGCCTGCCAGAGAGTGCCCACTGCTGTCCAGGGCAGCCAGGAGGAGAAAAAACCTCAGATGTTATTTCATTCAGATGAAAACCGGGACCAGTCCCCCCCCGCCCACTGCCCAGGGGACCAACATCTGAGCATATCTGGGGCAGCAGGGCTGGGGGCACGGGGGGGGGTCTCTCTTTTTCAAGCCGGGCAGGGCAGGCGGACTCTGCACTGGGCAGACACCTGAGCTCGGGCAGCTCAGGGCAGGGCCAGAAGCCCAGGGCACCCTTGGGGAGAAAGCAAGGCGGCCGCAGGGCCCCAGCTGACTGATGCCATGGTGGGAGGGAGGCCGGAGCCCCTGAGGAAGGAAGACCAGGCCCAGGATGCGGAGGCCGGGCTCTGAAAACCAGGGCGGGAAAGCTACCCCTCCGGGTTTGGAGGCAGAGGATGCCAGGCAGGCAAACAGACGCAGGAGGTGGAGGGAGAGAGAGAAAGAAGCTGAGAGGAGCCGGGACCCGGGATTCAGCAGAGCGGGCCCCGCGATGTCCGGGGTGATGAAATATTTATGAATGGGGAGGCTGCCACATGCTGCAGTGCAGCACCGGGGAGAGCGAAGTTTCAAGAAGACCGTAATAGCAAAGCCCTCCATTAATTATCGGAAGCAAGCTGTAATACCAGTTCCTATGGCAACGGGGTCCCCAGTGGATTTTGTGCTTTTTTTTTTTTTTTTTTTAAGCTGCTCCCATTTACTGTGGTACATGCATCTGTTTTCCACCAGAGACTTGAGCTTGTCCTCTGCAGGTGAATCCCTCCCGTCCGCATAGGGGCTGGAGCAGAGCCGGCAGGCCAAGCCGGCCAGGATTGGCCCTGGGCTGGGGGAAGCGAAAGCTTGTGCAACTTGGTGCTGAAAGTGCCATGAGGATGGTGCTGGAGGCCGAGAGCCTTTCACTGGGGTTGGGGTCAGGTGGGCAGCAAGGAAGGCAGAGGCGAAAGCCTGCTGCAGGTGGCTGGCAGAGAGCACAGGTCACTAGGGGCATCTAGGCCAGCACTAGCTCCCTTAAGGTCTCTGCAGTCCAGGCTGGCACTGGGGAGGTGTCCTCGAAGACTGCTGGGTCATCTGTCATCTGCCTGCTGTGGCCCAGCGGAATCTAACACTTGCATGTGGGGAGCTCTGGGGGAAGGATGGGAGAGAGAACAGGGCTCTGGTTCCCGGGAGCAGTCCAGGCCACGCCGCCTCCTTCCTGCACCATGGCCGCATCTCCTGCATCCCTTCTCCATCATCACAGCCCCATAGCTCCACCCACCCCCCAGCCCTGCTGAAATGCGGGTGTGATTTGATGCCAGCTGGAAAGCAGTTCTCCCAGGGGGGACAGGCCTGGGACTGCCTGCCCTGGAGTGCTCCCCTGAAATGCTCTGTCCCAGGCTACAGTCCCCGGGCCACTCGGACGGGGTCAGAAGTCAGCCCAGCTGGTGAGCAGCTCTGACCCCCAGCGCTGTTCCTTCAGGAGGGGCTGTGTGACTTCACCACAGTGGTTGGCAGCCTGGGGCCCAGGGGCTGGTGTGGGTCGGAAGAAATGGCTTGGAGACAGCACACCCCCACCACGCTATTCAGGCCAAAAATGAATTTCTACTGCCCCTGGATTGTTTTTCTGGGTCTACTCTGCCTTCTAAGTTGCCAAAGAGACTTATAGGCACTTGTGGGGAAAAAAAAAAAAACTGGGAAGATGTCAAAAGAAGAGGTAAACCAAACAGTGTCTGTGTGCTCACGGACTTCTTTCTACCCTGAGCGCCTCCTGCCTTGTGGGAGGCCCGCCCCTCTCATGGGGTTGCGGGGAAAGGTGTGACCAAGAGTCAAGGGGGGCCTTGGGGGCTTTTCTCCTGGGCCATCTCCTGTTTAGATTCATCCCCAGGACTGACTGGGCTTTCCAGGTGGCGCTAGTGGTAAAGAACCTGCCTGTCATTGCAGGAGATGTCAGAGACGCAAGTTCGAGCCCTGGGTCGGGAAGATCCCCTGGAGGAGGGCATGGCAACCCACTCCCATGTTCTTGCCTGGAGAATCCCGTGGATGAGGAACCTGGCGGGGCGCAGTCCGCGGGGCCACAAGGAGTCAGACACGACTGAAGCGACCGAGCGCTCAGGACTGATTTCCAGATTCCCAGGCGGGCGGTGGGGTGGGGGGTGGGCACAGGGCTCCTTGCACACCTGTGTGCCCACACGTGCCATGCCCTGCAGCCAGCGCCTCATCAGTTCTGAGCAGAGGTCTGTCTCCCTCATTTAAGTCAGGAACCCGAGGCTCGGAGAGGAAGGTCGTCTCCTAGGCCATGTGGCTCCTCAGAGGTGGAGCTGAGCTCAGAGCCCACTTCTGTCTGACCCCAAAGTCTGTGCTTCTGAAGCCTCACCCGCCAGCCTCCTGCAGGGAGGGGCCTGTCTTGTGAGCTCGCCCCTTCCACCCCGCATGCAGCCCCCGGCTTACCACTGGTCCCCCCGGGGTTTCCCACCAGGGCCCATAAGCCGTGTCTGCCAGCCCAGTGGGGCCAGCCCGGGAACTCAGGGCATGCAGGGAGAAAACAGGAAATCGAGGTGGAGTTCTGTGTTCTTCCTTGAAATGTTGACCTTCGTGTCTGCTTTGTGATGCTTTCATTAGCTCGGGAGCACATTTGTAGAATTTATAAATCATACTGGGGTGCATGCCTGAAATTATTTTACTTATATTGCAAGTAAGCAAAGAGATGGGGCCTGATGTTGGAGGAAATGACTGGGTTCCCCCCACCCCATCTCTTGGGTCTGTAGATGGCCTCTGCCTTCACCTGCAGCTTTGCTGGCTCCCAGGACGCTTCTGTGGCTTCCCAGGTGCTCAGTGGTAAAGAGCCCACCTGCCAATGCAGGAGACTGGAGTTCCATCCCTGGGTCAGAAAGATCCCCTGGAGGAGGGCGTGGCTACCCACTCCAGTGATCTTGCCTGGAGAATCCCATGGACAGAGGAGCCTGGCGGGCCACAGTCCACGGGCTCACAAAGAGTCAGACACGACTGAGTGATTGACCACACACGGAGCACACGATGAAGCTGTCCCCACAAGTAAACCAGCGAACACACCCATGACCTGACCTCAGTCACCGTGGCCTTTTCTTTGTTTCCTTGGATGAAAACACTCGAGACCTCCCCTCTTTGTACGCTTCAGGCACACAGTTCAGTACTGTGTTACCCAAGGTCACCACGCTGTCCTCTGCATCCCCAGAACTTGCTCACCCGGCATAAGCGAAGCATTATCCCTTCCCCGGCTCCCATTTCCAAGCTTCTCCGCTTCTGTGAGTTGGGCTGCTTCAGAGCCCACGTGCCCAAAAGTACCACTCACTCTCTGCTGCTGTGTCTGCTTTTTTCACGAAATGTAGTGTCCCCCAGGTTCATCCACGTTACTGCCATGGGAGGGGTCTCCCTTTTTCAAGGCTGAGTAATGTTCCGTTGTAACCACACAGGACCCCATGGGGCCTTTGGGAAGGGGGTGCAGACCCTCCCCACATCCTCGGCTTTAGCTCCTCTCTGAAGTACCCAGACTATAGCATTTGAGACACATTTCCTGAGCAGTTTTGCAGATGCAGACCCCCCACCACACAGAAGATGTTAAGTACTTGATGACCTTGAGCACATAAGGACTGATACAGTTCACCCTGTGACCCCACCTGCTACTTCATCCATCAGCAGCAGCCCAGAGACTTGTGCATGAGACGGTCACAGACCCCGCAAGCCGACCCCCTCACCTGGCTTTTAGACGTGCTTTGCGGAAACCCGTCGGAGAGTCTGGCTGCTTCTCGGCGTGGCCCGCCCGTCTCCGTGCGCCGTCCCGCAGTTAACCTTTCCCCGCTCCAAAGCCCCCTTATGTCTGTTCGCCCCCACTGTGCATCGGGACCGCGCGTTTGTGTTAACAGACAAAGCTCCATTCTTCTTGAGGCCCCTTCGTCCTGCTTTCCCTAGCGGCCGTGGTCCCCCCATCCGCCTCCTCATTCAGGTGAGACCTAGACGGGGCTGCCGGGGTCCGCAGCCATGGATCCACACGGGCTTCGTGGGTCCCCCGGCCCCGAGCACCGCCCTGCCAGGCTTCAGGCGCCCTCCCTGGAGACAGACTCCCCTGGGTCTTGAGGGCTGGATGGACGGTCCAGGCCACCAGGTCAAGCGTTCGGGCGCTGGGGCGGAGAGAAGCTAGGTTCAGACCCTCAGAGCTCGGCTGTGGGACCTCAGGAGACAGGACCGAGTCTCTGGGCTTCAGCCCTTTCTCTGTAATCCAGGGCCGTGGGCCCCACACGGGGTCTACACATGTGGTGGACGGACTCGAGACTGCGGACGCGGGTCACGACTGGAGGGCGCCACACCCCTCAGCTCTAATATCTAACCATGACAATTTTTACAACACATTGGTGGTGATGGCGATTTAGTCACTAAGTCCTGTCCGACTCTTTCTACCCCATGGACAGTAGTCCACCAGGCTCCTCTGTCCGTGGGATTCTCCAGGCAACAATACTGGAGTGGCTGGCCATTTCCTTCTCCAGGGGATCTTCCTGACCCGGGACTTAAACCCAGACCTCCGGCATTGCAGGAAGATTCTTTGCCAAGTGTGCTACAAGGGAAGACCCTATACAGCATTAAAAATATGTATAAATAAGTTTGTTAGTTAATAACAATTGCTCTTCGTAAGGGAGAAACAGCCCTGAGTGGGGTGCCTCACAAGCGTTTGTTGACAGGAGGTTAGCTGACAGTGGAGAACGGGGCCTGCAGGAATGGAACCCGGGGAGAGCTGGGCGCCGGGGAAGTGAGGGGTGGGTGGTCATCGCATGGGGAGACGGGAGGCTGAGGGAGGACCAGACCCCCTTTTCAGCCTCTGGTTCTGCCTCAGGCAGTCCTGGGCCTGCAGGACGGCGGGAGGAGGGCTCCAGACGTCCCTCCCGGTTTGGAGAGAAAGACACACCATCCTTGTCTTGGGTCAACCACACCTGTCAACCTCGGGCCCCACAGGTGACCCGCCGCCCAGGCAAAGGCCTTGGAAGGCGTGTCCTCTGGTGTGGGGGCCGCGGGGAGGCTGGAAACCCTTTTCTGACCCCAGCCACTTCCCACTGTCAAGGAGGGACGTCTGGGGAGCCGGCCTGGGTGCCCGCTGCCCGCCCAGCACCCTCCACCTCCCCTGATCTGTGCTCCCAGGAAGACACCCCGTCTATCTGCTGGGGAACCCCCTCCAGGGAGGCTTCCCCAGAGGAGCCGGCCTGTTGGGCACTTGCCGTCAGGAGCCACACGGAGCCGGGGCGTCCTTCCAGGGCAGGGGAGAGAAATCGCCTGCAGGTTACCCTGCCAGGCTGGGAGCGGGGAGGGCCGAGGGGCCGGGGCCTGGAGCGCGGGCGGGGCGGAGCCGCCAGAGGCCTGGGCTCCGCGGCTCTGAGTGGGAAAATGAGATATTTCCCCGGCAATTTCTTTTAAGTGACTATTGAAATTAATGCCTCATTCTAGCATCACATCTTTGTTCGAACGTTTGCCTCTCAGAGGGAGCAAAAAAAACAAAAGAGGAGGAGAAAAAAATTAAAAGCCTGAAAGGAGCGCGGCATAGCTGCTGACACCGCTGCGGACTGGGGTGGGGGTGGTGGACCGGGCCGCCGGGCGGGAAGCAGGCTCTGGGGTTCCGTCAGCGCCTCTCCGGACGCACAGGGGCCCGGGCCGAGGTTCCGCTCAGCCTTCAGAAGCGTGTAGTCCAAGCCTCGGCCGGGAGGCTCGGGCCCTGGGTGTGGCCCCTCACCGGCTTTGTGGCCGCGTCCCAGGCCTCAGTTTCCCACCGGTGGGCTCTCTGGGCTGTCGGGGCCCGTGGAGATAGTAATAGCTACAGCATTTGGGCGCATCCTAGGTGTCTGGCCGGTCCTGCGTTGGGGGCCGGGGGGGGGGGCGGGGGGTCTCTGTGGCTGGAGGCCCTGGGCTGGGGTGCTGGGAGGGACGCTCTGAGCACCAGTGTGAAGAGTGGGACTGGTACCCAAGTTTGTCGTGAGAATTTCTCTGAGCTGATGCACAGGCCTGCCTGGCTTCACTTGAGGCTGGATAATGTTTGTGTTTGCTTCCTAAAATGTTGTGCAGTCGCTCAGTCTTGTCCGACTCCTTGCGACCCCATGGACTGCAGCGCGCCAGACTCCCCTGTCCTCCACTGCTCCTGGAGCTTGCTCGAACTCAGGTGCATCCAGTCGGTGATGCCATCCAACCATCTCATCCTCTGTAGGCCCCTTCTCCTTCTGCCTTCATCTTTCCCAGCATCGGGGTCTTTTCCAGTGAGTCGGCTCTTCCCATCAGGTGGCCAAAGTACTGGAGCTTCAGCTTCAGCATCAGTCCTTCCAATGGACATTCAGGGCTGATTTCCTCTAGGATGGACGGGTTTGATTGAATGATAAGTACCCTCCACATGGACCACCTGCCTCCTGGCGTGCCTTGAATCTCCTCCTGAGAGGAGACCCCTCCCACCGGTTCGTGGCCCACTCGCCTCCCTGGGGGCTGGGACGTGGGGAGTCCCCCCCAGGGAGGCTGCTGGTTGGTGAAAGGCAGGCTTTGCTGGCTGCAGCGGTGACCTCCTGAGCTTGTTGTCCCTCTGGTTTGAACAAGTCTTCCCTGGGCTGTGTGCCTCCAAGAAGAGCCGATCCCCTGGTCCCACCTGCTCCGTTGGTGACCCTTGCTGGAGCCGCTTCCTAACCCAGGCCCACTGTGTGGGGTGGGCAGAGAGGCCAGTTTTCCTGAGCAGAGAAGCAGGCCCTGGATGATCAGAGCTGTGTGGACAGCAGGGGCCAAGTGTGACCCCGGCGGGGGGGAAGCCTGTCCACTTAGGAGGAGGTGGGGCAGGGGAGGGGTCTCTGGTCCTCGAGGGTCCTGGGCTAGCAGGCCCTAAGCTCTTGTCTCCCGGATCCGCGAGGGGATGAATCAGGACCACCCAGATCAAAGCCCGGACTGTGTGATTCTGGACCAGCCACTGAGCTTCTCTGGGCAGCCGATGCCTCTGAGGTTCTGGCTGGTTTGAGCCTAAGCTCTTCGACTCCTGCTGGGACCCCGCGGGAGTCTTCCCTCCAAGGATGAGGCAGGTGTGCCGAGAGCAGAGAGTGGTCACCGAGCGTCGGACACAGAGATCACAGGTGTCCACGCTCCCCCCAAGACGTGTCAGTTTGCTGTTTCCGTGACAACACCGAGGCCCTGGGGGGAGGTCAGCGTGCCCCCCCAGGGGTCTGGACAAGCAAGCTCTGGGGAAATTCCCGCTGGAGGCTGAAGCAAAGGATTTGGGGTGAGCCGAGGGCCAGCGGCTCGTTCCCTGAAGCTGCGCTGTAGCTGTGATCATCTCCCCGGGCAGAATCGAGCCTCCCCCGGCACAGTCCAGGGCGGCTTTACGTCCGCAGAGGCGGTGCTGTGACCAGCAGGGCAGACACTCTGGACAGCCGGGCTGTGCCCTGGACCCTGCCGTCGGGCTGCCCGGGGAACGTGGACGGCTGGTGTGGGCTGTAACCCGGGCAGCCTGGCAGCATCTGCGGGCCGGGCACCCAGAGCAGACCCGCCCCGGGGCCGGTGCAGGCCGGCCACCTGCTCCTCCCGCTGAGGAGATGCAGGCCAAGCTCTGGGGCTCCTCTCTCTCCGGCAGAGAGAGAACAAGCAGGCCTGCAGCTTGGCGAGCCCTCTCGGGCCCCACTGGGGTCTGGGGAGAGACGGGGCCTCCAGCAGGGGCCGGCGTGTCCCGAGACTCTCCTGGTCCCCGCGGGGCAGGGGATGAGAACAGAGCTCCCACGGCCAGCGGCGGCGGCGGTCAAGGAAGGGAGCCAGTCAGGGCAAGGAGAACCCCAGAGCCAGGCTTCTCTCGGAGCAGCAGGCAGGGTGCAGGTGCTGGCGGGAGGCCCCGCATCGCCGCGTCACAGGGAGAGGCCTTTTGAGCCGCTTCTCAGTCTCCTCCCCCGCAAAGTGTGCGTGGCTGAGGGAGCGCGTGCAGGTGATTCCAGGCACCTGGTACATGCTTGCTCCCTACAGGATGGGAACCCGTCTCAGAGCGTGGTCCATGACCCGGTCAGAGCAATGAGGAGTCCTCTGCAACTCAGCTCTGCTGTCTTCTGAAGAGTCTTCTGGTCAGCTGGGCATGGAGCAAGGCGTGCGGCGGAGAGGAAGGAGAGTGGAACCCAGATGGAGGACATGCCAAGGCCATGCCATCTTGTATCACGGCTGACAGGAGAATTACAGGATCCAAGGCCCCGAAACAGACGTGCTCCCTGAATCCGAGCTCACTCCCTGTCCTGCGGGGACAGGGTTTTTATTAAAGTTTAATAAAGCACTTCCCAAGTGGTGCAGTGGTAAAGAATCCGCCTGCCGAGGCAGGAGATGCAAGAGAGTTGGGAAGATCCCCTGGGGAAGGAAATGACAACCCGCTCCAGAATTCTTGCCTGGAGCATCCCACGGACAGAAGAGCCTGGTGGGCTACAGTCCGTGGGGTCACAGAGAGTCAGACATGACTCACATATACATTCTTAAAAGCTCATATATCACAAACTGAACACACCTACAAAGACTCCTCCCTATGAACCCTCTATTCACTTGTCCCCTTATTCCCTCTGTCCCGACTTCTAGGAACATAGGTTAATGTGGCCAGGTTTCACTTTATTTAGAGGGATTCCTATAATGTATACTCTTTTTATCTGTCTTCTTTGGTTTGCCTTGTGTTTGTAAATGTCACCCATGTTGCATCTGGTTGTGGGTTAATTTTCATTGCTGTAGAATACTCCATCTTGTGACTGTATCACTGTGTATCAACCACTGAGTGGCATTCGTATAATGACCAGATTTATTCTACAACAAACAGCGCTTGTCAACACATCCTAATGTGTGTGTCAGTGGATATATACGTGTATTTCTGTTGGGTGGAATCTTTGAGTCAGAGGTTATGCATATTTTCAGTTTTAAAAATACTTTCAGTTTTCTGTAGAGGTTGCACCAATTCCCCATCTCACGAGCAGTGAATGGGAATTTCAGTTGCTCTGTATCTCCATCAACACTTGCTATTCCCTGTGTCTTTCTTTTTAGTCATGCTGGTGGGTGTCTGTTGATATTAGATTATGTTTTTAATTTGTATTTGCATGATGACTAATGCAATGAAGCACACTTTTCTATGCTATCAGTCACTAGATAAACTTTTAAGGGAAAAGCTTGATCAAATGTTTTGTTCATTTTTGTTTGGCTGTCTGTTCTATTATTGATTTGTAAGAGTGCTATGAGAACAATTCTTTTGAAAACAGGAGCAGTCTTTTGTGGTATGAGTAGTGTTTGACTCTACATTCAGGAATCTGAATATCAGATTTTCTCAGAAGTCAGTCACACAAGTACTTACAAATCTCAGCAGGGAGGTCAGTCTAAGCGTGGGGAAATTCAGCCTCAAACTTTCCTGCTACAAAGCCTTCTCTTGAAGCATCAGACGGTCTCTTTTTCCCTCCAGTTCATTTCATGCTAGTTTGCCAAGTGGGCAAGGCATGGTCATCCCACTGGGGGCTGGAATGAAGAGGACAGTTGTCTAGCGGACAGAGGAAAAGGACACAGTGGGGCGACCAAGGAGGATGTGAAGTCCTGCGGTGGGACAGGCTCAACGAGAACTCCTGGGGTGAAGCGTCATCTGAGAAATGCCGAGCGGCGGAGGCCTCCTGAGTTAGATGGGCGGGTGCCTGGAGAATCAGTGTCAGCCCAGCCAAGAGAAACGCTTTTGCTTAATTTGGGGACAAACCGAGGAGCCAAAACATGGAACAAAAACGTCTCTGGCAGAAACCACGCGCCTCCCCGGTCCAGATTAGCACAGGTGTGCCACTGGGCAGCTTTAAGGCCCTGCTCCTGCATTTCCAGGTGTGTGAAGCACATGGACCCACACTCACCCTGAGGCCCCGTGTCAGAGAACGGCCGCCCGTCCCCCCTTAGGCACAGCAGATCCTGCAGCCTCTGGACGCTCCTCGAATGGACTTGTCCCTTTCGCTTCCCTTTTACACAGTGCAAAATAGACACGTTTGTCCTTTCTTGAATTGAAACGAAGGCCAGGGAAATTTTTCTTGGTTTTCATTCATTTCATTTATAAACCTATACTGAGCACCTATGCCATGCCAGGTATCCTGCTAGAAGACAAAGTTTTACCCTCGAAAATCTCACAATACTGTGGGAGAAATAAAAAAGTAAACAATGTCAGGATAACGTAGCGGTTGTGAGACAGAGGCTTGCGGGGTATTAACAAGGAAGGAGTCCTCCCCAGTGGCTGAGGAGGGCACCGTCAGGGGCGAGAAACCTTGGGAAGGGCTTCCTGGAGGAGTCGCTGCCTGTAAGTCTACTTATTTCCATCATTTGCAAAGGGGATCTATTTGAGAAAAGCTAGGAGTTCACAAAACCCCTCCCTGCATCAGAGCAGGAGGGAAAGATTTCCAATTTCCTATCCTATTTAAATACCCCATGTTGTTATACCTAGGGTTCTCATGACTTAGTTTAATAAACCCTTTCCCCCATTTTGAACATCAATTCAGTGAAAGTTAATTAAAATGGTGTAAAATGTGACCTTGTGTGAATTAATCAGCGTTAGAAAAAATGAGCCTATTTTCCCTTCCTTCCTGTTCGTTACCTATGGAAACCCAAGAAAACATTCACCGTCCATGTGCACAGCATTGTCAGGACGCACGGTTTTCAACACCCTTCTGCTCACAGCCGCAGGAGTGGACGGCTGGGGACTTGAGGGTCTGTTGTGTTGTAATTCAGCAGAGACTCTGTTTACCAGGTGGGGGCTGAGACAGGTGGACTCCCGAGTGAAAGAAATGGGCAGGTGTTCATTACAGATAAGGGTTGGGCATGTAAGCTAAGAGTCTATCCCAAAGCCAGACGAGACAGGGGCTGAGAGAGTTAGAGGCCCACATGTGCTCTTCTGGATGAAGTCTATGACAAGACATCGGCTGCATCCATAGAGATGCAGATGTGTGTAAGTGACAGAAACCCTGATTCACCATGATCTCAACAGCAAAGTGGTTTATCATCTCACATAGTGAGTCCAGACAGACAGCCGCTCTGGGGTTGGTCAATTCACCAGCTCGCCAATGGCTCAAGGACCCAGGTTATTTCCATCTTTCTACTCTGATATCTAAAATATTTTAGATTATCCTCATCGATTGTTCTCCTGATGGACCCAAGAAGACTGCTTTGATTCTAGGAACAAGACACAGACTCCAAGCCCAAAGGCCTCCTCTGCGGATTTCCTGCTTAGGTCCATTAGTCAAAACGGCACCCCACACCCAAGCCTAAACCAATCATTTGTCAGGACAGATCCTTCCAACACACTGGCCTTCCAGCCAAGCCCATGGAGTCTCACCCCTAAGGCGATGGCCTAGGTTTCCCCAGAGGACTTGGATGAGGATGCACAAGGTCAGATTCTGTTACTAAGGCAGAACAGAAGGCCACCAAGGTGTCCACGCAGAACAAGAGGTTCCTGCTTTCTCTGACTGCAGTTGAGGGCACAGGCTTGGGGATTCAGGGTTTGTCTCTTTGAGCATCTCATTTCTTCTTTTCAGGAGCAAGTAGGCACTGAAGTCACAAGAGACAAATGAGTGCAGTCATTGGTGTCTGACTCTATACAGTCCATGGAATTCTCCAGAGCAGAATACTGCAGTGGGTAGCCTTTCCCTTCTCTAGGGGATCTTCCCGACTCAAGAATCGAACCAGGGTCTCCTGCATGGCAGGCAGATTCTTTACCAACTGAGCTACCAGGGAAGCCCAGTGTATAATGAAGAAACAGCTTTATCAGAGTGAGAACACTGGGGACCAGACCCAACATGAGTGGGTGGGGGAAGCCCTTAGCAAAGTTGTGGAGTGCCCAAAACTCAGCTTCTGATGCTGGGGGTCCTTCCTGTTCTGTGTCCTCCCTCCCCAACCCAGATTCCACGCAAGGGACCCAGGGAATCCTTCTCCCCTCTGTCCCATCAATGCCTACAAGTGGGAAGGCATCAAAGTCCACACTAAGCTTTACATAACAATGAGCCCAGGAGAGGGCCTAAAAACAGACTTGAGTCCCAGCTCTGCCATTTGCTAACTGCCGAACCATTTCAGCCTCAATTTTCTCACCTACAAAATGAAAATAGTGATGATTACCCAACAGGCTGCTGCTTCTGTGGTCATCACTGTTCACTGTAAGAGAGCAAGCTAACCGCTAACAAATTGAATATCCCCATATCTGCAATGCAGGAGACTGCCTGCAATGAAGGAGACGCAGCTTTAATCCCTGGGCTGGGAAGATCCCTTAGAGAAGGAAATGGCAAACCACACCAGTATTCTTGCCTAGAATATCCTTGGGACAGAGGAGCCTGGCAGGCTACAGTCCATGGGGTAGCAAGAGTCAGTCACGACTTAGCGACTAAAACACCACCACCACTCCTTAATAAACGTTTGTTTCTCACCAACACAGAGTCCAACATAGATGATTCTAGTCACCCAGCTCTCCCGCGACCCAGCACTCCAGGATCCCCTTGGGGCCTTCCATTCTCTGGCACCAGGATCTTCAACAGGCGGCCTTGAAGGTATCCAGAGGATCTTCCCACCCCAGGGATCAAACCCAGGTTTCCCACATTGCAGGTGGATTCTTTACCAGCTGAGCCACAAGGGAAGCCCATGAATACTGGAGTGAGTAGCCTAACCCTTCTCTAGTGGATCTTCCCGACCCAGGAATGGAACTGGGGTCTCCTGCCTTGCAGGTGGATTCTTTACCAGCTGAGCTATCAGGGAAGCCTGAAGGTATCAAAGGGAATGTCATATCTGCTTTCACTATCTAGACCCAGACACAAATTCCTCGTGGTGAACTAGGACCTTCCAAGATCCAAGGGAGCTGGGATAGAAAACTGCTGTGTGCCAGGAAGAGAAAATCCATGTGGTAGGCACCAGGTCGGCCCAGCCACACTGCTGTCCTTATCGTTGCTGTTATCAGCAGCGCAGTTACTGAAAAGGTGGTCATTTCCAGAGTAACAATGGCCCGTGATGGTTCACTGATGGTCACGGTCATTACCCCGGGGAGCCGGTTCTAGGAGACGATGACCCTTAAAGTCTGGTTTGGGGTGTCGACAGAACAGCCTCCACTGCTGATGGAATGGTGAGATCTGGTGGCTTCTATCTTCTCTGAGGTATCGAGCATGGTCAAGGACACGATGGGTGTCTGGAGAGCAGGAAACTCCTGGATGCTCCTCCACCTGAGATAGCCCTTCGCTCCTGGCAGGCAGGTGGAGGGCTCCTGTTCCCCATCCCTCAGGTGGATGAGCTGGTCAGCTGAGAGCCCAGGGCCTTGCTCTCTGCACCTTCACCCGCCTCCTTCTCCGTTTCATGCTTCCCCTCCCCCCACCCGATGGGTCACCGGCACACCCTCCTCATCTCAGGTCAGCTTCTGGGGAACTACCTGAGATCGCAGGTAACCTGGAGCACCAGAATCTCCCAAATCCCAGGCTCTGTTGAATTAAGTAGCCGAGAGGGGACTTGGGGTACATCAGTATTCACGTGCACCTCAGTTTTCACATTCACAAATCAAAACATCACAGACGCAGACTTTGGTGTGAAATAGAATCCCTGAGTCATGCGGGGACTCAGAGAAGTTCACGGCATCTCATCAGCATACACCTGGCCTTTAAAGGGTTTCGAGAGCCGGGCTCAGCCCACGGACAGCCAGGTTCTCTGAAAATTTTCTCTGAAAATGAAATTTGAATCGGCAGAAAGGGCCTCTGTCAGTTGAGTTAGACTTGCTTTTATCAGCAAGCCTATCACATTGTGGACGGGGCTCCGCTGGATCGAAGAACAGGAGTTTCCCAAGATCTGTGCTCAGATCACACGGTCTGTCCGGGGGGGTGTCTCAGCACTACGCTGACCACATGGAGCCCTTCATGTCTCTTCTGGCCCAATGTATGGTCTCCTTGGCTTTGACTGGGTCTGCCTTTGCTTATGAACTCCTGATTGCCCCCAAACGTGGAGATCTGTTCACTAAGGACCACAGAACAGGTGCATACATGGCTGTACCTCCAGTCACCTGTGGAGCTTCTGTGGCAGGGAGCAAGCGTATTTGTGACCTCAATGGGGACCCCATTCTCAGCACTGCACTTAAAGTGTACTTATTTCAATAAAGAATTATTGAATAATGTGTTGCTTACACTTCTGCATAAGACTGCATGTAAAGAAAGGATTCTTAGCTAAACCCAGTTTGGAAACAACTCCCGGAAAGGGCACCGTATCAAACGAGGAGCAGAGGATGCTCCTAGCGCTTCTGCTCAGATTCCGTGGGGCAGAGGAACGATCCAGGTTTCCTCCGGACCTGCCCAGGCCTGGAGGATGCAGCCGGCCACTGTCCTGGGCTGACTCTGCAGCCTGGCTTCACCTCGAGGGCAGGGAGCTCATTTCCCTCTGAACTCACAGCTGCCAGCAGGGCATGGGGGCACCTGCAAAAGCTGCTGCAGGACCGTTTGGGCATCGGAGGAGGCCATTCCACTATTCCCCGGGTCCTGGGGGCTCAGCAGGTAGCAGGCGGACAGTCGGAGGGAGGGCGGGCAGCTGCACCCCTCTGGAGTCACCCCCCCGACTCCACCAGCACTGCCGTGCCATCTGCACCCGCCTACCCACTCCTGGTCAGTGGCCGCAGTTGGTGCGGGGCCATCCAGGCAAGAGGATGCTGTGACTCTGAGGAGGAGGGGCGCTGGGATCGCTGCTAGCCTCCTCGCCTCCTCTTGCAGGTAAATGAGCTGGTCAGGAGCCGAGATGATGCCCAAGGTCACACAGATGGTAAGGGGGAGCTGGGAGTGTGATGTAACCCACCCTGCCCCCGATCACAGGGCACTCCCTGGCCCTGGGCCAGCTGCCCTCTCCCCGTTTCCTCCTCTCTCTCCCCCTTCTCCTTGTCTGGCCCCACCCGCATTCCACCTTCTCTGACCGCTTCAGTCCGGACCACAGCTGCAGGGATACCCAACACACTAGCAACTCCCACGCCCGTACCCTTCTCCCCCACCGTGCACGGGGCTTAACCCAGCTTGGGGCTGGGGGGCTGGGGCCTCTGACCACGTGGCCATCACCTGACCGAAACTCCCTCAGTGACATCAAGTAGGAGCTACAGGCTGGAGGCTGGGGGTGGGCTTGGCCGGGGCACCTGCAGCAGCCTGGACTCTGCTGACCCTCTGCCCAGACTCCGGCATCAGTAACTCTCAGGGGAGGGTGAGGCAGGCCCTTGTCCCACAGCCTGATTCTCAGACTCCAGACCTGCTTCCCTGGGATGAAAACACTTTAGAGGCTCCTGGGCAGTGCACGGATTTCATCTGACAAGCTCAAGGGCCGACCTGGGTCTCCAGCGTCTCCTGCCTTCCTCCTTGGTACCCCCTCCCCTGGCCCACCCCCAGAGCGAAGTCGCTCCCTTCGGTGGCGAAGTCAAGCCGCCACCGTACCTGCTACAGCTCACACCCTCGTATCCCACAGGCTGTACTGCAAGGACCTGCTTAGTTCTCTGCTTCGGGTCTTCTCGCCTGAGACACTTTGAAGGCAGAACCTCTTTCCACCCAAGGATGCTGGTGCTGAGAAGGGCCTCGGTCACTGCGGGTTGCCTGGGACCCTGGGCACCTGGGATCCAAGTAAGGGTGTAAAGGGCAGACTGGGAGGCAGAGTGAGGCTCCCCCGCTCCAGCTGGGACCATGGGTGACCAGGGCAGCTGCTGATTTCCTGTGACTTCACAACCCTCAATTAACCAGAACCTGATAAGCAGACCTCAAGTGCGTATTAGGGGACCCTGGAGCATGCAGACAAGCTGGATTTCTGCAGTGACCCGTCCCGGTAGGAGCGTTTTCTAGAGTGTATCTGTGGAAGTGCTGAGTCCCCATGCTCTGGGAATAAAAGGTTCTGAGACCATCCAAGCGTGAGAAAGGCATATCCCTGTGAAGCTTCACAGCGCCTTTTGGTGTATTAAAAGCTCCGAGCGATGCTACAGTAAGAAATGTGAATTGTAAAACTAGAAAACCAAAACCTAAATAATATGAGAGCAATCCCTCCCCTGACCCAGAAGTCAAGCAAGTGCCTGGGAACAGAGCCTCCTGTCCTCGCAAACAACACTGCACTCCGTCCACCCATCTGGGCTCAAGTCAGCCCCTCTCCTCTGTAATTTTGTTTATGCCCACTTTCAATTGCTAAAGAAAAAAAAAAAAAAAGAAAAGAAATAGTTTGAGCCCAGAAAGACAGCCGGCCAATGAAGTGCCGAGCTGGAGCATTACAGCATCAGCGAGGCCGCTCATTGGCTGACTGGGCCTGAGGCGATGGCTGCAGCTTCCTGGCCCCGCCTCTCAGCCCCAGCTTCAGCGAGGACCAGGGGTGCTGGAGAGGTCGCGATGCCCTTGGCCGTGGGCCCCCATAGCCTGTCAGCCTGGCCGTCGTCAGCTGGCAGCTGCCGCTTGCAAGCCAGTGGCAGAGAGAGCCTGCCTTCCAGCCCTGGCCTCACATCACAGACGCCTGGGTTGTCACGCCATCACGCGGGTTTTTCATGCCCACCCTGGGCTAGGGGGCTGCGCGGTTTTCTTCCTTGGGCGGATTAACCCTTCCTTCAAAGGTAGCCCTTTCCACTATGCAGCCCAGGTTGACATTAAGCTCCTCCTAATTTCTCAGTAAGTCCTTCGTGTTGGCACCCATCATTTGGCACTTGTTGCAGATGTGGTATTGTGGTGCAGTGCAACATCCATACCTGCTTTCTACCATTATACAACACCTTCTGATTTTAGCTGGGCACACACGTATTCTGGAATAAAGACTACCTTACAGCTAGTTCCCTTACAGCTAGATATGAGCAAGCTCTGGCCAATAGGAAGTTCAGCTTCAGCTTCAAGACAGTATCTTAAAGGGAAGTGTGCCCTGTTATGTACCTTCCACTTTCTGGCTGGCTAGAATGGAGATGTGATATTTGGAGCTCAAGCATCCAGCTTGACCCATGAGGTAGCATACTAGGATTAGGGAATAGTAAGATGAAAGAAGCCTGGTCCCTGATGATTTTGGAAACCAGGTATCCGTCCTGGATTGCCTCCTCTGGACAAACGTTTTTATATGTTATTGGGTAACTTTTGGAGTTTATAATTGTGTTAATCAGGGCTCTCCAGAGAAACAGAACTAATAGGGCATGTATGTATCTGTAAAGAGATATTTGTTTTAAAGAATTATCTAACACAATCGTGAAGACTGAAAAATCTGAAATCTGCAGATCTAGGAAACAGTTGACACTGCAGCTCAAGTCCAAAGCCAGTCTGGAGGCAGAAATCCCGTGTCTTCCGGGCACTGCACTCAATCTTTTCTTGTATAGCCCTCAACTGATTAGACCAGGTCCACCCACATAATGGAGGTTATTATGTTTTGCTCAAAGCCCACTGGTTTACATTTTATCAGCATCTAAAAAATACCTTCACAACAGTGTCCAGTTTGTTGTTTGACCCCAAAGTGGGTACCATGGCATTTATGGGTGAATTGTGTCGCCTCTAAACTCTTACATTGAACTCTTAGCCCTCTGTACCTCAGAATATGATGGCATTTGATGATAGTATCTTTAAAGAGGTAATGAAGTTAAAATTAGCTTGCTAGGATGCATCCTGATCCAGTCTGACTGATGTCCTTAGGAGAAGGGGAGATCAGGACATGCAGAGGGACAGCAGGTGTCCAAAGGGTGAGCATGTGGGGACACAGCCAGAAGCGGGCTGTCTGCTCCCCAAGGAGAGGGGCCTCGGGAGAAGCCAGTCCTGCTGCCACCCCGAACTTGGACTCCAGCCTCCAGCAGCTGGCCAGCCTGGGGTGCTTTGTGTGACAGCCTGGGAAACCAACACGCCGGACGTAGCCGAGCTGACAACGGGATGAACCCTCACAGAGCTGCTTCTTTACCAAGACCGTGAGGACTCAGGAGGCAGGTCCGGGTTGTCCGTCTCTGGTGATCAGGCAAGTTCTCATGCCGTGCAAGGAGCTTAGGCTCCAGATTCTTCAGCTGGCGGGTGATGGACTGTGGTAAGGAGGGGTGTGCATGGTCAAGTCTGGGCTTTGGAGAGGACGCCCAGGACCCACGGATGGGTAGAGGAGGGTGAGCCTGCAGTCAGGGAGGTTGGTTTAGAAGCTGGCACAGAAGAATAAAGAGATGCCAGGGGCAGTGATGGTGGTAAGAGGACAACATAGCAGCGGTTTGACCCGCTGAACCAGGGAGGGGGAGTCTGGCAGGAATTCCACGGGTCCAGTCGGAGAGGCTGCGGGACGATGACGCACCAGCCCAAGAGGAGGCTCCAGGCCACGTGCTCCGAGGCGGGCGTGGCCAACAGCACGTCTGCTTTCAGGCCTGCCGAGTTGTGTATGGTTGGGGGCCGTCACTGAGGGCTTCCGAGGTAGTTTCGCATGCTCGTTTGGAACTCAGGGGGCATTCTGCTTGGAAACCCAGAGTTCTATGTCCGTTTCTCTCCAGCAATTAAATTTTTAGAAGCTGTGAATATTCAGTCCATGTGTGCCTGTCTCAAATTTTCCCCACCATACATGGCTCTGTGATTTTTCTCTTTTCTTTTCCTGTTCTTTAATACTTCCCTAGTTTTGATTTTGTTTCTATCTGAATGAGACTTATTTTTGAAATGTACTAAAGTAGGGGTTTATGATGAATATAGCCAGTTGCCCCAATATCTTTATTCATTTATTTATTATCTTGGCTGCACCATGCGGCATGTGGGATCTCAGTCCCTAACCAAAGATTGAACCCACCCTGCAGTGAAAGTGCAGATTCTTAACCCCTGGACCTCCAGGGAAGTCTCTTCTTTTTAAATTTTTTTTCATTGTCAATATAATGAAAATTTTAAAAAAGAATCAGACATTTTGAGGACTCCCTGTCACACGAGAAAAGTGCAATGTCATAGCAAACAACACATTGTACAGGCATGAGGTCTTTCATTCAATATCTTTGATTCTTGCCTCCCAATATTCGGGACTGCTGTCCTGTTCAGAGGGACCTGCCTTCGGGCTGCATGAAGCAGCCTGGCTGTTCTTCTAAAGGCAGATTTCCCTACAAAAAGCTTTTTTTCCCCACCTGGAACAGTTTCCCAGGAGCCAAAACCCATTCCTGGTAAAGTCCTCCCTGCCAGGAACAATCGTGTTGGGAAAGAACAGAACGCGATCAGGAGCGGCTTGGAACTTTAGAGCCTGCAGCTGACTGTCCCTGCCGACTGTGACCCGGGCAAGCCCCGGTCGCTCTCTTGTTACTGGGTACCTGCTCTGAGCCAGGTCCCCGAGCTCTCTGGTGACATCTGGTCCTCGGCATCCTCATTTAACAAAAGAAGAGGTAAATATCCCTGCCTTGCTGGGTGATTGTGAAGCATAAAAGGAAGTAATCCATGTAGAAGGGCCTCTCACCATGCCTGCCTCGGGGCAGGAAGTCTGTCAGTATCAGGGTATCCTGTGACTGAAAACCTCGCCTCTAGTTACTCTCTCTCCCTCCCCAGTTAAACACAATGGTGGCAGCAGCACCAGCAAGATGCAGTCCAGCAACTTGTTCTAACCCTTTCCTTCTGGAGGGACGTCCATCTCCCCAGTTAGTTGGAGATGACAGGCTCCTGGACCTTGTGGGAAGCCCCAAGCTGCTCAACTGGGTGGTTCCCATCCCTGCACCCCGTTCTGAAGGTTTCTCATCTCGGGAATTCATGGACTCGCAATGGCGTGTCACCAGGCCAGGAGGTGTGACAGCCACCCCACCTGGTAAGAAATGAAACAGAGTGGGATTAACTCTTTGTTGCCCAGCAAAGACCTTTAGTCCCCAGAGACCTAAAAGTCTGGGGCCTCCCCTACAGGGGGAGGGCTCCTCGTGGGGAGGCCTTTGTCCCCTCCAGCTCCCCAGGGAAGA
This sequence comes from Hydropotes inermis, assembly GCA_020226075.1. Taxonomy (NCBI): domain Eukaryota; kingdom Metazoa; phylum Chordata; class Mammalia; order Artiodactyla; family Cervidae; genus Hydropotes; species Hydropotes inermis. Next base: position 46,245,160 of record CM035296.1, on the reverse strand, counting down.
CGCAGAGATCTCAGGGTGCCCCCCCCGCTGGGCCCGCTCTCGGGACCAGGTTCCTGCCGGCTGTTCTGCCGTGTGATGGGATAGCCGCCTTACGGCCCCTGTAGCTGCAGACGCCAGGCCCCTGATGCGGACACGGCAGGCTGGCTGTTTCTTCTTGCAAACACTGACGGTGCCCTGAACATCTTTGCAAAGTGAACCTTCACTGATGAGCAGCTGGAGGAGAGCCACACCGGCTGGTTCCCGAGCGTTCTCCGTCCAGTCCTCAAGGTGACAGCAACGATGATGAGTCTGCTGATGACAGCTGTGAAGCCCTCAGTAGCTCCCATTTATTGCCCTGTTTGCCTAAAGTCCTGGCAGATCATCAAGGCCTCTCTGGCTTTTTACATACTGCAGGCTGGAGGCCAGCTGAGTGGCTCGCGTGCATCGTAACACTTCCTCTCCCCACTGTCCAGCCCTGTCACCATCTCACTTTAGAAACAAGCCTTCAGAGAGGTGAAGACTCGTCCGAGGCCGGGCGGCCAGCAGTGGCAGAGCCCGAGCTGGTAGTGGGTCCGCCTGCGTGACGCTGGCACTCGGCTGCGCTCCTGACGGGTGGGACCATCCGTGCCCGTGGCGGGCTGCCTGGGTGCCCTGCCGGTGTCCTTCCTGCGGGCCCCGGGCAGGGGTGGAAGGAGCGGGGGAGTGCCTGTGTCAGCCCCCGCCAGCAGGGAGGACGGAGCCGGGAGGCGGGTTGTCTATTGATTGACTGAAATTGGATTTGTTGACACAAACTGCCAGCGTTTCTCGGTGATGAAAGGATTGCCCACCAGCCTCATAACAAGCCCAGATTTCCCTGAGGGCTGCCCGAGCTGCTGGTGCGGTTCTTTGTCAGGAGAAGAAAGCAATTAGGAGGACGGGGGAGGTTATTAGGCCTTATTGCTTCGCTCAGCTCCTGCGTCCACGGCGGGGAGGGGGGCGCGGATTTCGGGCCCCCCAGGCTACTGCTGTGGGTTCTCTATTCACCGCATCCGCCCGTGCAGCCGGTCGGGGACGGACAGCTCGCGGAGGCTGACTCCAAAGCAGGTAGAGAAGGCGCACACAGGCCGGGTCGCCCAAAGAAACCAGCAGGTGGAACCAGCGCTCGCCGGCTTTAAAAATAACGCGGTTGTGTTCTAAACACACACCCGTGCATCCTCAGCACGCACACCCCTCTGCTGTGCGTTCTGCGCCCGCTCCGCCTTCTGTCACGGGAACGCCGCTCAGACTGGCAGAGTTTCAAAGACGTGTCGGGGAAGAGGGCCCGAGGCTGCACGCGCCTGCAGAGGGGCTGCGAAAGGAGGAGGCAGCGCTTCCCCGGCGGCGGGGGCTCACCGCGTCGCTTTAGCGACGGTTACTGGGAGCTCAGGGATGCCCGGAGTGTGGGTGAGCGGGGGCTGGCGCACCATGAGGGGCGCTGCCGCCCGACGTCTGTGTAAGGGTCGCACCCCACAGAGCACTCTCACTGACACCGCTTTACTTTCTGTTGTTGCGATAAAGCAGACATAATATTTCCCACCTTGACCCTTTTTAAGCGTGCACATCTGCGCCATTGAGCGCATCCTTATTGGTCTGCAGCCGTCACCGCCATCCACCCACAAACATGTGTCCTCAAACTGAAACCCTGTCCACATTCAGCACTTCGCTCCTGCTGCCCCGACCCCAGCCCGGCAGCCACTGTTCTTCCCGCTCTATGAGCTTGACTGTCTAGGCAGCTCACGTCACACTGGCCTTTTACTGATTGGCTTACTGCGCTAAGCTTGTCTTCGGTTTCGTCCACTTTGTAGCATGTTCCAGAATTTCCAAAACTGAACAGTGCACACATAGACCACGTTTTGTTTATCCATCATCAGTGGGTTCTTTCCACCTTTTGGCTATCGTGAATAATGCTGCTTTAAACACGGGTGTACAACAGGTCAGATCCCTACTTTCGCTTCCTTTGTGTCTATACCCAGAAGGGAAATTGTTGAATCCCATGGTGACTCTATTTTAATTTTTTGAAGGACTGCTGTACCATTTCCCACAGCCTGCACCATTTTGCATTCCCACCACCACTGCCCAAGGGTTTACCCTCTGAGCATCCTCACCAACACCTGCTACTTTCTGTCTTTTCTGATAATAGCCATCCTGGTGGATGTGAGTGGTAACTCATGGCGATCTTGATTTGCATTTTCCTGATGATGAGTGACGTCGAGCATCTTCTCTTGTACTTGCTGGTTATTTTCATATCTCCTTTGGAGAAATGTGCATTCTAGCCCTTTGCCCATTTTAAAAAAAAATTGTTTTAGTCATGTTGCTTTACTTTTATTCTTACAGTGGCTGGGGCTAGACTTATGGATAAACCCCATTTTACAGAGAGGAAAATGATCACAGATGTCTTAAAACCTGCCTACAATTTCCCAGGAGGTTGGCTGTCAGCTCTGTGACTTTCAGAGCCCCTTTCTCTTGGCCTCTGAAACTGCTTATCATGCTAGAGCATCCCAGGCTGGAAAAGAATAGCCGCTGGTCACACCTGCAGGGGCTGACAGGTGCCACATTTAAGGTAAGGAGGAACCAGGCAGGTGAGGGAGGAGGAAGGTCAAAAGCAAGTGACGTGTGTCGTCTGTCATACCCACACCCACATCCGCGCAGGCCATCAACAAATGCATGCAAAGTGCTCGACCCTGTTCCAGGCTGACAGGTGGGAGGTGAGCAGGAGAAGGCATTGCCTCTGTGGTATTTATATCCTCCAACCTCCCTCACGTGGCTGTGGAGCCCTGAACACGTTGGTCATCGCCGCGAGAAGCGCTGTCAATGCACCAGAGACCAAAAATGGAAAGGACTTCATGAATACTTTTCCCTATTGGTTATGTGTTGAAACGATAACATTCTAGGTGTCTTGGGCTCGATAAAATATATCACTGAAGTTGATCTCACCCGCTTCCTTCTGCCCTTTGACGTTGGCGACTATTAACTGGAAGATTACGTATGAGGTTCACGTTGTAGTTCTACTGAACAGCGCTGTTCCAGCCAAAGCCAGGGACAGCAAGTAAAGAAGCGAATAAACAGATATTGGCACATCAGGAAGTGAAGGGTGGAGTGGCGTGACGCAAGCTGGGGTGGAGCGGAGGTGCTCTTCTCGGGGGGCAGGCGCTCTGCGGAGATGCTGTCTGGGCAGAGACCCGAAGGCGGGGCTTGGGGCAGGTGCCCTCGGAGGAGCAGCAGGGCAGTGTGGCGGGGGCGGGGTGAGCCCAGGGTGGGGAGGGAGACTGGAGAGGCCGGTGGGCAAGGTCCTCCCCCAGCCTGGACGGGTGACTGACAGCGGGCCCGGGCAAGACTGATAGCAGGGACAGAGTCCCCACGAGGTGCTGAGCCAGCCAGACTTGGGGGACACCAGGGGCTGCTGGTTTGGGATGGAGGGGACCGGTGATGGGGCCAGAATTCATGTCTGCTGCTGAGTCTGAAACCTCATTTTGCTGACAAAGGTCCATCTAGTCAAAGATACGTTTTTTAGTAGTCATGTACAGATGGGAGAGCTGGACCTTAAATAAGGCTGAGCGCTGGAGAATTGATGCTTTTGAACTGTGGTGTTGGAGAAGGCTCCTGAGAGTCCCTTGGACTGCAAGGAGATCCAACCAGTCCCTCCTAAAGGAGATCACCTCTGAATATCCACTGGAAGGCCTAATGTTGAAGCTGAAACTCCAGTACTTTGGCCACCTGATGCGAAGAGCTGACTCATTAGAAGATACCCTGATTCTGGGAAAGATTGAAGGTAGGAGGAGAAGGGGATGACAGAGGATGAGATGGTGGGATGGCATCACTGACTCAAAGGACACGAGTTTGAGCAAACTCCAGGACATAATGAAGGACAGGGAAGCCTGGCATGCTGTAGTCCATGGGGTCGCAAAGTGTCAGACGTGACTGAGCCAGTGAACAACAGAAACTTGAGTCTGAGTTTTGCTGCGGCGTTTGAATGGATACGTGTGGTTCATGTTTGGAAATAGAGGTCTGGAGCTTGGACAAGTCACTGAGACTGAAAGGACATGGCATTAGAGGTCACCTTGAAGGACACCCTTGAGCCCATGAGCACAGATGGGGTCATGCGTGGTCCTTGGGGGATGATAACTGATCAGGTCGTTTGAGTCCTGGCTCTGCTGCCTCCCGATGCCGAGCTCCTCTTCATCTGGGGATGGACCACAGGCCCGTGGGTCCTTGCGAGGCACCTCCCTCTTCCTTTGTCTCAATGTGGGCTGGCCCTAGGATGACCTGACCGGGGGCGGTGGTCTTCTGCTGGCCCGAGCCCGGCCCTAAGAGGCGCAGGAGCAGCTGCCTCATCTCTTGGCACCCCAAGCCCTTTGTAGGGACTCGTCTGGCCTGAGGTCGTCATGTTGGGAGGAAGCCTCCCCACCCCGTGAACGGGCTGGATGGGGGGACAGAGAGAGAGGCCCAAACAGCCCCCTGCCTTTGAGTTGTTCCCCCTGAGGCCCCAGAGCACAGACCGGAGTGCAGACTGTCTGTCTTTGCCTTTTGTGACCCAAGTTTATGACGCACAGAAGGGCGGGGTATAAGAATAATAAGCTGTCGGTTTAAGCTACTAAGTTTTAGAGTAGTTTATTCAGCAATAGATAAACAGAATAATAGATAACATGGGAGAATAACACTTACTTGGTTGTTGGGAGGGCGATGTGAAATTAGAAGCATGATTTTTGGCTCTGGATTGGTGCTAAATAAACTTCCCTTTTCTTTCCATTGTATAGGTTATGCTATAAAGTCAAAAACCTGTCTTGACTTAGTTCAGCCTTGCAGAATGGCAGAGAAGAAACTGAAGTTGTATTTCATGTCATACATACATTGTTTAAATGTACGGGAATATTAATAATGAAATTATAGTAGATATTCTCTATGTGTTAGTCGCTCAGTCATGTTCAACCCTTTTTGCCCTGAGGGACTGCAGCCTGCCAGGCTCCTCTGTTCTTGGGGTTTCCCAGTCAAGAATACTGGTGTGGGCACCCATTCCCTTCTCTGGGGGATCTTTCTGATGCAGGGATCACACCCAGGTCTCCTGTATTGCAGGCAGTCTTTACCATCTGAGCCACCAGCGAAGCCTGATGTTCCCTACCTTCAATTGCATATCTCACCTTGGTTACACTGGTTTCGAATCACATTTTACTTTTCTTGTGTTGACACCTGTGTTGAAGGTGCCAGACATCCCCAGGGAGCTCTTGGACGACCGAACCTGTCAGTCGAACTGCTCAATCGATGTGCTTATTTTCTTATTTTTTTGATAGGTCAGACTTGTCTTTATTTTGAGTCTTCATTTTTTATCGCAATATAGTTGATTTACAATTTTTTTTAAATTTCATGTGTACAGCTAAGTGATTCGGTTATTGTTGTTTAGTCGCTCAGTCGTGTCCGACTCTTTGCGACCCCGTGGACTGCAGTACGCCAGGCTTCGGTTATACATGTATATCTGCATCTAGACGTGATCTGTTCTTTTTCATATTCTTCTCCATTATAGGTTATTACAAAATACTGAGTAGAGCTCCCTGTGCTCTACGGTAGGTTCTTGTTGGCTGTATCTATTACGAAATAGACTGTAGAGTGTGTATGTTAACAACAAACACCTAATTTGTGTCTCCCCCACCCTTCCCCTTTGATGACCATAAGTGTATTTACTACGTCTGTGAGTCTATTCCTGTTTTGTAAATGAGTTCATTTATATAATTTTTTAGATTCCACATGTAAGTGAAATCATGCAATATCTGTGTTTCTCTCTCTGACCTCGCTTCGTATGATAACTGTTGGGTCCATACATGTTGCTGCAAACGACATTCTCTTTTAAAATTCATTTTTATGGCTGAGTACTAGTCCATTTTGAATAAATGTGTGTGCATTTATATATATGCCTATTTTATTATTTATGCCTTTTCTAACCCCACACATATTTTTGCTCACAATTATTTAATATGTGAAGTGAAAGTCACTCAGTCATGTCTGACTCTTTCTGACCCATGGACTACACAGTCCACAGAATTCTCCAGGCCAGAATACTGGAGTGGGTAGACGTTCCCTTCTCCAGGGGTTCTTCCCAACCCAGGGATCGAACCCAGGTCTCCCACCTTGCAGGCAGATTCTTTACCAGCTGAGCCACAAGGAAGCCCAAGAACACTGCAGTGAGTAGCCTATCCCTTCTCCAGGGGATCGTCCCAACCCAGGGATCAAACTGGGGTCTCCTGCATTGCAGATGGATTCTTTACCCGCTGAGCTATCAGGGAAGCATGATAAAAAACTTCCATTTGATTTAATTCCTTATTAAAGGGAATCCACTATGCTTCACCCAGGTTGAGTCTTTAACGAGAGCAATTATAGAGAAGATTATGGCCGAGAAGAGCAGGTTTGCTTTGCTTCTCCACGAGGAAGCCCTGTGCAAAGATGGGAGAGGAAATGCGGCTCCCAAAACTTAACCTGCCCCTGAGAGCAGACAGAACTGACCAGGAGGCCACTGACCAGGCAGCCTGTGAGCTCACAAGGGTCTGTGAGCACAAGGCTTCTGTTTACGTGCTGTTTAGTCGTGAGAGCAGAGACAGTCAAAAAAGATTTAGCAAGGTCAAATTAAGAAGAGATCATTTTGGTGGTTATAAACTTGTATTTGTTTTTTTATTCTATTTTTATTGTTTGATTTATTTATGGCCAATAAATTAATTTTTAAATTACTGATGCTGGAAAAGATTGAGGGCAAGAGGAGAAGGGGGTGGCAGAGGATGAGATGGTTGGATGGCACCACCGACTCAATGGACATGAGTTTGAGTAAGCTCCAGGAGCTGGTGATGGACAGAGAGGCCTGGTGGGCTGCAGTCAGTGGAGCTACAAAGAGTCAGACACAACTTAGCAACTGAACAACAACCAAGAGTTCAGTAGTTGAGACTCTGCTTTTCTATTTCGGGGGGGGGGGGCACAGTTTTGGGAGCTAAGAGCTCACAGGAGAAGAGATGTGGCCCTTCCCAAAAGAAATTCTAAAAAGTAAAGGAAATGCCTTTTGTATTTCACCACTTAGTGTAATGTATGCATGTATTTTTATAGACTAAAAATCATTTTAAAGAAATTTTCTGTCTTAAGAGTGAAAAATAAAATGCTATGAGTCTTTCTTAAAAATCATGAGCAATTGTTACTAATTAATTTCTAACTTACATCTGCTTTAAAAGATTCAAAAGATTATCTGGATTCTTCCCATCTTCTGTGCTTGAAGCCTGCAATACTGTTTTCAAAATTAGATAAGTAATGCTCGCACTCATGCATTCATTCATCCATTCAGTCATCAAAACTCTATTGAATGCCTACAGACTCTGAGATACTAAGATAATAAATAGATCAGCAATTTATAGAGATTTACCAACAACACATCATGATTCCTTTGGGTTTTGGCATTGCTTTTCAGAGCCAAGGAGTTAGCCAAAGAAATGATATCCTAAGTGGCCCTGGGATCATAGGAGCTAAAACGGATTACTATAATGTGGAGAGATCTCTAGCAGACACCAAGAAATAATGAAACTAGGGAGCCAAGACCTTATTCCTAGAGGCGTAGGCACTTAGATTCCAGAAGACACCCGAGGCCATTTGTTTGAGCCAAATGACGCTCTTTTGGACAGCTATCCAATTGTTGCTTATATAATTCCAGGCAAGGATGAAAAATTCCGTAGATCATCACTGTCCGCTGTAATTGTTAGGGTGATTTTTCTTAAACCAAGGTGAAATTTCCTGCCTGGCACTCTTTTCCAGTGATCTCACTCTGCCCCACGCTTCCACCAGATGTTTGCCTTTCTTCACGGGTCCTCAGCCTAGGAGGGTCCAAGTATGATGCCTCCTAGAGATTTCTCCAGTGCACACTCACCACCCCCAGGCCCTTCATCGCCTCCTCACGAGGACTCTTTCCTAACTGCCCACCCCTCTTCCTCTGGCCACACCGCATTTGTCACCGTCTCCCCTCAACCTTAGTGCCAGCATTCTCCACGAGCCGATCATGGTCAGTGTCAGGGGACAATGACATCCTCCAGCCTCGTCACCTCCACCTGTTCCACCTTCCCCACCGTCATTCTTTGAATCAACCCTTGCTTATCTTTCAACACCCGGGGAACCCTGGAGAGATTCATAGGTGTTCTTAGGAGTGAAGGTGGTCCAGAAGAACATACATCCATTTCTCCAGAGGGAGGCTGGGCTGTGGGAACAGGGACACCCACAGCCCTGTGCTCAGGAGAACAGTTATTTTTTAAATTTTTGTTTATTTTTAATTGCGCTGGGTCTTCATTGTCGTGCGAGGGCGTCTCATTGCACGGCTTCTGCCGTTGCAGAGCATGGACTTTAGGCACGTGGGCCACAGTAGCTGTGTTGCATGGGCTTCGTTGCTCTGCGGCATGTGGGATCTTCCCTGGACCAGGGACTGAACCCATCCAGGGTTCAATCTGTCTCCCGGACTGGCAGACAGATTCCTAACCACTCTACTGCCGGGGAAGTCCTGACCACAGTTCTTTCTGTGCTAAGACATTAAGAGGCTTCCTTCCACAGCCCCAGGCAGGAAGACACTGTGTGGGACATGAACACTAAACAAAATAACTCTTAATAATAAATAGACAAATGAGCGTGTGTTTGCCGTGACTTTCGCCATTCCCTGTGAAATGCAAAACATTCATGGTGTCAGAATGTGGCACCGGAGGAGCTTCAGGGCCCTGTTGAATGTTGTCGCACCTTATGCGGGTTCTTCGTCAGGAGTGGTCACCTTACAGCCTCCCTGGAACAGTATTTAGTTTCCTATTTGGCAATAAGCTTCATTCTCATCAGTCCCTCCGTTAGTCACTCACCCCCAGCTGGTGGCCTGTCCTCTGATCAGATGTGAGCATCCGATAGCACCCAGGTAGCATCCAGGTAGCAGAAGACCCCAGAAACCCAGGCTCAGCCCTGAGGTCCCAGCTCTCACGGTGGCTTCTGGTCCCCGCTGCCTCCCAGTGTGGGTTTCTGTGCCTCAACCCTCCTTAACTTCCAATGGCTGAAGAATAAAAGGTACACAGACAACCACAGAAAACAATAGTTTATTAACCTGGACCGACCCAGAAAGGGCTATAAAACGAAAACCCTAGCCTATGGAGGGTCATAAATAACAAAGATAATTTTCCCATGTTTTATGCAAGTATAATATTTGGTGGTAAACAGTAAGATGATATATATGTGTACTTCCTATCCCAAACTGTACACAATTAGCATTTAGAAGATTGTAATTATGGCTTGGTTGGGCTTTTGGTAGGTGCTAAAATTGATTTCTTGGCTGAATTATTTTGCAATAGACTTAAACCACTAATTGTACACCTAAACGAAATTGAGTGTGAACAAATCAAATAACTTTTATTTTACCTTGGATAATAATTTATTGATGCAAATAAAACTCCTTAATTAAATCTGGCATAGCCAGGCCTGTGGAGGCCCACATAAAGGCATTCTGTCACCCAGCTTTAGTGGTGATTTTAATTTTAGAATAATGCTCTGCTATTCTTAGAGAGAATTGTGTATCTATTAAGGACTGTGGAGGTAGTGAGTTGTTTGAAATCAGTACCTCTTTGAATTTCAGATGGATTTAGGACAGATCTTTCTGGGAGAAGTGCTGATTTATAAATTAGAATTAAATATAGCCAAAACTGAAACTTAGGTTACTATTCCTGAAAATAGCCTCTTATTTCAGAAGTTTTCAAAGTCTCTCAAAAAAAAGAGGAAATGGGTCAATTGTGGAGACACACTTTTATTCTGATCAATACGTGCTAGAGATTTGATCAAAGAGAAACCATTAATACAAGTGCATTAGTTTCCTAAGGCTGCCATAACAAAGCACTGCATTCCAGATGGCTTTAAAAAAGAAATGTGTCATCTCACAGTTCTGGAGCCTAGAAATCCAAAATCAAGGTACGAGCAGGTGCCTCCTCTAGCTTCCGGTGGCTGTCGCGTTCCTTGGCGTCCCTGGGCTTGTAGCTGAATGACTTCCATCTCTGCCTCCATCGTCAGACAGCTCCTCCCGGTGTGTCTCTGTCTCCACGTGGGATAGAATGGCAGCAGCCACCCTGGAGTACGATGTGGTCCTCCCACTAGACTGCTATGTGACTCCGTCTTCACCAACTACCTGTGTCCAGATAAAGTCACATTCCCACGTACTAGGGATTCAGACTCCAACACAGATTTTTTGGAGGGGGACATAATTTAACCTTTAATAATAAGAAAAAATTATTATTGCTCAGTTCTATATATCTACTCGGGGAGGCAAACAGAAATTTAATGAACTCACTGCAAATAAGAATTGCTTGATATGTATATTCTCAGCCTCTTTTAAGTCCTGTTAATCACAACCCGATCGAATATAAAAACTGTTAACTCTAATACCCTGAGGGATGTAAAAGGACATGATGAAATGAAGGCAACTTCTTCCTGTGAGTAGGAGAAGAATGAGGATTCACCAGCAGTAGGAGAGACTTAAAAGCAATGTCCACTTGTGTCAAAATGGTAGGGCATCACGGTAACTGGGAAGCTGCCCCAGTCCCCTTCTCTGGGGGGTGCTGGGAACATGGACGGTTCTTCCCTGCCAGAGATGGGTGGACTGGAGACATTTTTGGAAGAAAGAGGTGGATTGGCTCAGGTTTTCAAACTGTTTCCCAGAGTCTTAAAGTTGCACAAGGCACATGTGGGGTTCGTCCATGCAAACCCCTTGACTCTGTAGATGAGAAAAGAACTCACTCTGTCCTGTGACTCTCCAGACATTGAGTGTATTTGAGTTCATCAGGCTATCAGAGAGGAAACAAAGGCTGTTTCCTCTCTAATCTTTGGCTTGTAACTCATCTCTCACCCACTGGCGGTGCTTGATACTCTTTTGTGATCCAGAGAGCCAGCTTCTCCTGTGTGGTTACAGTGATATTTTCCTCATAGGCACGTGCGTGTGTGTGTGTGTGTGTGTGTTCACATGCATGCACGCATGCACAGACATTGTGAACATATGTTCTCACAGCACAGGACCTCCTGGAAGGGTCTCCCCTCAGCATTGTCCCCAGGGCCACCCCTGACAGAGCCGAGGTGTTGACAGCGGTCCACTGCCAGCCAGCACTACAGTGGGAACCGATCCACCCACGACGCAGGAGCAGGTTGTGTTTCCCTGCCTTCTCCAGTGAGCTGTAGCAGCCCTCCCCTGCCGCCCCCATAGTTATAAAGCTGAGAGAAGTGTCAGGACAAGGCAGGGAGCTGACGTGGAGCCCTGGGACCCCTTGTGTCCTCTGGACTTGCTTGGGACTTAACCTAAATGCATTGTTTCTATTAGATGCCTGACTCTTGGTGGGTGTGATGGTGTCCTGCTCGTGATGAGCACCTCCAGTCATATCATCAATTGGTGCTCCATTTTCAGCTTGATTTCTATTATCTATCATCACTTCAGGAGCTGGTTTTTTTTAAAAAAATTTTTTCAAGTTCTTCTTTCTTTTAATTTCTTTAAAATTCAAAATCTATCTCTATTATTATTTTTTTAATGTCTTATTTTTTAAAATTAATTAATTATTTTTTTTTTTTGTCACTGCACCACACAGTATGCAGAATCTGAGTTCCTCGACCAGGAACTAAAATGTGCACACACACCCACACTCACTCCCTCACCCCTCACTCCCCAGTCCCCACCTTCCCACGCCACCCCCCACCTTGGGAGTGGTGGCATGGAGTTTTACCACTGAACTGCCAAGGAAGTCCAGGAGCTGGTTTTCGTTTTGTTCTGTTTTTTAACTTTCACTCAGTAAGTTTAATGACAACACTCAATTCAGTGGAGTACAAAATAGGATAACACACTTTGGGTAACTGACAAGTCCTTCATTCTATATTGTCCTTTTAGGGTTTTATTTTTATACCAATACAGTGACATGCTTAAGATCAGATCAGTAAATAAACATGTTAAAGATACCAGTACAGAAAACACATTCAATAAATTAAAGCAAAGACCAAAGCTCTGGAACAAGACAAGCCTTAGCCAAAGCTGTTTGGGTATACACAGGGAACTACTTTTTTGAGCCTTATCCCAGATCTCTGGTCTCAGCGACCATATTTAATATGCACATCAGCCAAGAAAGGCCAGCAAAAGGTTTGTTTTAAAAGGTAAGCAAATGTAGACTTATTTTGTAGTACACAAAGTGTTAATTTCAGTAGATCCATTAAAACAGAGAAAATCTGAGAAAGATCATCAATCAAATAGTCACTCAATCCAAATTAATGTTAGACATCAGTTTTACAGCACTCCTTTAAAATCTATATAAAGTTCAAATTTTTGAGTAGTTTCTTAAACTTTATAGGAAACTCTCTACAATCTCAAATGCTTATTAACATAACCATACATGAAATACCTTTATAATAGAAACAGTTGTTCAAATGTTACTAAGGTACTATCTATGGTCCTAAAATAGGCCACTTCCTTCTAATAATCATGGATCATCATAATAGCTTCATAAATGTATCCTGATAAACAGAACTGCTGTAGCCATACTTGAGGCTTCAGTAGTCATGCATTTGAGTGACCACAGGACATCATTTCTGAAGCCTCCACAGTGTGGGCGGCCGAAGGACGACCTTTAGGATCTTCATCAGTGCATGCGGAGAAGAGCTCAATTACCCTCTGGTACGTTTCATCCATTTCTTCCATGTCAATAGGCGGCCTTGTTCCCAAAGCTGCATAGTATGCGTCATCATCAAAGTCACTTTCATCAAAAGTTTTATCATCATCATCATCTGGAAGATTGATGTGTGGAATAGGTAAAGTCATCATTTCCCACCGAGTAAGGCCAAAGGCAAATGTGTCTGCCTTGTTGGTAATAATACCATCCTCATCCAGAGCTTCCTTAGGTCTCCAAGGCTCAGTGCCAATGGAACAGGTCTCAGGGGAAGTCACAGTCAAATTTTCATCCAATGGTAGAGAGACTCCTACATCACAGGTTTTAATTGTTTCAAAGTCACCTTTAATAACAACATTTGAAGACTTTATATCTCCACGGAGCAGTTTCTTATCTTGGTGTAGATGCTTTAACCCTCTTGCCATGTTCAAAGCAGCTTTTAAAATTATGGCTGCTGGAAAAGGATCTTGGCTGTCTTTATTTCATTCTTCTATTAAGTTTGGAGAAGGAGATGGCGGCCCACTCCAGTATTCTTGCCTGGAAAATCCCATGGACTGCAGAGCCTGGTGGACTGCCGTCCATGGGGTCGCAAAGAGTCGGATACGACTGTTCAATTTCAATTTCTATTAAGTCATTCAGAGACTTTTCACCTCCATATTCCATAGCAAGACACAGACAACCATCACCAGCTTCAGTGAAAGCTATAATGTTTGGATGATTGAGGCTTTTCAAATACTTAGCTTCATCAGTTAGTCTCTTTAGATACATACTCTGATAAACATCATTACATCTAGGATTAATCTTTTTCACAACCCAAGAAGAATGAGACAAACCTCTTGGAAATCTTTTCATAAGGTAGACATTTACTCCAGTACCAAAGCCAAGCTTCTGCATAAATGGAGAGGCAGGAATATATATACATGGAGTTAAACATAATGCAGATTTCCTTTTTTCAGATCATCTGCTTGGTGTCTTGAAATTATTGGTTTCTTCCATTGTAGTAATCACTCAAGATCTGGAGCCATGAGGTGAGATGATGAGATGTCCAGGGAAAGGCTGTTTTGAAAACTGGTCCTGAGTGACCCCGAACACTCCACAGCTGCCTGGGGCTCCCACCTGCCAACACACGGACTCAGCTGCTGTCGTGAATATCCTGGGCTTTTCCCAGGAACTGGTTTTTAAATAGGAGTGTTTTCACAGTAAATTATCCCTGAAATGGAATGGCCGTGACCTCGGTCTAGAACCCTCAATATTCTGTACTGCCCATCTCCTACCGGGGCTTGTCTGAGATCCCAACAGCGTCTTATTCTGCTCTGGATGTGTCTAGCACTGGTGGACTTGATACGTTATGTGGCGTCAGAAGCAGGGTAGGCTGCCCTGAAACCTAGGATTTCTGGAGCCCCTCATAATGTGGGCCTCACTCAAGCCCAGCACTCAAGACATAGTATCAAGTGCGGTATAGGCTGCCCCCCAAACCCAAAGTGTCCCCGAGCCATGGGCCATTTGATACGGGGTAATCATTTACTTAGAGGGCATCCCTGTAAGAGGCACCTACCTCTTAGAGCTTCATCAGTATGGCCGGACTTGGGAAGCTTAAAGAATTGTTATGTTCTGACACACGTGTTTTACTCTAGCCTCCAAATCCCTGCCTGCTTCCTGTTTGCCCTTCCAGTTAGCATGATGCCAGAGGCACGGTAGACCGCATGGCGTTCTGGGGACCGTCAAGACGACAGAGAGCAGGAGAAAGAGTGTGCCCCTGGGGTAAAGGAGAATGAGTGTGCCCCCGGGGTGAAGGAGAAAGAGTGTGCCCCCGGGGTGAAGGAGAA
>CM035296.1:46173425-46230575 GCA_020226075.1 Hydropotes inermis | reverse complement strand
GCCCCCGGGGTGAAGGAGAAAGAGTGTGCCCCCGGGGTGAAGGAGAATGAGTGTGCCCCCGGGGTGAAGCAGTGAACCTGCACTTCTGTCCTTTTGATGTAATGCTGCTGCTTTCGGCTGTCTCTCCTAAGAAGGTTTAAAAGAACTCACTGCCAGATGGATAGTCACAACCCAAGTACCAAAGGCTGTGTTGATCTGTTCTGGTTTAGATTAGATACCAGCTCTACTTCAGCAGCTACAGTTGGGACTACTCACTGGGTAAGGTTTTGGTAATCTGCCATCATTCATGAAATTCCAGGGCTTCCTTGGGGGCTCAGTGATAAAGCGCTAGTCCACCTGCTCGGACTTCCCTGGTAGTCCAGTGGGTAAGACTCTGAGCTCTTGATGCAGGGGTCTTGGGTTTGATTCCTGGTCAGGGAACTGGATCCCACATGCCACAACTAAGACCTGGCAAAGCCTAGACAAATAATTAAATAAAATATGAAAAATAAATGCGGGAGCCTCTAGAGACTTAGGTTTGATCCCTTGGCCAGGAAGATCGCCTGGAGAAGCAAATGGCAACCCACTCCAGTATCCCTGCATGGGAAATCCCACACATGGGCAGAGGAGACTGGCAGGCTATAGTCCATGGGGTTGCAAAGAATCAGACACATCTTAACAACTGAGTATGCCTCCATGAAAATCCATCTGATTTTTGCAGAAACCATAACAGATGAATTGAATGGGGGTAAGACGGCAACTTTCACCCCTGTGTTCATTAGACTCCCGAGGGTAGCACCAATCTCAGCCATTCTGTAGAGATTTGCTGTCTTATCTGAGGGTGGGGGTCACCTTCTGGAGTTCCCACTTGTTCCTTCCTGTCTTCTTTGTTGGGTTTCTGCCAGCTGCTCAGTCTATACGCTCCAGGCGGCATCCTGGGACAGAAGAAGTGACCACAGGGTTCTCAGACCCTCAGAGTCGTGGGGAGACGAGCCTGGTATGCTCTGCTATTTTTCTCTTGAGCTATTTGCCAATTTATTTGCAGCAGAAAAGCTGTGAAGATAAGCAGGAAGTGGCTTCTCTGAGGCTGAGAAGTTCAACAGAAATTTCAGCAGTCTGATAGTATTGGGAAGACAGAACTTTGGATTCAGGGTCCTTGAAGGATCCTTGAAGGACCCCCCTGGCTGGCAGGTGGAACCCCAGCAGTAAGGGCGAGTGAGAAATGAACCAGCCTCTGAGGTTGAAACCATGTTCTGGATCAGCTCAGTCACAGATTAGATTAAAGGGCTCTATTCCCATTCTGTTTGCCAGAAGCACAGATACATCCTTTCAGGAAAAAAGTATTCATAGCCTTTACAAGTTTCCATGCATAATACTGGTATCCAGCCCAAAGAGCAAAAAGAGACGATAGAAAAAGACCTGCTATAGCAGATGTGCAAGTGCATCAGATGTGAATTTTAGATAATAGGGATTAGTAACAAAGAAAAATGAGTACAATGGTGAAAATAGAATGGCTAGAAATCTGATGAAATGAACCAGCTATTGCTATACACTGAAATGTCACTGAAAAAAAAAAGCCAGACATCAAAGAGTCATATAATTCCTCTATAGTCATATAAATTAAAAAAAAAAAAAACTGGGGACTTCCTTGGCAGTCCAGTGGTTAAGACTTCACCTTCCAGTTTGATGGGGAAGCTAAGATCCCACATGCCTCATGACCAAAAAGCCAAAACACAAAAGAGAAGCAATATTGTAACAAATTCAATAACAACTTTAAAAATGGTCCACATTAACCTCCCAACACCACCCCCTCCAAAAAAAAAAAAAAAAACCCGAATTAATGTACATTGTTCAAGGCTACTTACCTTTGGAGGAGAAGACGGTGGGGACTAGGAGGAGACACAGTGAGGGCTCTGAGATTCCTATTTGGGTGGTAAGTGTGTTCTTTTTGCGAATATTTATCAAACTGTACATGAAGAACTTATACACTTTTCAATAACAGTTAACCAAAAAGAGAGACAGAGAAGTAACCGTGTGGCTTCAGGCTTGAAGGTACAAATAATTGGTATGTTAGAGAGAGTTCGGAGAGCCCTTTCCACTTCAGTTGCTCCCGGTCTATTTTGAGCCACCATCGACTCCTGTCTGGGTTCACGTGGACCTGAGCTTCCTGCCCCAACCTCTGTCCCCTGGAGTCTCTACTTTCAACACAGACACGGAGGGTCCTTTTGAGATGAAAGTTGTGTTGCAGCTCTTCTGAAACCCTGCAGTGGGCTCCTACCTGCCCCTGGAAAGAGGCAGAGGTCTTCCCTGGGGCATCTGGCCCTGATCACTTCCGGCCCCATCTCTCACTGCTGGCCCTGGACCCCAGCCTCCTGCACCCTTGGATGTGCCAGGCGCCACCCTTCAGGCCTTGGTGCCGGCCCCTCCCCTCCCCGCTCCCCCCTGCACATTAAGTTGTGGTCCCGGCACTCTTCCAGGGGCTCTTGCCCCCTTTTCTGCTCAACTTAATTTTCCTCTCCGTAGTTACCACTTTCTAACATGTTGTACAATGTCCTTGTCTTCTCATACTCCTAACTCATTCTCTCTCTTCCCCTCAAGGCGATGGACTTCACAAGGACAGGACAGTTTTTTGTTCACTGGATGTATTCTATGCATAGAACAGCACTCAACACAAAATAGATGCACAATAAATATTTTAAAATATATGTTGATGATGCAGAAGCAAACAGAGAAGCAATCCAAGGATAAACAGGTAACTCCAAGAGAGAACTGGGGCCAGATATTAGATTTTTGTCTCTAAGCTACTTGTATTTACAAGCTGTAATTAAAATGTGCATGTTTACATCAATAAATCTCTGCATTCTCAATGGTCTGTTTCCACAGTAAACAATCCTATTCAGTCTTGCATCGTTGCAAGAGTTTTGGCCCTAGATCAAGCTAAGTTAGGGGCTTTCCCGGTAGCTCAGCGGTAAAGAATCTACCTGAAATGCAGGAGCCACAGGAGACATGGGTTTGACCCCTGGGTTGGGAAGATCTGGAGGAGGGCATGCAAACCACTCCAGTATTCTTGCCCAGAGAATCCCACAGACCGAGGAGCCTGGTGGACCACAGTCCGTGGGATCGCACAGAGTCAGACACGACTGAAGCAACTTAGCAGGCACGCAGAGCTAAGAATGCATCCTCTCTGCTCCGTTCCCCACTCACAGGACGCCGAGGAACCTGCGGAACCTCTGGGGTCTCAGTTTCCTTGTCGTGAAGGATTTAATGCCACAACACGTGTAAATCCAGGCCCCTCGTGCATTCAGCAATGGTCTCTCGAGTACCTGTTGTGTTCCAGGTGCTCTCCTAGACTCGGGGCGGGGGGCACTTGGGTTATTCCTCACAAAGTATTTATTGAGGTCCACTTGCCCAGCTAGGACAAAACAGGGCAAAGCGCCTGCCCCAGAGCTCACACTGTAGGGAGGGAGACTGTGATGGAGCAAGACAGAAGAAGCACACGTTGGGGAAACTAGAGGGAGGTGGGGGCTTCGGGAAAAATCCAGAAGGAGGACCAGGACCAGAGGGATGCACTGGGTGGGGAGGGAGCAATCTTCCCATCACAGAGTCTTTTCTCTTTCAAAATAAAGTTACTTTCCTTTTTGAATTGCCTTTTAACTTTTCATTTATATATTCATTTGCTTTTGGCTGTGCTGGGTCTTCATTGCTCTGCGGGCTTTTCTCTGGTTGTGCCGAGTGGGGGTTACTCTCTGGTTGCAGTGCGTGAGCGTCTCATCGCGGTGGTTCTTCTCTTGTTGCGGGGCACAGCCTCCAGCAGCCTTCAGCATTGCGGCTCCCGGGCTCTGGAGCACGGGCCCGGAGGCCCTGGCGCATCGTTGCCCTGTGGCAGGCGGGGTCGTTCCGACCCAGGGGTCAGACCTGCGCTCCTGCGGCCCCTGCGTTGGCAGGCGGAGTCTTTCCCCCGAGCCACCTGGGAAGCCCCTCATCACGGCAACGTGGGCTTGGGAGTGAGCCTGGTGCCTGCCGCCCTCCAGGGCTCACAGCAGAGCGCCCCCCCCCCCAGGACGCGTGGGCACAGCGGGGACTCCAGGGGTGGCCTCTGCTGAGGTTGCCGATGGCGCTCTGCCATGGAGGGAGGAATCTGAACTCAAGGCCTTGTGAGCTTGCAGCATGCCTGCCAGGTCGGGGGGCACTGACTCAGCTTACAACCGGCGGCGCCTACACAGGCCTGGGGAGGTGCCCTGTCCTAGACCAGGGGATCGCTTCCTTCTCTAGTGAAGGCGGTGACAAAGGCTGGGCATTTACAGTATGGGAGAGAGCTAGCCTCGTGCCGATGTCTAAATCTGCACAATTTGAGAACTGGATTAGACCCAGGTCCAGAGAGGACAAAACGCTCATTTTGTGACTGTCATAGTTACACGCTTTCCAGAAGAGGAGAAAAAGCCATTATCTCCTCCAAAGGATGTGATAGGCAGTTTCTGCTAAATATTGCATCAAAGAAACTTGAACCAATTCTGTGCACTGAGTTGATGGTGCCTTCTACGGCTCCCCTAAGAGAGTAAATGATGATGGAGTGAGGAATGTTTACCAAAACCGAAAGTGGGAGCCATTTATTTAGTCATTAGCTCTGAGACTGGCACCGCTAAAATTATTAGCTGAAGAAACTCGTTTCTTAAACACATAAATAACCTCCAGCGCATCACTGAAAGGTTTCCGTTTTCACTCTTCATTTAAAAGGAGAGGGTTAGTTAAATAATCCTAACTCTATTAAAGTTTTATTTTAGGGAGATAGGAACATTTCCATAGACGAGGAGACTGGGTGAGCTGACTCCATGCACCCGAAGTAATGGAGCTTCCTGTGAAGAGGCGGCTTGAGTGTTCCTCAGGGGGTTTCTCCAGAGGAGCTGTCGTCCTTCACGGAATAGCTGTAAAGAGAACAAGCCCTTTGTTTAATCTGGAACTTTCGCTTCTCCTCTATGCCCGCCTTCATCTGCCCCTTTTCTTTCCTTAGGACTGAGGTCAGCTTCTGCAGTCTCCAGGCAGCGAAATCTGGGCACGTCCTTGCATCCTTCTTGCCCACCTGTGACCCCAGGGTCTGGGCGGCGCACGGCATGTCCTCCCTCTCCCCACCTGTGTGTGCTGCCTCTTCTAGCAGCGCAGGACACAGACCCTCAGCAGCAAGCTGGAGCCGATAGGTGTCCCCAGCCACTCTTTTTCAGATTAAGTTTTATTGGCACGCAGTCGCTGAGCAGCACTGTATTATTTCCCCCCACAGCACAGTGAAGCAGCCACACGTGTACACGAGTCCCTCCTTCCTGGACTGCCGTCCTCTTCACGTCCCCGCGGAGCACCGAATAGAGTTCCCTGGGCTGTACAGGTCCTCGTCATTTCTCTATTTTATGCCCACGCATCAGTCCCAATCCCCCGATTTCTCCCACCCTCCCCTTTTCTCCTGGGCGTCCATAATGGCGGAGAGGGTGTGAAGAAAAGGGAACCCTCACGCACTGTCGGTGGGACTGTACATTGATACAACCACCACGGAAAACAGTGTGGAGTTTCCTTAAAAAACGAAAAATGCAACTAGCACATGACCCAACAATCCCGCTGCTGGGCATATATCCCCAGAAAACCATAATGAAAAAAGATACATGAGCCTCAGTGCTCATAGCAGCACTATTTACAGTAGCCAGGACGTGGAAGCAAACCAAATGTCCATCAACAGAGAAGTGGGTGAAAAAGATGTCGTACCAAATTATTCTGCACACTTCCTGTGTGTCAGACAATTTGATATGAATTACCACTAAAACTTTCCCAAGCGCCTGCTTCCTCTGAGTTCACAAGGCATGGGCCCCTTTTCTGCCGGAGATGGTTTCTGGGAAATAAAGCAAAGATTTCTACCTCTTTACTGTCTTCTCTCTTTGAATCTATAACATCTTTAGTAGCTTTAATTACCATCAGGACCACAAAGAGCATAAAGGAGTGACCTGGAGAAGGGTTCGGTAGCAATAGACTCAAGGATAAAATGATGGGAAGGAGCTTCAGATTTAAACGACTTGCTTTATTTTTCCTAAAGAGCCATGCCTGTACATACTGGGAAATGTAGAAATTAAAAATAGGCAAAAGGAAAAACAAACATTATCATAAGCCCTCTCAAGGGGACAGTTCAGTTGACAGCCTTCTCATATTTGGATCCACACACATGTCTTTTCCTTTTTCCAAGAATTGAACCATTTTGGACCCGCTGATCTACAGCATGACTTTTTACTTAGAAATACATCCTGAGTGTTTTCCCATGTCTTTGCATTTTCTCCTGCATGTAGTTTGGACTGATCTACTCTTCTTGACTTCGGTCTTTTTAAGCTCTGGATCCCGTATGGGGGAAATTCTGCGGGCTCCACCTCCACAACTGACCCAGAACTCCGCCTCTGCTTGCGGCCTGGTCCAGGGCACACTCATCTCACGTGTGGAATATTGCAACGCTTTCTTGGGGCGCTCCACTCTCAACCTGTTCCTTGAGTCCATCCGACTCTCAGCACAGAGTGGCCTTTGGAAAACTGGACTTCACGTGGCTCCTCTGCACAAACCTGCAGTGGCTTCTCCCTGCGTGGAGGGGACGGCGAGGTCGTCACTGAGGTCAGCCTTCCTGCGTCCCTCCACGCCTCTTTCCCTCTGGCGCACTCTACCCCCCGCAGTGACTCCCTGGCTGTTCCTTGAACATGCTCCAGCTTTAGGAGCATTGGCAGTGGTTGGTACTTACGTGATTGGCAGTGGCTTCCTTCCAGAACATTCTCTCCCCACCACCGCCACGTCTGCTCCGCAGAGAGGGCGTAGGCATGAAGAGCATAAATGGGCTATCCCCTGACTTGCCATCTGGGACATAGTCATTTCCCCTCAGGCTTCTTGGGCCCTGCTGCTTCGACCTCTGCCCCCAGCACGCTTCCCACACGGAGATCCTTGCTCTCCCTGGGAGCTGCGTGGCGAGGAATTGGTCCTCCCACAAAGAAACCTGACCCTTGTCTCTGGCTCCTGGGAGGTCACCTCCCTGCCTGTTGAGAGAGTCTTTGTTCTTCATCACGAGCTCCTGGGACCTCAAGTGACCATGTATGCTCACGGGGGCCAAGCGGCTCACGACCCTCGGGCCAAGTGATACCGGCTCCGCAGAAAGGGGAACTGGACTGGGGTTCAACCTCGGGCGCCCCTGGGCCATTGACTTTGCCTTCGTAACAGCGGGGCTCCCCAGGCTGGGACACCTGACGCAGACTGTCCCATGCTGATGCTGTTAGTGAGAGGGTGGGAATCCTGAGGACGGTGGAGGCCTTGCGTTTGGGACCCCAACTCCACCTGTGTGTGCCGGTCTGGTTGCAGTCTTTCCCCTATAACAAATTGTAGTTGTGAGGGTAACAGTTTCCAGTGAGTGCTGCGAGTCCTTCCAGTGACCTATAGATAGTAGGGGTTGTTTTGGAAAGTTCCTGACCTTGAAGGTGGTGTCAGAAGCCAGGGGAGCCTTGGGGGCTGTTCATTCAGAGTTGCAGCTTGACTGGCTCCAGGTAAGGCCCCATCTGCCTCTGAACCTCCTTTAGACAACAGATAGCCCTCCATTACCTTGTGATAATAATTCAGGTGTTCCACCATCATCCCAAGAAATAGCCACATGCTCTTAAGTTGTTCAGTCACTCAGTCGAGTCGCACTCTTTGCGACCCCACGGACTGCAGCACGCCAGGCTTCCCTGTCCTTCTCTGTCTCCCGGAATTTGCTCAAACTTAGGTTCATTGAGTGGATGATGCCATCCAACCGTCTCATCCTCTGTCACCCCCTTCTCCTCCTGCCCTCTGTCTTTCCCAACATGCTCTTAGAGCTTATTGTAGCTATGGAAGGTGTCCCTTGGAGGAAATAACGAGCTCCTTATCTCTAGCTGTGCATCTACCCATTGATGCAATTCCGTAGTATATACAGCACATTTATTAGGTACCCGACTCCGTGCAGGCAGGTGTGTGACCTGCCTTCTGTGTGGTGTGGAGACGCCCCTTCTGTCCAGCAGAGGCTCTCTCTTTTGCTTTCCACGGGCAAGTTCATTTTTGCTCATCCTCAGACAGAGTATTTACAAAATAAAGGCAAATGCATCTATTTGTGCTTACTCTGACCTTTCACATGAAACAAATCCTTAACATTGGCAAAGGGCTTGACAAGCATTTAGTATTAATTAATTCTTGCAGGTCTCTGGGGAGCAGGCAAGCATTCTTGGGAACTGACAATATGGATTGTTTCATTAGGCAGGTAAGCCGTTCGCCTCGAGACTGCATTTGCCTTGAGGCTCAGGCTGCTCTCAGTGTCAGGAGTTCTCCGGCCCCTGGCAGGCCTGCTGGGGCCTCCTGTCTCCAGGCTCAGAGGCAGGGATGGACAGGCCCTGCCCTGTGCCTTTGTCTCTTTCCTTCCTTTTCACTGACAGCCTCATGCCTGACTTTTCCAGTTCTAGCTTTTTCCTGACTTAGGAAATGAATTAGACTACAATTCCCCCAAATTTACATGTGATGATCAAAAGAAGGTCTCACTGAGGTCTGTGGTTGACATTGTGTAAACTTTGCACGGGCTAAAAGTCTCTTTGAAATCTGCTACAGTTTCCCAGGTGATTGTTCGATTATTTTTAAAATTTGCACCATGACTTTTGCAGGGAAAGCTGTGTGGGCTTTCTTCTCTCCCGTCCTTCCTGCTCCTCCCCTGCAGGCCCACGTCTCTCTGTCCAGACATAGCCTGGAGGCCCTGATGGAGCTTGGGGAGCGTCCTTCGCCAGACCCTAGGTCGTCCAAATTTTCCCTGAGTCAGAAAGATCTCTTGGAGGAGGTCGTGGCAACCCGCTCCAGTATCCTCGCCTGGAGAATCCCATGGACAGAGGAGCCTGGTGAGCTACAGTCCATGCGGTCGAAAGAGTCGGACACAACTGAAGTGACTTAGAGCTGAAAGTGTCAGTAACTGGAACACCCACCCCGACAGCCTTGTCATATGTTGTGTAGCCATCCGTTAGATTGGAGGAGTACAGTGTTTTCAGCTAAAGAGACAGCAGACCCTCTCCCCACCACCCCCACCTCCCCGCTGTCTGTGAGGGCACAGCTGTCCCGCTGTCAGCCAGAGGACTGCTCGTCATCTCTTTCTTCTCTCTACGAGGGCTTTGCACGTCCCTACTGCGCCACGTGGTCGGTAGTACTCTGATTCTCCAATAGGCAGTTCTCTTTTAATTTCAGATTGTAGTCCTCCACACTTTTGAATTCAGGCGTGGCTGGGTGGTGAGCTCCAGAGCAGGATGTGAGAGTAAAGATGATGCGTGTCCCTCCTGGGCTAAGGCCCTCCCTCATCTGCCCTGGAGAAAATGAAGCACCCCTATGGAGACAGCAGTGTTTTGAGATGGGGTAAAGTAACCTTGGAGCAAAGCCCTTCCCACCCCCAGCCCATACTGTACATGTAACATGATGGGAAATAGTCAGTGTTCTCAGCCTCGAAGATTTGCTGGTGTTTGTTATTAGAGCCCAGCCAATGATGGCTCCTGGGCTGAATCTGGCCCTCCACTTGCGTTAATAAATAAAGTTTTATTATAACACAGCTTCACACATTCATATACACACATTACACATTCATACAGCTGCTTTCATTCTGCAGTGACATTGGGGAAAGAATTCTGACAAAGATTGCATGACCCAGGAAGCAGAAAATATCTACTATTTAGTATTTGACCCTTTAGAGAGAAAGTTACCTGATGCCTGCCTATCGTGATACACTCAATGAAAGCTTCTTGAATTATTACATTGACAGTATAAAAGGTAGAAGCCCAAAACTGATTCTAAAATAGCATCCGATTATTTTGCATGATGATCAGTGCAGCTTAACTGGCAAGCACTAAAGGAATGCCCTTATGCGTCAGACTTGGGGGCTTTCTCCTTGGGGTGCTCTGGGCTTGGGAGTGGGGGAAGTTTCTCCCTCTTTTGCAAATTTAAGTAAGTAAGTGAGAAAGAGAAGATAAAATAAAAAACCCAAGGACTCTATGTGGGCTGAGGGATTTCTCACCACGATCTCCATTAAAATACATCCATTCATTCACTCATTTGCTCATTCATTCACTCATCAAGCTTGTCTAAGCTCCTGTCACTAAGCCCATGACTGAATAGAAGGTCCGTGGCAATCACGAGGCAACCACACTCCAGGGTGATGTTCGCAGAGCAGTGGTGCAGCCTGCCAGGCAGGGTCTTCCTGACGTTTACCCCACCCTCAATCTAGCCAGCCTGGTAGCTGGTGTAATTCCCTGAGGCTGAAGCCAGGCAAAGCCTAAGAATTGCTGATTCACCTGCCAGAATACTTGGGAATTTTCTCCCTCTGAAGTAAGGCCTGGAACAACGTCTTCACACCCAGCTTCTTACGGGGGCAATTTCTAGATCATTGCTTGGGCCAGGACCCTGCTGCTGAGGCTATTCACGCACAAGAACTTAGCCCAAGTGCTTCTGCCTTAAGCTCTTTTTGCCTGATCCTCCCCTAACGACAGCCTGGAAAGAAGCATCATCCTGATGATAACAGAACGATTGAAACTTGGGTTTTCTTTTGGAGGGGGATGGCCTGGGGAGGAAGGAGGGAGGTAGGGGAGCCAGGTGGGAGGTAAATGAGAGGAAGATACACACCAGCTGAAGTGATAGTAAATTGGACAATGCGGTCTGCAGTTTTCTGTGAAGTTCGCCTTCCCCACATTTCTACCTCCCGCGAATTGATTCGGTACCCAGTTCCAGCCATCGTCTTATTTCGAGCTCGGTTACCTAGGAAACAGAGGGCACACCGCTGGGACAGGCTGCCTGTGTCCTGTGCTGACCGAGGCTATTAAAGCCCATCAACTCGGCCTCCGAGACGCACTGAACACGGATGGTTTCAACTTCTAGCCAGGTTCTTATTTATTTATTTTACTGCCTCGGCAGCAAAATGAGTTATTGAACCATTCACTCTATCGATTGGGGCAGTTTTCCCCTGCACCCCTCGGATGCCCGAAGCCCTCCAGAGCTGGTGGCAGCCCAGAGGCCTTTTGTTGATGGCAGGTCCTCCCCGGGATAGCTAGGCAGCTTCCAGCCTCTGACCCCCAGGGCAGGGGCCCAAGCGAAGGGGCACACGGACCTTCAGGCTTACAGAGCCTTTGAACATGTGAAGAAAGCTACTCATGGGCCTCTCACAGGAAAACACACATGCACACAGAACCTTGTATGCAATTTAAGGAAGGAACTGGATTCCCAGGCTAAACGAGTTCGTTCTGCTTTCATTTGAAAAAAAAGTAAATGCCGGGCAGAGGTGTCCAAGATTCAACAATCCGCTGTCCTGGGGACTGTGTGAGCCAAAGAAAGACCTGTACTTTGCTGCACCTCCTGGGGGCTCTCACGGTCCTCTCGACCTGCTCCAGAAACAGAGAACTTGACGGACACCGTACCTCGGTGTCTTCCGCCTGCTCTCTTGGTTTTGTGAACTAAGAATGATTTTTACATTTTTAAGTGTAACATGGAAAAAAGACTACTAGTTTTTTGGGGAGACTGGTTGCTTGAAGAATTGAGGACATTGCTTCTTGGCTCCAAAGCCTGAAACATTTACAGCCCGGTCCTTTATGGAGACTGGCATGCTTGGTGAGTGCAGGGGAAGTGATGTCAAGGGCACCACTTGGCTTCATCCCCCGTGATAGCTCTTAGCCCACAGGCCACGGGCCTGTGTGGATGCTGTGACAGCCTCCAAGTATGTACAACCCAGTTAGACGTTCAGAGATGGGGAGAAGGGGCATCAGGGGTGATCTGTGGGCCCGGGGAACTCACCGTGAGCTGGGCCTAGGCCAGGACTCCCTTTTTGGAATCTGATTAAGGCACAGACGTGATATTGATTTGTGGCTCTACATTAGTTTGGACCCATGTCTAATGGTCCCCAAAGCGTTTGAGTATTTTTTTCCCACTGGCCAGTCACCTGTGCAAATGACCGCAGCCCTTTGGGGGAGGACTTGGGAAGCCGTCACCCTTACACTTGCCACATGTTGCAGCCTTTCCTCACCTCCTCCCTCCCCCTCCTCCTCCTGGGGACCGAGGTTCTCCTTCAGCCCCTGGACTCTGGACCCCAAACCTGGATCCACTCTGGAAACAGAGTAGGCTGGGGCCTGGCCCTGAGCCTCCAGTGCGTCCACCCTGGGGAGTCTTTGATCACGCAGACGGGATGCTCCCCTTACCAGCAGCCCATCTGTTTCTCCTCTAGCGCCCACGACTATCCCGCTAACTCCCTGTGGCCCAGGCCCTCCGGCTGCCCCTCTGACCCCACACCCCCTGTAGTATGTGCCTCTGCCCACTCCTGCAGGTGACATGCTGCGAAGCGGCCTCTGCGGTCCCTGGGTCCTCTCGCCCCTTTCCTGGGAGAGAGCCCGGTGACGCGGCGGGGTCCCCTGCAGAGTCAGCCCTGAGCCCTGAGCGCAGCTGGGGCCCTCAGGGTGGGACAGTGAAGCCGGGACCCGGTGGAGCCCCCGCAGCCTCACACGGCATGCCCACTCCACTGCGCCCTCCCCTCCGGGAGTTCAATCTTGTCTGCACCGCCCGCTGCTGGCATGCCGGCGTTTCTGTCTCCCCTGGCTCGCTGTCACCCTTCCCATCTCTGGAGGCCGTCCTGGTAGTGTGGTGGCACTGTCTCCTGGGCCCTCACCTGGATGTTCCGCCCTGATTCCCAGCAGAGTGCTCCCAAGTCAAGAACACTTCCTGGCTTCCCGCACCGGGGCCCGTCCTCCCACACGCTGCTCCCCTCACCCCGCCCCACAGCTGCCCTGAGCTGTAGTCCCTTCCCTGATGTCGTGGCTGGAGTCTGAGGTTAGCAAATACAAACTATTATCTATGGGCTGGATAAACACCAAGGTCCTACAGCGCAGCACAGGGAACTGGGCTCGACGTCCTGGGATAAAACGTGGCGGAAAAGAATATGAGAAAGAAAATATTCAGATGCATAACTGAGTCACTCTGCTGCACAGAGGCAATTAACACAACAGTGTAAACCGACGGGTATCCAATCAAATGCATTTCTCGGAGAAGAGGTGTCGGTGGTCTGCACCCTCACTGTCACCCTAAGAGAAAAATGCCCGCTTGACTTCCTCTCTGCGGGGCCTTCCTTGGCCTCCCAAGCAAAGGTCCTCATTTCTCTGCTAAATGGCTCCTGGCTCCTGGAAAACAAAGATGCAAACATCTCCATTACTGCAACCAGCTCCCTTCTAGGTCACATCTTCCTGGGAAACTGACCCGAGTGGCAGAAGAGCAAGTGACGGTGGTGACGGGGGTGGGGGTGGATGGAGAGGTGGAAACAGACTCGGTGTTTCCGAGGAACCCAAAGGGCTGCAGCGATTTAAAGGATGACAAGGAGGCAAGGATGGGAGCTGAGGATGGAGAGGGGTCTGAGCAGACTCAGTAAGGAGGTGAGAGTTTCAGGGAGATGCCGGGAGAAAAAGCAGTTAGTACTGTTAGTCGCTCAGTTGTTTGACCCCATAGTCTGTCCATGGGATTCTCCAGGCAAATATACTGGAGTGGGTTGCCATTCCCTTCTCCAGGGGATCCTTCTGAACTCGGGCGGGTCTCCTGCCTTGCAGGCAGATTCTTCACCGTCTGCGCCACCAAGGAAGCTGTGGGTTAAGGCAGACCCCCAACAGGAGGGGGTGTCTTTTGTTTCATAGCTTTTTGTTTGGTTTTGGCTGCCCCGCTCGGCATGTGGGATCTTAGTTCCCTGACCAGGGATCGAACCCACGGCCCCTGCAGTGGAAGCTTGAAGTCTTAACTACTGGACCACCAGGGACGTCCCAGTAATTGTTTAAGGACAGGGGAGGCTGTGAGAGGCGAGGGAATGGAGTGGTTCTGGGCTGTAGCACTCACTCCACTTACTGGAACAGAGAGAGTTTAAAGAAACATGAAAACAAGGGGGAAAGCCCTTTTATATCTCCCAGAATCTTCCCATCTTTAGGGCTCTCTTTCCTTTGTGTGGATCTGAGTTTTTCACCTGGCATCATCTCTCTTCGCCTTGAAAAGCTTCCTTTTCTTATAAGTAAAACTGAAACTTCCTTCAACTTTTTTTTTATTTTTTTGTATCATAGGTCTGCTGGTGACGGTCTTCACTTTTTTAGTTTTTTTTTGTCTGAAAAATCTTTGCCTTTATTTTTGAAGAATGTTTTCACTAGATACAGGATTCTAGTTTGACAGATTTTTCTTCCGGAATTTGAGAGGTGTCGCCCCATT
This sequence comes from Hydropotes inermis, assembly GCA_020226075.1. Lineage (NCBI taxonomy): Eukaryota > Metazoa > Chordata > Mammalia > Artiodactyla > Cervidae > Hydropotes > Hydropotes inermis. The sequence continues at coordinate 46,216,346 of CM035296.1, read as the reverse complement.
GTCTTCCGATTTGCACAGCCTCTGACAAAACGTCTGTTTTAATTCTTCTCTTCCTCACTCTTCCCATAAAATATGCCTTTTTTCTTTGGCAGCCTTTAAAACTGTCTGGTTTTCCAGTTTTTCAGAATTTCGATCCTGGCGTGCTTTGCTGTAGTTTTATTTGTTTTTCTGATTGGAGTTTATCATGCCTCTTCGATCTGTGGATTCTTGGATTTTCGTGGCATCAGTGACCTTTGAACCACAAGCAGGCAAAGGTAGTTTTCTCCTCTGCAAAACGAGGGTGAGAAAGTGCTGCTTTGGGGGCTCCCCTGGTGGTGCAGGGGTAGAGAACCTGCCTGCCAACGCAGGAGATGCAAGACACACGGGTTTGATCCCTGGGTCGGGAAGATCCCCTGGAGGAGGAAACAGCCACTCATTCCAGTGTTCCTGACTGCAGAATCCCAGGGACAGAGGGGCCCGGCGGGCTGCAGTCCATGGGTGGCAGAGTCAGAGGCCACTGAGCACGAAACCAGGTGTTGCCTGAGCTGGAAGCGGTAACTGACAACGAGATGACAACGAGATGCACAGACAGCTCAGCACGTGGCAGTTTTCTCCACTTTGGTCTCCTCTGCCGGAGGCTGGGGTTGGCCCCACACCGGGATGGCAAGGCCGCCCTCTCACCGGTAGTTCAGGGTTCCTACAGGCTCTCCTTCATCTTCAGATCGAATATTTTGTTTCCCTCCACTCTCCTATTTAAACATAAAAAACTTGTAAATGAAACCTACCCACAAATTATTTTTATAACTCTGATTTTATACAGTTTAAGGAAGGTGGTTTTTTTTTTTTCCTTCTGAAATCCCTTGACATTTTCACTTGACCAAGGGAACATGTCCCTGTTGACTTTTACAAACAAACTTAGCCATGACTTCCCCCGACAGGCCGGCCACTGGGAGGTGGTTAGCTACGCAGCGGAAGATTCAGATTGGGGCGGCTAACCACCCCCCCAGTGTAAACACAGCTCAGCGCCACCCCACAGGCAGGCGTGGGATTCCACAGCGTGCCGGGGGCTACGCCAGGGCACATCAGGCGCAACTTTCCGGTTGGAGGGTACAGATTTGGTTAATATCATCCCCTGCTGTCACGGAGCCCTCCAGACTGTGTCCGTGGGCTGTAAGGACCCCTAAGAGCAAAGACTGCCTGTGAAATGGGTCTGAAATCTGAAGCCACTTTGCCCTGCGAGAACCTTGTTGATGGACTTTTACAGTGAGTTATTATAATGAGTAGATAGCGAACCACTGAGATGTCCCTGCCGGGACTGTGGCAGCCAGACCCCAGGGCGGTTTCCAGGGTCCCCCCCCACCGCCCATGAAGCTTATGCCCTCTGTACACACCCCTCCCCCGGAGTGTGGGAGGGCCTTCCAGCTTGCTTCTAGCCCATAGGATAGCAAAAGGCAAGGGATGTTGAGATATAATTAAGCTCCCATGTCAGCAGGTTTTGAGTTAACCAAGAGGGTGGGCCTGAGTTAACCAGGTTAATGCCCTTGAAGGAGGCTCAGGCCTCTGAGCGCAGAGGTTCCCTGGAGACTCCAGGAAGGAACTGGCCGTATGGCAGGGTCCCCCGTGGCAAGGACCATGGGCCACCTCTTGGCCCTGCAGGCGACCTCGAGGACTGAGGGTGGGCTCCAGGAACAGCCAGTGACAATCAGGCCCTTTGCCATACAGCTATAGGGAAGGGAACTTCGCTATCCACTTGCAGGGTGTTGAAGGTGGTTTTTTCCCTGGGTGGGGGAGCTCCAGGTGGAAACGCGGCCCCACTGGGCCTGTGGGACCCTCCCTGGAGAATCCGGGGAGGCTGGAGACCGTGGGATACTGAATGTGTGCTGGGTTAGCACGCTAGTTGCGCGCTGACGCATCACGCAGCCTCAGATGACCAACACAAGGACTTGGGCTCTCATCCCCAGAGCCCCTGCAGAGGTGGCTGGCCCCGCCTGGCAACTGTCCTCAGTTAAGGAAAGCCACCTCCCCCGAGGCTGTGCCTCTCCTCCGGCTGGAGGGATCACGCCAGGGCGCTCCGGATCGACAGGCCCTTTGTTGTGACTGCCCCTCGGTCCAGCTCCTTCCTCTCCCAAGTCCTGCTCTCTTTACTCCCCTGGGTGTGGGTTTGAGATCACCACACAGAATCCTTCCTACACGCCCATCTCCGCCTCAGATCTGTCCCTGGGGGAGCCTGACCTAAAATAGTCATCATTATTTTAATACATCACTCATTGTCACGGGCTGTCCCCTAAAGTCAGAAAGCTAAAGGAAGAGGCAATTGAGAGAGGAACAGGAGCTTGTGACCTTGTTTTCATTTGCTTTCACTCTATAAGCACAGACTCTCCTACCATCTTTCAATAACCTTCCCTCTGAAAGACTAAGATCTTTATTTAAAAAAGCAGTTAGTAAGAAGGCACTGAGATGGTCTGCAGAAATGATGAAGGTTCATTCTTTTTATTTTTCCAGAATGGGGCATGGAGGCCGGGTGTGTGTGTGTGTGTGTGTGCGCGCGTGTGTGTGTGTGTGAGACAGCTCGCCCCACTCATTCTCATTCACTCAGCAGACCTATCTCAGGACCAGGGCCGGCCCCTTGCAGGCCATGCAAGATGCAGACACACACGCGGAAGTCCCCCCACCGCGGTGAGGCTCCCGGGTGAGACGTCACTAGTGGCCGAGCTGGGCTGGTCCGGGAGACCCTGACGCTGCCACCGCCCCACCTCCTTGAGGGACTTAGCTCACTTAGCTCCGGTGACTTCTCTTGGGCTGTGAGGTTGCACAAATCGGACTTGGACCCACCAAAGCACTCCTTAAGCCCTGGTGCGTCGTGGCATAGATGGGAAGAGACAAAGAGCCGCACGCTATTTTGGACTCAGGTTCTAAATAAGGCGGTTTACTCTGATCGACGGTCATGGCCAGTGATTCCCACACGGCGCCTCCCTGCGCCTGGCAATGTCTGAGCACTCCGCAGATGCTAAGTCAGGTAATCCTCCCAAGCACCCCAGGTGCTTGCTGACAGTGAAGCTGTGAACAGATAGATGTCCACAAGTGCGTCCGAGTTGCATCAGCTTTCATTTCAGAGAAAGGGCCTGGGCTCGTGAACGAATGCGTGGAAAAGACAAGTGAAACTTACTTAAGTTTCCGGGAAACCCTGAGTTTGCTAATAGTTCTTTCTCCCTTTGGAAAAAAAGGTCTCTGTTAGGTGTGGACATTACATAAAATATGTGCCTATTCTTGACCACCCAGCACCAATTACCAAAGTTTCAAAATAGCCTGGGCTTATCACTTCCCTTCCCTGTCCTCCCCTGCCCACCTTCTGATGTCCTCTGTTCCTGCACGTATCTGCAAACGGAAGGAGAGATGAGCAGAAACTCACATCTGTCAGGCTCAGTTACGCGTTGCAGCTCTGCTGAAGACCAAGTGGGCGAAGAGCTAGAAGCTAATGGAGCACCTGTCCAGAGCGCTCCCCACCTCCACCATGTGCCCCCTGCACTGGAGACCCAAGCTCCCTCAAGGTCTCCTGACTCCAAACTGCTTGGCAACAGGAGCGCATCGTTTCATTATTCTATTTCAGGTTGCCAGCTTTCTCTTGTGACCAAAAAGTTCCTGGAAAAACACCAACTTAGTTTGTTTCACTGAGGAACAGAATGGATTTGCTCTCCACCAGGTGTCTCTAGGCTTCCCAGGTGGCGCTAGTGGTAAGGAACCATCTGCCAATGCAGGAGGCATTAGAGATGAAGGTTCAATCCCTGGGTCGGGAAGATCCCCTGGAGGAGGGCATGGCAACCTATTCCAGTGTTCATGCCTGAAAATTCCATGGACAGAGGAGCCTGGCGGGCTACAGTCAACTGGAGTCACAGAGTTGGACAAGACTGAAGCGACTTGGCACATGCAGGGGTGTTTCTAACCCATCACTGTTTCCTGGCTACCTTCTACTGTGTGATGTCACTGTGTGTTGAATTCTGAAAAAAGCCTAAATCCCCGTCTGTGTAGATGAGGAATGATGGGAGAGGAAAATATATGCACAGATGGACAAAAGGAGAAAAATAAGTGCTTTCATTGTATCTTTTTTGATAGAGTAAAACACGTCTGTACCCCTTCTTCTCTGTTTTATTCACCCACAGCATATCAGTTTCCTATGGCTCGGCTGTAACAGATGACCAGAAATGTAGTGGCTTACAACACAAATGTACTTTCTTGCAGTTCTTGGGGTCAAAATTCCAAAAAGGGTCCCATTGGGCCAATGTTAAGGTGTTGGCAGGGCTGCGCTTCTCCTGGAGGCTCTAGGAGAGAACCTGATTGCTGGTCGATTCTGATTTATTGAGAGTGCTCACTCTCCTTGGCTTGTGGCCCTCTCCATCTCCAAAGGCAGCACTGGCTAGGTGAGTTTCTCTCCACTGCCTCACTAGGACACTGAGGCTTCTGCCTCCTTCTTCCACTTTTAAAGGACCTGAGTGATCAGGCTGGGCCACCTGGATAATCTGTGATAACTTCCTGGATTTTAAAGTCAGTTGATTAGCGATTCACTCCCATCTGCAATCTTAATTCTCCCATCCCCAAGTAACAGAGAAGGTTCTGGGGATGAGGATGTCTTTGGTGAGGGGCATTATTCTATCACACCCAGCGTGCACGTTCTTACAGGAAGATGCCGTGGAGACCAAATGTCATGGAGACCAACAGATAATGTATATTTACAAAAAATGATAGAATCTTATAATTTTTTAATAATTTATGTTATCACTTCTGTTTGTCCTGGGTCTACGTGGCTGTTGCCAGGCTTTCTCTGGTTGCGGTGAGTGAGAGCTGCCCTTCGCTGTGGTGTGAAAGCTTCCCACTGCAGCGGTCTCCCTTGTTGCAGAAGACCAGCTCCGGGGCCCACGCCTCAGTAGCTGCGGCTTCCAGACTCTAGTGCTTGGGCTCCGTAGCCGTTGCACCAGGGCTCCGTTGCTCCCCAGCACGTGGAATCTTCCCAGGCCAGGAATCGAACGGGTGTCCTCCCCTTGGTGAGTGGGTTCTTATCCGCGTGCCACCAGGGATGCCCTGATAATACTGCTGAAACCGTAAAACAAAAGAAGGAAGATGGACAGCTTATCTGACATCAGTGCTCGCTAATTCCAGAACACAAATATCTACTGTACACTTGGGGTGAGGCCATTGCAGACACTGTCGCTTGCGATTGCTCTTCCGTCTGGGTAAGTCAGGTGAGTTAGAATCGCCATCCAGGTGACATCCAGCAAGCATGCTGATTCTGTGCGCTGTCAAATGAGCACCTGGCGCGCTTTAATGGCTGAGCTATGTGGTATAGATGGGGCTTCCCTGGTGGCTCAGACAGAAAAGAATCTGCCTGCAATGTGGGAGACCTGGGTTCGATCCCTGGGTTGGGAAGATCCAGTGGAGGAGGGCATGGCAACCCGCTCCAGTGTTCTGGCTTGGAGAATCTCCATGGAGAGAGGAGCCTGGTGGGCTGGAGTCTATGGGGTCACAAAGAGTTGGACACGACTGAGTGACTAAGCATGTGGTATATACAGTGTGTGTTTTGAGAGGAGTGACTCTTTTCCTTTCTGGTGTTTGTAACGATTCACAGTTGCTTGAGATGGGCAAACCACCGCTAATCCATTCATTCATCCAAAGCCATCGACTCACTCAGTGTGTATTTTTTCATGTCTGACAATTTCCAGGTATAGTGCTAGATGCTGGGGAAGTGATGACAAGACCAAATGTGTACTCTTTGCTCTTAGAAATTTTAACCTAGCAGGGTCCATGCAGGACCTCCCGCAATCCCTGTAAGAGAGAGGGAACCAGGCCTTGACGCACTGGGAGGTTTGAGAAGCAGAGAAGAATGAGGACGCTTCAGGAATAGGAGGGAACGCTGAATGCAGCCACCTGCTCAGAACTGCCCTGGAGACTGTCTGTGTTTTCACCTCTTCTGATTCCTGGTTCCTTTGCTGTTTGCCCTGACATCACTCTCAAGTCCACAAACTCAAAATCAGAGTGGAAGGGGTGAGAGAAATACATTTTCTCGGCTCAGAGGAAGACAACCAGACATCCGACTTCAGGAAAGAGACGTCTGTGTTACAGTGAACAAAGGAAAAGCTTTTCGGGGCCAAGGCTGGGAAATGCTGAAGGTCAAAGGGCAGCTCATGACATTTCATCAGAAAGGACACAGGGACTCACAATCCAGACAGCTGATGCAGAACGTTGGGGAGGTCAGTTCAGGAGCTGAAAACAGGTTTCGGAAGAGAGAATGGGAGGAGCTCTCCCCGCAAAAAGTAGGCAGTCTTCTGATGCAGATCTCTGTAATTTTACCTGAATGGCACATGAGGCTCTAAAGTCCAGATTCTCATTTTGAGTGATTAACTGCCAAACTGTTATCTTGGTTCAGACTTTTAAAACAGATTTCCCGTTAATGATTAGTGGACAAACGCTTTCATTGTTGTTGCTTAGTTGCTCGGTTGTGTCTCTTTTGCCACCCTGTGGACTGTGTCTCCATGGGACTTCCCAGGCAAGAATACTGGAGTGCGTTGCCATTCCCTCCTCCAGGGGATCTTCCTGACCCGAGGACTGAAACTGCCTCTCCTGCATTGTAGCAGATTCTTTACCACTGAGCCACCAGGGAAGCCAGGACAAAGGCGTTGTCCCTGACAAATTCATCAAAAGCAACGGCATCCTCCACATTGCGTGAGTTACCAGATACGTCCTGATGACTTTCCTGCGTGTGTCTCCCGCCTCGGCATCCAGCCTCAGCTCTAGACCTGCTTTTCCTCCTGCCTACATGACGTCTCCACCTGGAGGTCTCAGAGCTGCCTCGGATACGTCGTAGACAAAATTAATCAGTGTTATTTCCACCCCAAGCCTGGCCCCATTGCAGTGTTTGCTGCCTTGGTGAGTGGCCCTGCTCCCGGGAAGTTCCCTGGGAGGTGACCTTGATTCCTCCCTCCGGCTCACCACCTCCTATCCAGCCAGTCCTGAATCCAGCCACAGCTTCCCATCACAAAGCCACTGTGCTCCCCCTCAGGGCCACTGCTCTGGCCTCTGCTTGACCTTGCATCTCCACTTGGGCCCCCCCAGCCCATCCCCCAGATTCTGGATGGAAAGTTCTTACATTTCCTCTCCTGCATCAGCATATCTTCCTCCAGCATCGACTTCCTGTCCAAAATGTTGTGAAGGCTTCCCGTTGCTCTCAGGATGCCCAGAGACTGGGCATGCAGGAGACGCAGGTTCCATTCCTGGGTCGGGAAGCTCCCTTGGAGAAGGAAACGGCTACCCCCTCCAGTGTTCTAGCCTGGAGAATCCCATGGACAGAGGAGTCTGGTGGGCTATAGTCCCTGGGGTCACAAAGAGTCGGACACGACTGAGCGACTAAACAAGACCCATAAAGACAACTTGCGAGTCCTCATGCAGGTGGTGCCTCATCTCTCCTCTTTCTGGGGCCCCAGGCTGGTGGGTAATTTTAATTCTCGGAAGGCACCACACTCCTCCCACCTCCACCCCAGACACCCCCACTGTCCCGCCTTCAGCACACCCCTCCTCCACTCTCTGCTTAAGTAATCCTTGCTCACCCACGAGAACTCACCTGAGTAACTACCACATTCCATTGATTCTAAAACACACGTTCCACCACTGACACCTCTGACACTGGGGTGCTCTGCACTGGGGCACCTTGGCTCCTGTTGGCAGCGGTGGGGTCCCAGTTCTGTGTTGCCTGTGTGTGCGCACGTCAACAGTGTGAGCAACCAAACCTGAATATGGGGCTGGAGGCTTGGCAGCAGGCCCCTGACACATGTGAGGGCTCTTTTAACCCTTATGAACTAGTGGCTGTGGTGTGGGGGTGGGAAGTGGTGGGTTAGATCTGTTCAGCACATCCTCCAAGCAAGAATCAAAAATACCTTGGCTCTGCGTGACTGCAAGCCTGGCGCAAGAGGACAATAGCTCTTCGTTCTTTTAGAGCTTCTTTTAAGCAGTATCATTTTATCAACGTGCTTGATGACACAGAGAAGGATCATGCATGGAGAAGCAGAAACATCAGCTATGAGTTGAAGGTGATGCAGAAGAGCTGGACTCTGAACAGAGGAAAAATTAGTGATTTCTTAAGCATCTGTCTGACTCATATTTTCTCTCTTGGCTATGCACAAAGTGACATGTAATTAAAACCTATGTCAAGTTGAAAATAAAAGAAATACTCTAAGTCATAAGAGAGCCTCATGTCATAATTAATTGGAGGTGTTATTTTCCTTTCTTAGCATACATATCAACAGAACAATGGTGTGGCTTGCAGTGGGTGACATCTTAGATGTAATGACACACAGCAGTTCCTGAGAGCAGGCTTCACTAGCGCCCCACACTAAGCCAGCCTTTCATATGCTGCCTCATATCCCTGCACTTCCTAGCATCCTTACTAATAGCTGTAAAAGACAGTAAAGTGTCTAATTAGCCCTTTAAAGTCCGCTAGCTTGGGAGCTCCAGGTGAGAAGGACTGCACCACTTAGAGGTACCGCTTTCCCTGGAGGCTAGGATGTGTTTGCATGGATGGGTGAGCCTGGCTGGGGCTGCGCTCCCATCTTCAGGGGGCCCAGAAAAGAGCCAGCTGTCCCAGACACCTTCAGTCGCTGGAGAGGCCAGCACTCAGGCCCAGCCCCGGTGGCGGAGCGGCGAGGCTGAGTCCCTGCAAAGCGACTGGACCTCCTGCAGCCCCGGTGCCCCCACCCAGGGACACTGGCATCACCTCTCCCTCCTGGCACACCTCAGGGCACAGTCACAGTTTATCTGGAGATGGCACAGTGCCCGTCCCTGGAAGGCAGGGCCTGAGAGTGGCAGGGGCATCATGAAAACAGGACAAATGCAGATGGAGCAAAGGTGTGGAATCTCTCCCCTGTGGGACAATCTTCCTACAAAGATGCCGAGAAGACCCGTCAGCTGGCATTTCTGCAGGAGGGGGGCTGGGGCTGTGGGAGGGCAGGGAGCACGTGGGGACAGGACCCCCACGGGACGGCCCCCAGACTGACTCCCCTGCAGGCTCCCCAGCAGGATTGGGTGGGAAGTGCTCCCAGCCTCCATCGGCAACTGGACGTTCGGAGAAGGGTGATCTCCCGAGGCCCCTGCACTCCCTTCACAGTGCCCCAGGCAGGGTGCTCTGCCTTCCGTTTTTGCCTCTGAAAAACAGAGACGTCACTTCCAAGTGCTTCCTGCCAGCTCCCAGTCAGAAACATCTGAGGACAGGGTAGAAGAGCAGGCACGCGAGGGGCTCCCTGCTCCAGGTGAGGGGTCCTGAGTCTCCCCCGGGGGCGCGGAGGTGGGCTCATGTTTTACTCCCACTTGGCCCCTGCTCCTGAGTCAGTCCTGTTTGTGAATCGCCCTCTGACCCATGAGAGCAGCTGTGTGCTGACGACGAGGATTGGCTAGCCAGCCCTCGGCTCCTTTGAGATTTCCCCCACCCCACGTAAGGGCTTCCCTGGGGGCTCAGATGGTAAAGAATCCGCCTGCCAGTGCAGGAGACACAGATTTGATCCCTGGTTCTGGAAGATCCCCAGGAGGAGGAAATGGCAACCCACTCCAGTATTCTTGCCTGGAGAATCCCATGGACAGAGGAGCCTGGAGGGCTACAGTCCATGGGGTCACAGTCGGACACGACTGAATGACTTTCACAGGTTTTTCGTAGACTACTACACCACATAAAGCCATTCCTGAAGTGTGGATCAGGCACTTGTTTTGTTGAAAAACTTATTTCTGCAAACTCATTTCCTCCCAGATTCTGATTTGGAAAAGCTCAGCTCTCCCCCAGCCTCACATCCAGACTGGGCTCCGAGTCTTCCTTCAGGCATCTAATGGGCAAAGGCCTGGCCCCCAGCCTCTGCAGGGGGAGTGAACCAACACTGAGACCCATCACCCTCTGACGCAGCCTCCCCTCCAACCTCTTCCCCAAATTCCTGTCTGCAGGGTCCAGACCCCGCCTCACCGGGCCCACAGGAAAGGGGCCCCGGAAACCCTGGCCTGAAAGTCCCGGGGGTCCTGCCTGTCTTCGTCTCCCCACCAGTGCTTGCTCTCATTGCTGGTGAGCTTGAACACTGGTCCTTAAGTCATGCTCCTGAATTCACCGGGGACCACACCAGAGCCAACCACCAGGCAGCCAGTGCCTTGGGACGTAGGTCCCACGGAATCAAACACAGATGGTGTTTGCCTTATGTAGACACTATGGTGATGGGAAGTAAATGAAACAAAACTTATAGCTAAAGGACAAGCTTCTTTGCATTAAGAAAGCCAGGAGTCTATCTGGCACGTGTTACTAAGTATTAGAACAGTTTCCAGAAACAGCCCGCCCCTCATTGAACTCCCATTGGATGCTGATGGCACACGTGGATTCACTGGTCCGGCCCTCCCCTCCAGCAGGCCCTGGGGTAAACCTGGGGTCACATGTTTAGGCTGATATTAAGCCTGCAAGCCTGAAAGGTAAGCTACACGTGACAGGTAAGCTTACCTGGCAGGTAAGCTGCATGTGATTTTCTCAAACTCACTGTAAGCTCCTTGACTGCAGCCATCACAACTTGGCTGTTTTTGAATTCCCCTCATCCCAGCCATTCCCCTTTCCGCCTATGGTCAAGTGCTAGTGATGGATGGATTCTGACAAGTTCAGCAGAAGTTTGCTGAATGAAATTATGATGAAGACTTTTGGCTTCTTTGGTGTCCGTGTTCTTTGAGATCAAGTACTGAATGAAGCAAATGTGAAGGCAGATCCAGGGGCTTTTTTCTCTGGGGTCTGACTTAAGCAGAATCTATTCCTCACAAGCCTTGTAGGACTGGTCACAGCTCATGGCCATCCCAGCAAGGGGACTAGAGGGCTACTTGGCCAAGAGAGGCCGTCGTAAAGCGGTCCAGACCCCTCCCACAAAGCAAGAGACAGAAAAGCCGCTGCAGCTCCTGAGCTCATAGCCGTGGTGGACATGGGGCTTCCCACTGCCTCTTGGACAACGTTAACTCAGTCACTCGGTGAGACTAAGACCCTGGTCCTGGAATAAGCTTCCCCCTGTGGCCTGAACCCTGGATGACAGTGGAAAAGAGGAAAAGTTAACATTTTACATAACCTCCTGTTCCTTCTGCCTCTGTAACTCAGATGCTCCTTGCAAAGTCTGGACCACACAGGTCTCAGAAAGTGGGGACTCACAATACTAGGAACTGGGGCTTATCTCACCCACTCTTGTCCTGCTCTTTGCAATCACCCAGCCTCTACAAACCCATAAACCCGCTTAATCATGCCTGTCCGTGTATAAAAACTCTGTAACCCCTTTGTTCGAGGCTCAGAGCTTGGAGTGTTGCCTCCTCTGGGCCCACCAGTGTAATAAACCTGAGTTTTCCTGCTCTCTGAGGGTGGTTCTTGATTCCTCTAGTACTGGTTTCTGCAACAGCAGCTGGAGAAAGTTAGGAGCGTACTCGCCCTATGAACAGGGTCCTGCAAAACCAGCGTCCTCCAAGGGGCCTGCCTCAGTCAGCACAGGCTGCTTAAGAAAATGCCACAGGCTGGGTGGAATGTCTAGGTTGCATCTCTGGAGACTGGGAGTCCACGGTCAGGGTGCCAGCAGGTTAGGTGCTGGTGAGGACTATCTTTGGGGTGGAGTCTTCTCATTGGGTGCTCACGTGGAGGAAAGGGTGAGGTCTATCTGTGAGGTCTCCTTTATAAGGCCTCATTTATTGGGGGGGGGGCACTCTCATGGCTTAAATCCATACTGAAGGCCCTGCCTCTTAATACCACTATTTTTGGGGACTGGGGTTTTAACATACGAATTTTGTGGGGACAGAAACATTCATACCACAGCAGGATTGACTGTCGTTGTTATAGCATCTTCAGCAATTTGATGCTGAAAGTAATAAACATCGTCCTTGGGAAAAAGAATCACAGGTTAATTTCTGCCCTGAACTGTTCTAGGTGGGCTTTTAAAAAAATAGGCCTTTATTTACTTGGCTGAGCCAGGTCTTAGTCACAACATGCAGGATCTAGTTCCCTGACCAGGGATCAAGCCCAGGCCCCCTGCCCTGGGAGCATGGAGTCTTAGCCACTGGACGACCAGGGAGGTCCGCTAGGTAGGCTTTTAACATCAGCAGAAGCTAAAGAAGACAAAGAAGCCTGGTGCGCTGCAGCCCATGGGGTTGCAGAGTCGGACACGACTGAGCAGCTGAACTGAACTGAAGCTAAATGCTTCCACCAACCTCACTGGCCCATCCTCACTGGAATCTGGCCCCAGTGATCCCTGTTTTCAAGAGGATTTCTGCTGTAACTATGGGAGCACAGGCCAACCAGCCCCATTTCCTTGCTCTGTCAGCAAGATGCTCAGTTATCATTTGAGTTCAGTTCAGCTGTGGAATCTTCTAGCTGTAGCTTGGGCCCTGGAGGGGCAGAGACTTAATAGGGGCTGCATTTTCCACATCCTGTAAGAACTGTAAAGACCCAGTAAGTCAACTTTTACACAGTGCTTGGGGACGGGAAGGGTCTATCTGGGCTAAAAATGTACCAGGAAAAACCATGGGTTGTTTGTTCCTAGCGTGGTGGCTTAAAGTATACCCCACTTTCCACCTTGATACCTTGTTAAAAAGTTGGAAAGTCTCTATCAGGGTGAGACAGACAACTTTTACTTGTTCAGTGGGTGGTTTTTTAAAAGCCCTAGAGATTCATTCCTAATACAGGTCTATTCAAAAGTGTCAAAGACACTTACTGCTCACCCACACATGCAGGGAAGCCAGGGGACAGAATATAGAAGAAATTGGAGCCTCTGGGGTGGAAGGAGGAATTTTCTCTGTCGCAGTAGGAGCCCTTCGCTGGGGTAATGTGAAAACAGAGCCCCCGTAACCTATCTCTTGCACCCACTCTGCGGGGGAGTCAGGCACGGCCCTGGGTTTTTCCTAACATTCAAGTTCTCAACAAAAACCTTCCTGAATTCAAAGCACTGACCGTGGCTGACATGAGACAATTATGGCTGCTAATTGTTTGCCATCCCAAACCAAGAAGTATTAAATAGTTGAATAACTAGGCCACCTTCCTCCAAGCCTCTGGGCTTGGGACACATGGGATGTTCAGTCTCGTGGATGATACTGAGGTCCAGGTTTCTGCACTTCCAGCCAACATGGTGGGGTCCTGGACACCAGCCCCTGCAATCTCTGGGCTCACTGTCCACGTTGCTGATGATCCATCTGGAAGGCATCATTAAACTCGGCATCTCCTGCAAGCTGAGGCGACTGCTGTCTCCTTGACCCCTTCCCAATCAGGGTGTGTCCAGTTCCATTTCCAGTAACCTCAGCTCTTGACTCCAGGCTGCTGACCTTGTCTTCCTGCAGACTTTTGCTTGGTTGGCCCTTCAGCTCCCAGCATCCCTTGCTACCTGCAAAGGCAGAGATTCCCTGCCTTAAGGCTGATCCCACAGAAAACAGCCTTTGACATTCGAGTCCCAGCCTCAGCCCTTGTGAGGGGACAAGGTCAATGGCCATGTATGTATCAGAGTGACAGGTTCATTGCTGGGCTGGTCCCGACAGCAGACCCTCTCCTTCTCACTCCTTTCTCTCTTCATCACCCCAACCCTGTTTTTAATTTACCCCTTAGACTAATAATAAGGCTTCCGAGGTGGCACTGGTAAGCTTCATTATAAGTAAAGAATCCTCCTGCCAAAGCAGGAGATGCAAGAAATCTGGGTTCCAACCTTGGATCGGGAAGATCCCCTAGAGGAGGAAATGGCAACCCACTCCAGTGTTCTTGCCTGGAGAATCCCAGGGATGGGGGAGCCTGGTGGGCTGTCCTCTATGGGGTCTCACGGAGTCAGACACGACTGAAGCAACTTAGCAGTAGCAGAAGCATCCTCCTGCCAAGACAGATGATAAAATAAATGTGGGTTCCAACCCTGGATGGGGAAGATCCCCTGGAGGAGGAAATGGCAACCCCCTCCAGTACTCGTGCCTGTTGAATCCCAGGGACAGAGGAGCCTGGTGGGCTACAGTCTGTGGGGCTGCAAAGAATTGGGCATGGCTGAGCGTACACACAGACTGAAATTCAGGAGTCTGCAAATACTGAGACCAGCCAAACAGGTGGTCCTGCTAGGGCTCTGGCAATGAGTGCCCCGAGGTTCTAAGGAATTGGTCGATTCCCTTACGCTGGTATTACATCCTGGCAAATGGACAAAAACCTGGGTTTCGTTAAGCTTTCCGTATCAATTTACCTTTATGCTGAGGAGAAAATTCACCCCAAAGGGTAATTTATTCAAAAACCTGCAAGTGTCTGGGAAGAGGGACTTCTAATGAAAGTGCCTTTTTAACCATAACTATATCGTGCCCTGACATTTATAATGAAGCCTAGAGCCAGAAATAGATTTTCCAGGTGCACGGGACGTGTCCCAACAGCTAGATGAAGTCCCTTCTGCTCCAGCGGCGCCTGTGCCTAGGAGGAGTCTGGGGGGCTTCCGTGTCGGTGTGGCTCGGGGGGGGTTTCCAGAACTGCTCACGGGGCCCCCTCGAGGGGTACGGCGATGGGCACCCGAGACCACAGCCACACGTGCGTTCTTGCACAGACAATACAGAAGGAAAATAATTGCCTCCGTTTCTAAGCAAGGCTGAATGCTAACCTTTCACTGTCTGTTTTATTCTCCCTAGAAATTATATCGATTTGGTCTTTGGCTTTGTGATTAAGAGAGAATTTAGTTAGCAGCCAAGGCGCGCTGCTCACATATTTATCAGTGTTCTTGAAACCACCTTGACATCATCCGATGGAGAGTTGGAGCAGTTTGGAAAATTAGTTACAAGAAGCCTTGAAAGTTTCTGGGACTTGAAGAAACCAGGCCAGGTCACAAAGAGGGCTCACAGGCCCTCCTTACCCGGTGGGAGCCCTTTAGAGGTTTTCAGAGGGGAGACTGAAACCCGTGAAGTAGCTGTGAGAAAAATCAGTATGCAATTCTGCTTTAAAATGTTGGTTTTCCAAATGTCGTCTGAAGAAAACACGTGAGGAAGACGTCGTCTGCTGTGACCCGGAGGCCCCAGGGTTAGGCACGCGCGTGTTCCGTGCACGTCGGTGGCCACGGCGGGGGCCGCGGCAGTCAGGTGAGGACCAGGGAGGCAGTTCACGGTGACAAGCGGCCATCCCAGGCTTTTGTGCTGATGCAGGAGAGCAATCGTCTCCCCTCGGAGGATATACAGGGCGAGTTGCTGAAGAGATGGAGGGAAAAGTCGGATCAGTCCCGCCTGGCAGAGAGGATGCTGTGCACAGAAATACCGCGTGGATTAGAGCGGCGCCATCGTTCATGCAGACGGTCCAAGAGCGGACAGCAGGATGACACCTGCAGTGACCCAGGGCCAGGCCGGCTGTGTGGACAGAGGCTGGGGGCGGGTCGCAGGGGCAGGGAGTGGAGAGGGGGCGGGGGGCGGCCTGTAGGGGCAGCGCCGTTCGGCCCCGGTCAACCTGCAAAGGCCACTGCGGCCACCAAATGGAAAGCTAGTAAGCTGTACTGTTGTTTTTCTTTCTGGCTTACTTCACTCTGTACAATCGGCTCCAGTTTCATCCACCTCATTAGAACTGATTCAAATGTGTTCTTTTTAATGGCTGAGTAATAGTCCATTGTGTATGTGGACCACAGCTTTCTTATCCATTCGTCTGCTATGGACAGGATGACCCAGAGGGATGGGGTGGGGAGGGAGGTGGAAGGGGCGTTCAGGATGGGGAACACATGTAAACCCATGGCTGAGTCATGTCAGTGTATGGCAAAAACCACTACAATGCAGTAAAGTAATTAGCCTCCAATTAAAATAAATAAATATTTTAAAAAAGAAAAGAAAAGCCAGTAAACTGGATTTTTATCTGAAATCTCACCTGCTTTAAAAGGTCGGCAACACTCCTAAAGCCTGTTGTAAAACACTGTTCCGAGAGGCTCTCTGAGACTGACCCTCTGCGCTCCCTTATAAAAACCTCTCATCAGGGCTGCAGAAGAGAAAACTTCTCTAGAGCCTCCAGGTCGGAGCAAAGTTCTGAAGCTAATGTGTGTGTGTCAGAAGGGTACTCACTTCAAACCTGGAAGTTAAAACCAGAGTGCTGATCGTTAAATAATGAGTGATAACAGTTGAAGCCGAATATGAAATCACTTCCATGCAGCAAGAGGTTAAATATTTATGCTGTTATTTGAATCAGAAGTTATATCTGGTGGAAGTTCATGAATGGCTGAGTGATGTGTTTTCTGCCAGATCTGCCTGTGATCTGCAGGCTGAGGGAGTTGGCCCATGTCCTCACGAATCAGGTGCCACTGCTTACGGATAGCGACTGCTGAAATTTTGGACCCAACATCTAGAAAGGAAGAGCAAGCCCTTTTAGGGCAAAACTTGCAGCCTCTCATTGTATAACATGATGGGAATATTCAGCGGGGTTGGAATTCCCTCCCAGACTCTGTTGAGTTTGGATTTTGCTTTATCTCACAGCAACCTTGCCTGAGGTAGTATGTTTATCCCCCTCAGAAGCTTCACAAGCTATAATGAGTTGCCCAGAAGAATTAAATAGGGGAGAAAACCCTTGTATAGTCTCCTGATGGTGGATCAGATTACCCTCCAGAACTGTTTATTCCCGCCACCTCCTGGTGGGCTGAGTACACCTTCCTGACCTTTGGTTTCAGGTGTGGCCTTTGTTGTTGTTCAGTGGCTCAGTTATGTCCTACTCTTTCGACCCCATGGACTGCAGCGCACCAGGCTTCCCTGTCCTTCACTCTCTCCCGGAGTTTGCTCAAATTCATGTCCATTGAGTTGGTGATGCCATCCAACCATCTGTCGTCCCCTTCTCCTCCTGCCCTCAATCTTTCCCAGCATCAGGGTCTTTGCCAATGAGTCAGCTCTTCACATCATGTGGCCAAAGTATTGGAGCTTCAGCTTCAAATCAGTCCTTCCAGTGAATGTTCAGGGTTGGTTTCCTTTAGGACTGACTGGTTTGATCTCCTTAGTATTTGCTTTAGGGGCTTCTATGCTTAGAGACAGGACGTGATCAAATGCTGGAAAGCACTTGTGTGTCCAGGCATGTTCTGGTTCAGCCATCTCTGTGAGATGCAATTTCTCCAGGTAACTGTGGCCTCTGCAGCCTGGGGTGAACATGTACAGAGCAGGGCACCATCACCCCACTCCCCGCCAGACCCAGCTGGGTCCGTGGCTGATGCAGTATGCGCCCCCCCGCCCCCACCCAGAGCCCAGCCTGGTGAGCTGCCCTGCCAACACAGAGATACAGGAGAACAGAGAGATGTTCTTTTAGGAAACCATGTTCCAGGAGGATTTTATTATTTAGCGTTATTCTAGCACTGACTCATTGATTCCATCCCGTCAGAGTGGACGAGGCTTTTTGCCTTTTAATTGGTCCTTAAATTCGTTTGCTTCTCCAGGGTGTGAGCATTTCACTCAGCGTGAGAAGAGTAGGCATTCTAAAGGGCCAGGAGAGCTAGGCAACCTTCAGAGGGTCTCAGCTTAGCAGTGGGTCTTCTTCTGTGCAGGCTGTTGAAGTCCCACTTGCCATCATCAGTCATCAGTTGAAGATCAGGTACAACTGGAGAAGGAAATGGCAACCCACTCCAGTCTTCTTGCCTGGAGAACCCCACGGACAGAGGAGCCTGGCAAGCCATGGTCCATGGGGTCAGACACGACTGAAGCGATTAAGCATGCACGCACGATGGGACCTGGGCGTCATCGTCTTCTCAACCCTCTCCTACCCACCATTCCGCCCCTCACTCCGCATCCCGGGAGAGGTGGCTCTCACCTGCATCTTAGGTCTTTCCAGGGCTCTTGCCCCCAGCGATCCAGGGCCAGGTCACTGTCCTCTTTGCTTGGATTAGTAAGTTGCCTCCTTCCATCCATGTCTCATCTTGGGTCCCCCTTCCCACCAGCTTTGAAACACTTGCACTACTTCCAGATCTCTTTCGGATCGTGACGGCTTCCTAACTATGGCTTCCAAGACCCTTTAGGACCCACTTCCTGCCTACCACGCTACCGTCTCTCACCACCTGGTGTAAGTATAGAAAAACGGAGTTCAGAAACAGACCCACATATATTAATATACAACCAATTAACAGGCTTCCCAGGTGGCTAAATGACTCTGCCTGCACTACAGGAGACACAAGAGACGCAGGTTCAATCCCTGGGTCGGGAAGATCCCCTGGAGGAGGGCATGATGACCCACTCCAGTATTCTTGCCTGGAGAATCCCATGGACGGAGTAGCTTAGCAGGCCCCAGTCCATAGCGTCACAAAGAGCTGGACATGACTGAAGCAACTTAGCACACATGAAATTATAAATCAGTTATACATGCATATATGTCCTTTTTCATATGCTTTCCCATTATGGTTTGTATCGGACATGGAATATAGTTCCTGTGCTGGTAGTAGGTCCTTGTTTTACCCGGATACACATAGCAGTCTGCATCTGCCAATCCCAAACTCCCACTCCTCACCTCCCCTGCCCCCTTCCCACTCGGAAACCACAAGTCTGTTCCCTGGGAGTCTGTTTGGTCAGTTCAGTCCAGTCGCTCAGTCGCCGACTCTTGGCGACCCCGTAGACCGCAGCACGCCAGGCTTCCCGGTCCTTCACCCGATCCTGCAGCTTGCTCAAGCTCAAGCCCATCGAGACGCTGAGTCTGTTTCGTAGATAAGTGCATCTGTGGCATATTTGAGATTCCACACATAAGTGATATCACGTGGCATTTGTCTTTCTCTGACTTACTTCACTTAGTATGATCGTCTCTAGGTCCTTCCACATTGCCGCTCGCAGTCTTTTTCATCTCCAAGGCCCTGTGAGGGCAGGACAGGGTGTTCAGGCAGTCCAACAACTAGTCGCCTGAATAATAAGATCCACAGCTGGGAAAATGGTGTCTGCCTCTTTTGGCTCCTCACCTCTCAGATGCTAGTAGATGAAACAAGGTCCAGCGAGTGTTTCTGGTGTTTGAGTCCTTCCCCCCGTCCCCAAGCATCCTTTATGACATCCAGCCAAGTCACTTTGAATTAAGGGGCAAGTGGGCCTCACTTAAGAGTTCAGTTTGAAAAGCTGAAGATAAAAGTCAGGGAAGGTAGAAGCCCATCTCCTCACATTGAACAGGGCTGGTGTGATGGGGGGCCCCAAACCCAGCTGGACGAGGGTTGGCAGCTCATCACAGGACCTCCTGTTCTTTCAGAGCTTTCTGGGGCAGATGCATCCTTCCAAGCCGGAGATGAGGGGCAGGGCCCTGGGGTGGGGCAGGCACAGAAGGCAGCAGAGCAGCCAGAGGCGGCCCGTGCACATGGTGCTCCCCAGAGCACGCGTCGCCACGTGCCTCACCAGGGACACGGCCTGCCTGTCACGGGGCAGCCCCACACAGCGTGTGCCCAGCGACAGACGTGTGTGTCAGACCACAGCGGACAGCAGCCGCAACAGATCTGCAAGAAGACGTCAGACAGCCCCCAGCAGCTGGGGACGCCAGCCCACCTCACGCCCTGCTCCTCCGGGAATCAGCTCCCGCCGGAGCCACGTGAACTGGGCTGGCATCCGCCCCACCCACCGCAGAGGTGCTGAGAGAGACTGGGCCTCCGGGACCATGCCCGCTGGTCCTAATGAGGGCAGAAGGGCCCACTGGAGCCTGGAGAGGGGTCAGGATGCCGGACTGCACCTCCTCAAATAGCTGGCTGTCTTCCCTGGAGCCTCCGGGGCCTGATGCAAGGGTCAGGTGGTAGAGGAGGGACCGTCTGCCTTACTGTCGCTGTGCTGAAGGCCCCCCGTCTGTGAGGGCTCCAAATTCATGGCATCTTCCCTTCTTAACGGGGTTCTTTCTTTTTTAAGATGAAGTAGAGTTGGTTTACAATATTGTGCTAGTTTGAGATGTAGTATATACATTACTATATAATCATGCAGCAAATGATTCAGTTATAGATATATTATTTTTCAGGTTAGTTTACATTAGAGATTTTTACAGGATTTTGAATATAGTTCCCTGTTTTATACAGTAAATCCTTGTTGCTTATCTGTTTTAGATATGGTAGTGTATATCTGTTAATCTCTGACTCCTAATTTGTCTCTCTCCCCCACCTTTCCCCTTTGATAGCCAAAAATTTGTTTTGTAGGTCTGTGAGTCTCTTTCTGCTCTGTAACTAGACACATTTGCTTTTAGATTCATTATTTTTTTAGATTCCACATATAAGTGGTATGCAGTATTTGTCTTTCTCTGTCTCACTTCACTTAGTATGAGAATCTCTAGGTCCATCCTAGAGATTGCGGCAAAAGGTAATACCTCATTCTCTTTTATGACTGAGAAATATTCATTGTATATACATATATGTATGTATATACACACAAATATACACACATGTGCACACACATATACACAGTGCATATACACACATGTGTACACACATACATACACATGTGCATGCACACATGTGCATATACACATACATGTGCGCACACACATACTCACATGTACATATATACACACACGTACATGTTCACATGCACACACATACATATACACACGCACACACACACGTACACACATGTACATACACACGTGCATATACATATATGCACACATACATATATGCACTCATGTACATACATGTACACACATACATGTGCACACGTGTACACATACGTACACACATACATATGCCCACACGTACACACACACATGCACATATGCACACACGTGCACACACACATGTACATATGTATACACATACATATACACACACACACACATATATACACACACACATATACACACAGACACATACACACAGACACATACACACACACACACACACATATATATATATATATACACACACATGCATTGCTGTTGTGTTGTTGTTTAGTTGCTAAGTCGGTCTCTTTGTGACCCCATGGACTGTAGCCCACCAGGCTTCTCTCCATGGGAATCTCCAGGCAAGAGTACTGAAGTGGGGTGCCATTTCATTCTCCAGGGGACAAATGTATACCATATCTTTTATATATGTAAATATACACCACATCTTCTTTAGTCATTCATCTGTTGCTGGGTGCCTCGGTTGCTTTCTTGTCTTAGCCCTTGTAAATAGCGCCACTTTGGGCATGTCATTTCTGCTAGAGCAGCTAACATTAACAAAGAACATACTGAATGCCAAGCACTATGTGAAGCCCTTTATGGGATTTTCTGA
Source organism: Hydropotes inermis (assembly GCA_020226075.1). NCBI lineage: Eukaryota > Metazoa > Chordata > Mammalia > Artiodactyla > Cervidae > Hydropotes > Hydropotes inermis. The sequence continues at coordinate 46,195,194 of CM035296.1, read as the reverse complement.
TTTAATTCTCACAACAGTCTTGTAGGGTGCGTGCTCTTATTATCTCCATATTACAGATAAAATGATTAAGGTTTAAATTAGTTGAGTAACCTGCCCAGGTTCACTCAACCAAGACCAGAGACTGAGGCAGGGACTCAGACCCAACTGGCCCGTGCTGTCAGCCTCACTGTACTTTGTCCACCCAAGACCCGGAGAGAAAACGGGGAGCAGGGCCACAGGGGCGAGGTCAGGGGGACCAGGTGACGCAGGAGTGCCCGAGGAAGTCACTTCTGAGGTGGCTCCTGTTTATTCCCAGCCCAGACTGTAAGAAACCAACTGGGCAAACTTCTCGACCTGCACCCCCAGACTGCGTGTTCAGAATACTCAGCTCACACAGGAAGGTCCTTCTTGGACCCACATGGCAGGACCCAAACTCTGGAAAGTGGTTGTAACTACAGCAACCACGAGTGTGCTAACTTGCTTCAGTTGCGTCCGACTCTTTGGGACCCTGTGGACTGTAGCCCGCCAGGCCCCTCTGTCCATAGGACTCTTCAGGCAAGAATACTGGAGTGAACTGCCATGCCCTCCTCCAGGGGGATCTTCCCAACCCAGGAATCGAACCCATGTCTTTCACATCTCCTGCACTGACAGGCAGGTTCTGTACCACTAGCACCACCTGGGAAGCCCATAGCAACCATAATTTACCCTAATCTCTACCCATAGAAAGAAGAGAGTTTTATCTTAAAAAGAAAAAAAATCAACTGCCAGGATAACTCACGATTGACATGCAACTTGGGTAGTGAAAAGCCAGTGGAGAAATTTGGTGATGGAAATACAGCCCTTCAAGGACGCAAGCCTGAAGTTGTAGGTGAAGGAAACTCAGGGGTCAGACAGCTCGGGTCCCTTCCCAGGAGCCATTTGTGCTGGGGTCAGTAGGTTTGGCATCTGTCAGCATCACTCTGTTTGCTGAAACCCTCGAAGCCTTGCCTTGTCACCTCCCATTGAGAGCTACCATTTCCTTCCTTTTGCACTGGCTCACTCACAATGTTAGTAAGCAATTTAAGAAGTGAATTATACTAATTTTGCTTATCCCTGAAGTGTGAAATTTTAGAAGATGGTGCCAAATGAATGATCATGTATATTTCCCAGTTCGTTCAAGCCTTTTTTTTCCCCCAGTTTGTTCTTTCTTAATGACACTTCTCCACTGTGTAAATTTCACTGAACAAAATGGAAGATGAAAACAATTATAAAATTATCTAGAAGTACCAGATTTCAGACGTTGATAAGCAGAAGAAAGAGATTTTTATGGATCTGTATATGCATACTTTTTGTTCACTTAAATTCTAGGCCAGTTGTTCACTGGGCAAAGATGCCAGCTAGATTATCAGATACCACAAATTTCTGCTGATGAGATGAGACTGAAATAAAACTGTGACTGAAGGTAAGATGGACTCTCATCTTGCACATGCATTTGAGTCTAAGTCAGTACATTGGTGGTGAAAATCAAATGAGGTCAAAGCTAGCCTTGAAAATTCTTTAATTATTCCCCAAACAGCATCTCTGCTAGGATATGGGTGGGGCTTCCCTGGTGGCTCAGATGGTAAAGAATCTCCCTGCAATGCAGGAGACCCAGCTTCAATCCCCGGGTCGGGAAGATCCCCTGGAGAAGGGAATGACAACCCACTCCAGTATTCTGGCCTGGAGAATTCCATGGACAGAGGAGCCTGGTGGACTACAGGTCATGGGTTCATACAGTCAGACACGACTGAACGACTTTCACTTTTTCTTTCTTCATGGTATGTGGAACTGTATCATTTGACAGGAGCTGACTGTGTAACAAACAACCCCACAATCTCCACGGAAACCAACAGTGAGCATTTAACGATGCCTCCTGCGCCTGTGGGTCTGTGGCAGCTCTGCTCTGGGGCCTGGGATGGAGAGGGTGTCCATCCAGACGCACGTCTGTCTAGGGTGCGTTCTTCCGGTGCTGATGGCAGACGAGCGGGAAAGACGCCTGCATACAAAAGCGCCTTTGAAGCATCTCCGTACCGCGTGGTTAGTAACATCCCATTGGCCAAAGCCAGCGACGTGGCCAAGCCCCGACTTCCGGGGCAAGGAAGCGCCTCTCCACGGTGCAATTCCATGACCAAGTGTGGTTCTCTGCTGTCATGGAGTCAGAAAACAGGGCAAATAGTTTGTTACCACACGTCGTTAAGGTGTAGTGTTTACCTATATAAAGGACAGGCTCTAGTTCAGTCATCTGAGCGAGTGATCTGGGCGCGATGCCGTTGCCCCATGAGGACAAGACATTTGCTCAGCTTCTGGGTCTGTGTCCTTGTTCTCCCTGCCCCCTAACAGCCAGGGAAGCCTGTTTGTGAGAACCGGCCCAGCAGCCAGCGCCCAGCGCCCAGCGCCCACCCGGAGGCTCTGCAGAGGTCGTCCCTCCCGGCCGTCACTTCTGCTGAACTTCTGGGCTCCCCGTCTGCACCCCACCCCTGCTCCATGCTGCCAGCCCAGCCCTCTGATCCCCTCCTGCCCTCCCCCAGCTCCCGTGGACCCCGTGCTTTGGGCTTTAAGACCCAGGTGGGACTTCAGTTTGCCCCCAGGAGCTGGACAGCTCTCCTCCAGGCCTCCCAGAACCCTGGGACTCAGGATCACCTAGAAGTGAGGTCACCTGGGGCTCGGGGTCACCCAGAAGTGAGGTCACTTGGGAGTCAGGGTCACCCAGAAGTGAGGTTACCTGCGGCTCAGGATGATCTAGAAGTGAGATTGGACAACACAGACCTGAAAATCTCACTTTTCCCTAAAATGTCCAAGAAGATGAAAATGTTCTAATAGTCAGGATTCATTCAGAAAAAAAAGCAGACACGAAGTATTTTGAGTAGAACAGATTTAACTGGAAGAAGCACATGGCAGTTGAGTAGGGCTAGACAAGTCTGCTCCCAGAAAATCCGGTTGAGCAGGAATCCCAGAGAAGCTGCGACTCTGGCTGCCGGGAGACCAAAGCCTGTGGTTCTCCCGAGGGCGTCTCAGAGTCGAGCAGCTGCTACCAGCCATTTCCACTGCCTGTCCGCAGAGATGGCTCTTGAGGGGACCTCCCCTCTCCCTGAAACGGCAGCAAATCATCTCAGCCACGTGACAGAGGGATTTTTTTCCCCACCTGTCACTGAAAAGCCCTAACGCTAACCCGTCCTGGGAAAGGAAACAGCAGGCTTTGCTCTGCCAGTGCAGAGGGAGCAGGGGTGATGCTGGTCTGATACAGACTGTGCGGAAAATCCATTTTACCACCTTCCCATATTTAAACTTCTGAATGGCAGCCACCACCCACCATGCTCCTGCCCCACACGATGCAAGTGAACATGTGTTTAGCCTGGTCACAGGGCGGGGAGACACACAGATCCATGTGCCACTCTGTCCTGACCAACACAGAGGGTGTCATTAAAAAAAACAATTATCCAGATAGTTACATTAATTCTAGAAGACCCATTTTAATATTTACTTATATAAACTGAAGCAGAATATTTATAGTGAAAGGATTGTTTTACTTGGATACTAAATTTTTTTTTAACTTGCTGGGGTGTTATATTACTTCAGCTGAATGCAATAGAATAACATTGGAGTTTTTATAAGACTCTCCTGTATGGTAAAACCTGAGATAAACCTACTTAAGTTCTACCTAAGCAGAGGAGGAAAATTCTTCTGGCATTTGTTTCTCTCCTGTCTGGTTTCTTGCCTTGGTTCGCATATTATTTTATATTAAAAAAGCCTTACGCTCTAGTCATAACTCCTACTGACACATCTTAGCAACCATCAACAATAACCACTCCATCCTCTTCAGTCTTGGAAGAATCTGTAAAATATATAGAATATGGAGATAATTATACGTGGACCCCAAGAAAATTCTTATAAAGTAAAAGTTAAGAAATTTGAATTCAAAGCCCCCTTTGGATCCTGGCCTTTAAGCAGTTATTAATTCGCTCATTCATTCAACAGGCGCATATTGAGTACATACCCTGTGCCTAGTGAAACTGTCTAGGGTCCTACCCTCAGGGTCTCTGTCTGGCAGAGGAGCTCACAGTTGGGTACCAAAATCTCAGAATTGCCACAATTTAAATAACACCTAGCACATAAGCAACCCCTCTCTCCAAACTGAGTTAGGGGAAACTATCCATGTCACCAAACAGGCTTAGCTTCCCCCAAGGAACCACCAAGGAGCTCTCCCAAACTGGCGATGAGATTGTACTTTCCAAAGCTGCAGTTACACTCAAGTCTGCAGAGACAGCGCTGCTGCCAGCAGGTGGCTCTGGCAGAGCCGCCGATGCAGGGGCTGGCTGAGCGCGCTTGGTCCTGACTGAGTGCTCTCGGTGCCCCTCTGAATCGCCTGGCTTCTCGGGGGCGTGACCAGGGGACCCTGTTATTCAGAAGATGTGAACGCCTGCATTCTGATGATTCTGCTTTCTCAGAAACATCTTACTGCATCCACTGCTCAGCAAGAAGTTGATGTTAGTAAATGCCATAGATTGGGTTTCCCAAAACAGAGAAGGGTTTTTATTTTCATAATAACATTACAGCCAACAGTGAAGCTGTAAGATCAGAGCGCCAGAGGACTCTCAGAGTCACTGGTGCACCACCAGCAGCTGCCCAGAGACGCACAGAAGGCTGATGCGGCAAGACCCCTTGCGTTTCAGAGCAGGAGCCCGGGGCTCGGTGCCCCACACGGAGCTGAAGGCTGAGTGGACTCTGGTTCTGGGCTGCTCAGATGACTGACGCTGCTACAGAACCCTACAGCATGGAGAAGATAGCTGGGGCTCAAAGATCTTGAGAAGAAATGATTTCCTCATCCTTCCTCCTTTGCTTATTAACTGTTACTGACTGCAGACCTACTTGAAACATGCCAGTAATGGCATTCTACAAATTACAGAGTGAAATGGAAACACCAGAATACTATCTATAGGAAAAGACACTCCAATACACACCTTTTAAAGCAAAGCTCAGAGAGAGTGTTGCCAATAACTGCAATATGAAAAGTGGTCGCTTTAATACACACATCAGCCTACAATTGCTTGTAATCAATGATCTTAACAAGGTAGTTAATAGTTAGGAGCATAGGACTCAAGTTAGGTCTAGTTTCAAATGCGGTTTCTATCACACACCAGCTTGAAAACACGTGCGAGTTACTTCACCTCGCTGGGTCTCAGGTTTTCATCTGTAAGATGTGGGTGTCAGAATGAGAGACAACCTATGTGAAATCCTTAGCCTGGTATGGCCATGTGCTATGTACTCAGTAAATGTTAATCACAAAATACGTAAGGCAAATTAAGGGTCACTGTGGGTAACCAACAAAACCTTAAGAAATTAATTATTGTGACCCGGACTCCAGTTGGCATTTCAAGCAGTTTGGCATAGTTCTTGAAATGCAAGCCCCCTGCCTTCTGGATTTTTCTAAGGGTGCCAGAATTCCCTCTCAAAGTCTTACATAGGAACTTCTGATGGTTTATAAAGTTTAAGTTCATTACCAACACAATTTTTTAAGTTTTTTCTGACAAAAAGCAGAAATCACGGAGCTTCAATTCTTCAGGCACGTGGAAAACTCGAAGGAGCATTTTCCCTTGTGAGGATGTATGAACTGAAACAATGTCAATTAGAACGACATTAGGAGTTTGGCTAATCAAGCCAATGTAACCACAAGTTGGTCTCGGCCCAAAGACTGCAAGGCCGGGCTGGCCAAGAATGACAGGGAGGAAATTAGATGAAGTCTGTGGACATGGCTGGTTCTGAGACTGAAGAGATGCTTCAGCCAGGGGGAGGGGCACCTGCACATCACAGGTGGGAAGCGGGAGAAGGTAGTTCAAGGGTTGAGTCTGAACCCTGCGTCGGTCCAGCCCCACCTCTTACTGGCTTTGTGACCTTGAGCGGGTCACTAACCTTGCTAAGCCTCAGTTTCTCTAGTGGTAAAGTCAGACGTTCTTCACCATGTGACTGGCCCAGAGCAGAAATGACCTGTAACAAATGTGGCCACTGATGTGATTAAGAGAGCGTTCAGTGAAGACACTGAGGACTGCAGACAAAGGCGCTGGCAAACAGGAGGCGGTGGGTAGGATGGACTCCAGGAGTCCTGGGCCGGCTCCCACGGGGGAAGGTGGAGACTCGGCCCCCTGCTGCCACGTCGCTGCCTGTTTCCGCTCCCGCCATCTCTCGCCGGGGTCTCGGTGGTCTTCTGGCCTCCTCCGGCCGTCCGCAGGCCAGTTTATTCTCCCTGCTGTCGCTGCTGTTTGGTTGCCAAGTCGTGCCTGACTCTTCGATCTCATGAACTGAAGCACACCGGGCTCCTCTGTCCTTCATGGTCTCCCAGACTTTGCTCAAATTCATATCCAGTGAGTCCGTGATGCCATCCAACCATCTCATCCTCTGTCACCCCCTTCTCCTCCTCCTGCCTTCCATCTTTCCCAGTATCAGGGTCCTTTCCAGTGAGTCGGCTCTTTGCATCAGGTGCCCAATGTACTGGAGCTTCAGCTTCAGCATCAGTCCTTCCAATGAATATTCAGGGTTGACTTCCTTTAGGATTGATTCTTTTTATCTCCTTTCAGTCCAAGGGACTCAAGAGTCTTCTCCAGCACCACAGTTCAAAAACATCAATCCTTTGGTGCTCAGCCTTCTTTATGGTCCAACTCTCACATCCATACATGACAACTGGGAAAACCATAGCTTTGACTAGACAGACCTTTGTCAGCAAAGCGATGTCTCTGTTTTTTAATATCCTGTCCCTGATGTTACTAGACATCATTTCCTATGACCAAGTTGCAAACCCTCAGAAAACCCTTCAACGAAGGTTTTAGTAAGATCCAGCCCAGACTTCTCGGCACGACCACGGCCTTCCATGACCTGGGAAACGCCTCCATCTCCTGTCTCACGTGCACCCACAGCACACGGGAGAGTCTGGAAGCCAGAGAAAGGCAAGTGCGCTCTGCGGCTCCCCAGATGGTAAGACACCTGCTGGGGGCAGAGGAAGGAGGCTTACCTAAGCGTTTACCTATGTCAGCTCTCACCTGGCTGCACAGTAAAATCACCCTGGGGACTCACTAAAATGTGCCAAAGCCCCAGACCACACCCCAGACCAACTGTCGCAGAGTCTCTGGGGTGGGACCCAGACATGGGTATCTTTAAGCGCCTCTGGTCATTCTGATCTGCAGCTAAGATTGTGGACCACAGGTATACACTCAGTCTCATCTTTTATTTATTTTTAAAATTAACTTTGAGTATAGTTGATTTTTTTTAATGATCTAAAATGATTTTTTAAAATGTGTTACTTTCTGCTCTGCAGCGAAGTTGTACATATATCCACTCTTTTTAAAGAGACTTCCCGTGTAGGCCGTTGCAGAGTATTGAGTAGATCCCCTGTGCTCCACAGAAGGCCTTTACTGGTTGTCTGTTTTATCTGTGGTGGTGTGCATAGAATGTGTGAGAATGGCAGCATTCTTATCTTTTAAAGGATGGAGACTTATCTCTTATTTGAAGTCCAAATACATCAACCTCAAATTTTAAGATCAGCCACCTGCTAATCCCTGCTTACTTTAGGGAGGAGCAGTGACCAATTTTGGGAAGTGGGTGTCAGGGTGGTAAAGATGTGTGATCAAATCAGGAACTGGGAGGTCGGCCAGGCGCCCACCAGGCCTGTGGTTTTATGAAAGCCCTCCTGAATGTCAAGAAGCAGGAGCCCTGGTGGCCTGGGCAGCTCCGTGGACAGCCTGGTCCCGTCCAGCTTGGCTCAGCAGGCCCTGTGAGGGGAAGGAGGAAGTGACTCAGGGCTGCCCTCTTCCCAACAGCAGGACTGGGCTGCAACCTTTTGTGAGAGGACAGGTAAAAATAGCAGCAGCACTTGAGGAACAACTCAGAAATCTCTGCTTCTGAACCGTCCGATTATGTAATTGAGGGGAAGCGATCTGGAGAAGGCAGGTACTAATCGCTGGTCATCTGGTACATGTCCTGGGCTGACTGCTCTAAGGGGGTCTCACTCAGCCCTCACCAGGACCCGGTGAAGCCGTTGTGTCATCTTTGCGTGCACCAGTGACAGCGAGAGAACGGGCAAACCGCAGAGATGTGACGAATCCTGGAGCCAGTGCGGAGAAGGCCCGCCGGGCACATTTGCCGGTGGCTCTCCACCTTGCCTGCCCCTGGCTCGAGCCCAATTCGGACAGTGAGGCACGGACTTCTCCAAGAGCCAGCACGCGCCTGGCTGCTTCCTGGGGCTCGTGTGAGGATGTGGAGACAGTGACAGCTGAGCCTGACGTAGCCCTTCTTCCTTCTCAGCCCTTTCGTTGGCTCCTTCTCTCTCCCCAAGTTCTTAATGTCGGGGTGCACTGGGGCTCAGTCCTGCATCATCTTCTCAGTCTAGACGTCTTTTGACTTCAAATCCACGTGTGTACTGATCCTTCCACTTTACGTCTCCAGCCCAGGGCTCCTGAACCCCAGACTGTGCTCTACCTACTGCCGACACTCTGTCTCCCTTGGGCATTTCAGATCCACGTGCAGGAAAATGACCTCCACTGTAACACTGTCCCCATCTGCCACCTTCCCCATCTCAGCTGATGGCAACCCCATCCTTACAACTGTTCAGTCTCAGGAGTCTGGACTCCGCTTTCTTCCACCTGCTTTGACCTACCTGAGTCCAGACCCCAAACCTATGAATTTCCCTTCCTCATCTCCCCCTACTCAGATGGGCGAGGTCGGTTCTCCATGACTGCAGTCAGGCTAACAACAGCAGCTTTCCTGGTCATCTTTTGAGATGCGGATGATCTGCAAGATAAGTACTGTTTTGTGAAAGGAGTTTCAGTTTCACATGTGCCCATGTGTAGTCTGCATTTACTGGTAAATAACATAAAATGTATTGCAACCGTGAGCGGCAGTAAAAATTTTTGAAAGCTGTTGGTTTGTTGCTGTCTTTCTCTGCTAGAACACATTTTCTCTTCTCTACCTTAAAAAAAAAAAGTAAGTGCGATCAAGCTTCTAAGTTCAGTAGGTTGGGGTATTAAATGCTCTTTGACTTACGAAATTTTCAATTTATGATGAGTTTATAAGGCCATAATCCCATCATACGTTGATGAAGACCTGTTTTTGATTTTGTCTAGGCCGGCTCGGCAAAGAACATCTGATAAAAGTCGTGTTCATTTTCCATTGCTCCCGTAACAAATGACCACGCACCTAGTAACGGCAGCAGCTCACATTTCTCGTCTCCGGTTCTGTAAGTCAGAGGACCAGCGCGGGTCTCACCGGGCAGAAACCGCATGGGCAGGTTGCATTCCTTCCTGGAGGTCTGGGGGAGCCTGTTCCCTGCTCAGTCAGGTTGCTGGTAAGCTCAGTTCCTTGCAGCTGTGGAACCAGGGTCCCCGTTTCCTCGCCGATGTGAGCTGAGGGCCGTCCCCGCGGCCCCTGACCTGGGGCCCCTCGCCTCACCCTCAGCTCCTGCGGCCCTGACGCTCTGTTTCCGCCTTCCCTCTCGTCTCTTTGATGGCAGCTGGGAAATGTTCTCCACTTGGAGGGACATTTTTGGACCCACGTGCAACACCCGAGGTTCTCTGTCTCTCTGGCAGTCTGTGACCTCGTCTGAAAAGTGAGGTCCATGTTCCAGGGACTAGGAGGCAGTCATCACTGAGGGACCACGGTTTTGCCTTCTCAGAAGTGTTCATTTGATTTAGGTGTGCTGGGCATTGAAGAGATTTTCTTTAGCCACTTGAGCTTTTCCGTGAACAAAAAAATATCCTCGTAAAGCCTCCAGCCTTACGCTTCTGATATTTCAGAGCTGCAGCCGTTGGTGTTTCTTGGAGGACTCCTTTATGTTTTAGTAAACTCTCAGAGAACATTATTACCCTCCCCCGAGCTTACACACGGCCCCTGTACCATTATTTTATTCCTCACACTGCCTTTTGGCCTCAGCGTCATCAACTGTAATGCAGCTTGCTTTTCCTTGTTGTATACATTTATTTTCTTTCTGGTAGGTCCTTGGGAGAGGTCCCAGGTGATAAAATTTCCCCTATTTTTCCGGAAGGAAAAGAAGTCTCCAGGAAAGAGAAAACACTGTCTCAATTGCCTTCTACTTTGTTTCCCTAGATTTTCTAATTTTTATATAGTCCTTGAATCTTGATGTTTCCTTAAGGACATATTTTTACAGACTGTTGGAGCAATTTCCTTGCATCTTCACTTCATGTCATGAATATAACCATAGATTTTTTTTCTTAAAAATTCAACAAGAAACATATCTAACATGTTTCTCTTTATAATTACTGGATTTTTGCACAGTTGATATAATTCAGCCATAAGAAACTGAAACAATTGGGCTTCAAAACAGCTGAGTTGATAAATACATCAATCATCTGACCAATTTGGGATTAGGTAATATCCAGATGTTTTAAGAGCTGACATTAAAGAAAGGAAAAAAAAAATCCACCTTTATCAATTTAGTGAATTAATAGATCCTAAATTTTACTTTCCATTTCTGGCCACGTAATAAATTTACCCATGGTATTGTCCCATTTTTACATTTGGGAACAGCTTAATGAAGTTTTTAAATAGGGGACTGTTTAAGCTATAATATCAGGTGAATAAAAGACTACAAAACAACTCACACAGTCCCAACCTCTGTGTCGATTCCGGCGTGATCAGTAAGCACTAGAGTGTTACGCCATGCAGTCAGCATAACCACACAAGAGAGATGAATTAGACAGCATCCAGTCATATTGTCAGTATCTGAATAGTCAATCAGAAGTAAGCTCTCTACATATAACTTTGGTGGAAGCCTTCTTATGGTGCTTTATATGTTGAAATTCCATTGTCAGCTGATAAGAAAATAAATATTTAATTTCAAGAGTAAACCCCTGCATTTCTAATGATTCCTTCAGAAACTCTTAATTTCACATAAGAAAATGATCATGAAAAGCTTTCTAATTAACCAAGCTAGTGTGTTATGAGCCTACAAGTATCTGAGATTTGAGGAGGCTAAAGAGTTTGACCCCTGGGTTGGGAAGATCCCCTGGAGGAGGGCATGGCAACCCACTCCAGTATTCTTGCCTGTAGAGTCCCCGTGGACACAGGAGCCTGGCGGGCTACAGTGCATGGGGTTGCAAAGCATTGAAAACAGCTGAGCGACTAAGCCCCCCACAAACAGACATGACGAGCGGTTGCAGACACGATCCTAGATGGATCCGGCTTGGAGAGAAAATGAGTATGAGGGGACCGTTTAGTCTTCTCATCTGAGGTTGTTGACGTTTTTCTTTGCTGGGACCTCCAAGGCGATGATAATCCCTAATTAGAAACTCACTAATCATGCAAAGGTTTATCACAGAGGAGAAAAAATAAGGGTAAATTACTGCCCACAAGAGGGGAATTTGGGAACCACAGGATGGTAACAATGCTTGACACTGATAGATCACCCCAGAAAGGAAGTTTATAAAGTCCTAACAGCTCATAAAAATCAATGTGTTCTCCAAAGAAAAGAACAGGAAAGAGAAGACTGTCATGAGGCTGTTTTTACCCTTTTTTGCCTCCTTTAAGACATTTGAATCATCAGATTTCCCGTATTACTAACTTACACTGCATGAGGCATTCATCCTTTGATGGCAGAGCGCCAAAACATTCTTAGAAAGTGGTTTGGAAGGGAGGGGAGTAAGTGCTTTCTTGGTTTGGGCTTGGAGTTCTGCTAAGAGCCACCATGTCTAGAACTCCACCGACACTCTCCCCTCTGTCCCCCTGCGAGATGGTTCTAACGGGCGGGACCAGGAACATAAGGCAGCAAAGCCCTCAATGCACTGTGAATTTACAAGTCCCTTAAAGTAGCATGCATGCTCACAGAGGGACGTGGGCACGGAGGTGTTGGGCTGTTTGTTCACTCATTCATTCTTTGACTCATGATCATTGGTTCATGCACTCAGCAGTAAGTACTGAGCTTCTTCTCTACGCAAAGATCCTAGCCAAGACTGTAGGTATAGAAACATATATGAGAGATATGCTCTGCTTATAAGAACAACCAGGCAGGCCCTAGCTGCCTGAATTCATTAATTCAGTTCGTATTGATTGTCTACTCTAGATTAGGCAATGTTCTAAGAAGCTTCTATTCTAGTTAGGGTGATTATTCAGTCACCAAATTGTGTTGGACTCTTTGCGACCCCATGGACTGTAGCCTGCCAGGTTCCTCTGCCCATGGAATTCTCTAGTCAAGGACACTGGAGTGGTTGTTATTTACTTCTCCAGGAGTTGGGATAAATAGTCAGCAATTAAACAAGTTAAAAAAGGGTGTTCCACTTTGCAAGGAAAATGAACCTAGGATGACACTGTAGTCATGTTATTTGACCAAATGGAGCTTAAAATACATTATCTCTAGAGACACTTTTAAGCAAGATGTTAATGTCAACCTATGAAACCTTTTCAGCTTGGGGCATCAGGGGCAGAGAAATTGTGGTGAGGTCAGAGAATAATGCAGATGCTGGGCCAAGTAGGGACAGGCATATTATAGAAACAGCAAGTGAAAATTCAAACCCTGAAGGGTCCCCCCATCTCTTTGGTTGCCTTCCCTGTAGCAGACATACATCTGTGACTTGGTATTTTTCACCCCGTTTCATAATGTCGCACCTGCTCAGAAATCACTCTCAGCAGTGCTGAGCCAACTCCTTTTCATGTTGACAGTGGTATTATAAAAAGACCCTAAGGAGAGGATTGCCGCCTGCAATGCAGGTGACACAGGAGTTTCAGGTTCATTCCCTGGGTTAAGACGATCCCCTGGAGGAGGAAATGGCAGCCTACTCTAGTATTCTTGCCTGGGAAATTCCACGGACAGAGGTGTCTGGTGGGCTACAGTTCTTGGACTCACAGGGAGTTGGACATGACTGAGCAACTCAGCACACGAGAGGATTACAGAGATAGGCGCAAACCCCAAGGAGGCCACTTTGGCATAGGCGAGTGTGAGCTTTGGAGTTACCACCTCTCTGAGTTGGGTGTTCAGAAAGATGTGTCCTTTGCATGAGCAGAGATGGCGCCTGCCTGCTGGGGTGGAAGTCTATAGTAGGGACAGTTGCTTTGTTGTGTAGCTCTACACTTGCAAAGGAAGAATCACATATTCTTTCAAACATGCCATTCATTCTGAGAAGATCTTTTGTGTATTAATTCTTCTTTCCGTGTACCTCCATTCATAACCACACAGCCACATGGCTATCAAAAAATTGGTTTATAAAATGATTAATTTTCTATAAGCTACATGAAAATCAATCCCTTTCTTTACAGTCAAAGCTAATGGAAAAGAATATCAAAAAGAATGTGTTTATGTACAACAGAGTCACTTTGCTATATAGTAGCAACTGACACAGCAGTGTGAATCAACTACACTTCAATTTTTTTAAAAAGCTATGTAATTTTTTACCTTACCATGTTGCTGTTTTCTGTTTGAATGCCCCTCTTGGCAGTCAGGAATTGGATCCATTTCGGTTCACCTTGAACAGTGCAACCCAACACACAAGGATGCTCTGAGGTATGGGCTGGTGGCTCCTGGGCAGTGAGACCTGCCCTTCCACCCTCCACGAGCCACTGATGCTAGTTCAGAAGAAGCATCTGTGCTTCTGGTGTGGGACTCAGAGGGACTCAGGCATTGCGGGTCTGCCATCTAAAATCATTTGGGAATACAGACCTTCCACTACTGCCTCCCTCCTTTTAAAGCATGCCACGTAGAGCCAGTGTGTAGTCTCCACGGTGGGAGGGTCTGGCATTATCACGAGATGCTCTCTGTTCTCCTCTCCCTTCTGCCTGGAATCCCTCAAGGTGCGACAACCCTGTCACTCGTTATTTCAAAACAGTGCAAGTCACCAGCTGTTTCCAACACAAGAAAAATTCTCTCTGCACACCTGGATGGGATGTAAGGTTGTATATATCAACTATATCTCCATTCTTAAAATGAGATTAAACCCTCAAAGCATGAAAAAATAAAGTCGCCCCAGGTGCTGGAATAAAGTTTCTGAGGATCCACTCTCTTCATCCTCTCTGCCTCTCCAGCAGAGGAACTAAGGTGAGCCCGTTGAAATGATGAGGTTTCTGCAGGGGTGCAGGCTGGATGGAAACAGCCCCCCGAGTGTAGTGTTCTGATTGGAGTCTCATCACTGCCTAAGCACACGGCTCTCGTTTTACAGCCCTCCCTGGGTACCAGTCATTACCAGCTCCAGATTTGGGTCTGTTTTACAAGCCTTCCATGGGTACCAGTTACTAACCACCTCCAGATTTGGATTGGATATTCCCAGACTCAGAAAGCTCTGAGAGACCCGGATCATTCTATAACCATGGTCTTTTCTAATTCTAAAAGAATTCATGGGCCGCCCTGTAGTAGAGTGGACACTTGCACCAGCTGGGTCAAAGGTTGGCCCTAAAGCTCGGGGGTTGAGCTTTGACAGGCCTTGACTTTTGTTCCTTTTAATATTATTATTATTTGATATTAATTATTTTATAATATTTGTATTTTTATATTATTATAATTTGACTTTATTGTTTTGAATACTCTGGGCATAGGCATAAGCAATGATGAGTGGCCCCCATTCTTTAGGCAAGCTGATGAAAGCACAAGGGACGGTGCCGTGGAATCTCTGAACCAGGCGACCATGCTGGGACCCTGACTCTGTGAGTCACCGTCTACTGGACTTAATTCCCCTGGGACTGAGCTTGCTCCCCTGCAGATTGGATCCCACTGGGACTGACCTCATGCAGATGTGTAGCAGGTAAATGAGTTAACGATTGTCAAGTAGTTAGAACAGTGCCTGGCCCGTATTGTGTGCTCCACGTGTTATCTCTTCTTGTTAGATATGCTCTTCTTTTTAGATATGCTTTTCTACGATTAATAAAAAGGGCTTTGATGTGGCAGCACTTTAGAAGAATCTAGAGATTTGACCCTATTGCTACCGAACAATGTCTCTCTTTTTTTTAAAGATTTTTTTTTAATGGACCATTTTAAAAATCTTTATTGAATTTGTTAAAATATTGTTTCTGTCTTATGTTTTGTTCTTTTGGCCATGCAGCATGTGGTATCTTAGCTCCCCAACCAGGAATTGAACTTGCACCCCTGGAATTAGAAGGCAAAGTCTTAACCACTGGGCCACCAGAGAAGTCCCTGGACTATGTCTTGGAAGATGAACGTGGGAAGATCTGAATTTCTCTTTCTCTGATCACAAATAATGACCACATGTTGGACCTTTTATTTTTGAGTAAACCTTGTCAAATATATACACTTTTACTTCCATTTTTTTCTGCTATTATTTCCAGTGACAAATAATGCCTATGGGCCCTCAACTCCTCAGCTGCTCTGTCTTTATCTTTTCTCTACTGACAGGGCCAAAGGCTCACAAACTACAATTCCCAGACTCCTTTGCCTACTGCTTCCTATTTGTTTCTGCCAGTGGGAGGCTCTGGCAGGAGACTGGAAGGCAGGAAGGAAAGCTTCACAGTCTCGGCTGTCAGAGTGGCCACGGGCTCTGTTTCTCTTTGGCTCCTTCAGACCTAAGCATTGCGGTGGGTTCCTTGGGTGACATCACTTCTTTTCCTCTTCCAGACTTTCTAACACATTTTAACTCTCCCCTTGTATTATGTTACCTCTGTCTGAAGCACAAACTGACCCTAAAGGAAATCAACCCTGAATATTCATTGAAAGGACTACTGCTGAAGCTGAAGCTCCAATCGTTGGCCACCCGATGCGAAGAGTCGACTCACTGGAAAAGACCCTGATGCTGGGAAACACGGAGGGCAGGAGGAGAAGGATGACAGAGGACGAGAGCTTGGATAGCGCCACTGGTTCAATGGATATGAACTTGAGCAGACTCCAGGAGGTAGAGAAAGATAGAGGAACCCAGTGTGCTACAGTCCACGGGATCACAGAGAGTTGGACATGACTTAGCGACTGAACAACAACAACAATGTCTGAAATACCTGGACTCCTCTTTTTTCCTGCTGGACACACTTATGTTCCTAAGCTGCCATGTGGCACCTGCCTCCTAGTTGACAGGAATCATCGTTTAAAGTACCTAGATATTTGACTGCCCAGTCAAAGTACTTTGCTATTCACTACATAATAACTCAATGGAGTCCTTTCTTTTTGAGTCTCACAAATAAAACCTGTCATGATTCACATGAACATATGGACAAACAGACACCGAAGAATAAAATAAAAGAAAATACTCAATGCATTTTATTAGCTCTCTTTGCATAACAAATCATCCTCCAACAGCATCTTAGCAACAGGAATCTTTTATCATCCTTCATGGCTTCTGTGGGTATGGAGTTTGACAGCAGCTTGGCTGGGTGGTCCTGGCTCGAGGTCTCCATGGAGGTGCAGTCAGAGATCAGCTGGGGCTGCAGCCATCTGAAGTTCCGACTGTGGCTGGAGGACCTGCTTCCCAGGGGCTCCCTCGTGGAGCTGGCAAGTTAGTGCTGAGGGCTGGGGGGGAGGATGCGGTTCCTTTCGATATGGACTTCTCCGCAAGGATGCTTGAGTGGCCTTATGGCATGACAACTGGCTTCCCCCAAAGAAAATGATCTGAGAGATGGAGGAGGAAGCTGCAAGGCCTTTTCTGACCTAGCTTTGAAAGCCATGCATCATTACTTCATTGATATTCTATTGGTCACACGAGGCCAGCCTTGGTTAATTGTGCAAAGTGACTACACACAGGCAGTCAGAGATCCTTGGAGGTCATCCTAGAGGCTGGCCACTGCATGCACGGTTGTCCACACTTGGGGTCATAAGCTCATAATTTGGGTGAAGGGGAAGCATGTTCTCTTTTTCTTCAAACAAGGAAGCAGGAACATTACTGATTTCAAGTTCCTTGGATGAGAGGGGGGGAATGAAGGGAAGAACATGAGTCTTTCATGTCCCCCTGTAGCACATGAGAGAACATAAAAGCTAATGAAATGTGTAGGAAGTTGTTCTGAGAAGCACAAAAAAGATATACCAAGGAGGATTGCTTCTTTTCTCTTTCTTATTGTTGTTAGTCACCAAGTTGTGTCTGACTCTTTTGAGACCGTATGGATTGTAGCTCACTAGGCTCCTCTATGTTTCCCAGGTAAGAATACTGGAGTGGGTTGTCATTTCCTTCTCTAAGGGATCTTCCCAACCCAGGAATTGAACCTGCATCTCCTGCATTACAGGCAGATTCTCTTTCTCTCTCTCTCTTTCTCTTTTTTTTTTTTTTTTTTTACCACTGAGCAACCAGAGAAGCACTTTCTCTTTCTACTCTGTTTTAGCTATTTTTCATTCATTTAATTTTATCCACATTGCTATGGGAAGGTCTGTTCCTTTGATTCTAATCACTGGATGGACTTTATTGCATGTGTCCAACAGTTTTATGTCTCTCTTCTCACAAGGATAAACACCCAGGTTGCCAGAGAAGTTTCTGAGGGAGAAAAGGCATCTCAGAGATGGACTGACAGCAACAATACCTTTCTCTATCCTTCCAAGATTATGGTGTTCAACTGCATGTGTGTGAAGCAACAGGGGTTGGAAATGTTCTTTCCTCCATAAACATTTGTGCCAGGTGCAGTGCTAGGCACGGTGGGAGATGCAAAGATGATTGAGACACAGTCCCTGACCTCAGGAAACTTCTGGTTTAAAGACAAAGCTGATCAGCAGACAGCTAATTCTAGTACAAAATTAAGAACAAGCAGAAGTCAACAGAGGGGACACGCAGTAATTCTGACTAGGGGGTCAGAGAAGAATTCATGAAAGATGGAACCTGAAGGAGTCTTGAAGGTAGGCTATCCATGGGTGGAAGGAGGTGATGGGAGAACTAGGTGAGCAAAGAGTGCACCTGGGGAACAGCTCAAGGAGGGGCACGGAGTCCCGAGGGGCCGCAGGGCATGGGTGGAGGTGTGGAGGTGTGGATGGGGAGGAGTCTGGCAAGACGAGATGGATCAGATCCTGGCGAGTCCTGGGTGCCATGCAAGGAGCCTGAATCATTGGGCAATGATTCAGCAAGGGGAGGGAAGTGAAGCTTCCTGAGAAGGGAAATGACGTGATCACAGTCGTGCAGAAAGAAGAGAATTCAAGATACACTGAGACCAAAATGCATATTACTGGCTGGAGAAACAACGGTTATTTAAATTTTCCCCTTTTGGGTCACCTGCGGTTGCTAATTTTCCTACAGTGAGTGTGGATTCTTGGTAAATTTTTAAAAAGAATACATAAAATAATATTTATATGGTTAAACGAAAATTGGGTGAAAGGAAGGAGGCCAATGAGAACAAAGTTCTCTAATTGGAAGGAGAGACGCTGGAGGTGGGGCTGGGCGGAGAGGGGCGTGGCTGGGAGGGCGCCTTTGGGGGCGGGGCTATGGGCGGGGCTGCGAGGGGCGGGCCTTTGGAGGCGGGGCTGGCAGAGGGGAAGGAACATGTGTCTTTCCCACGTTTTTTCCAACGTGTTCTTTGTGGGCTGGGCTTTGCTCCAGGAGGTGGATGGAAAAATGGGTTGGTAGTGGTGGGACAGAAGGATGGAAAGGGAGGGGGGTATCTTTTAGGCTACCGGAGATTTGTGTAAATTGTAAGCTGAGGAAAAGGAGCATCTGGAGAATGAAATACAAAATGGCAGAGACAATTTAGTGACTAAGAGGCAGAATCCTAGAGCAAATTAGAGTGAATAAGGTCAATTTCCCAAGTGCAGTGTGAATGTGTGTGTGTGTGTTTGAGTCTATCTCTCTCTTTTAAAGAGGATGCATATGGATCAGAGAATACAGGAATAAGTGATTGTGTCATTGTGAATTTTGGATTTGAATACGCCTGTATAGCAATCCCTGAAAATAAAGATTTGAGCCATTTATTTCCTACCATTTATAAAAGTGGCAAGGGCTATTCAGAAAGGGGAGAAAATATACAACACATCCAATAAACAAAGCAATTGAGGAGATGTAGGTGGCCCTCTCATTTTGTTCATAAGATCAGGAAATAGTGCAGGAAACCGGTCAGGAGAACAGGTACGCAGCAAAATGCACTGGCCAGAGGCTGCTCGGCGAAAGGCGGCGGGTGTGCACCCCACGCGCTGGACGGAGAGGACACCCCAGAGGCTGGTTGGCACAGGGGCAGGGGTGCTCACAGCTCCTGGTGGAGTTGGCATTGACGAATGTGCAGCCCACACGCCCGAGATGCTCTTTGTCCCTTTCAAGGGTGCCTGCTTTGAAGAATTTGTGTTTGGCCAGAGTTAAATGAACCGGTTTGCTTGGGATTTCGGTCATGACTGAGGGGGCGCAGTTCCCTAGCCCGGGGAGGGACCAGGGGAAGAGGAGGGTCCCAGAGCCATTTCTCACGTCAGGCCCAGAAGCACCACAGACCCTCTGAGGCCCAGGAGAGATGAGGCCTGCAGCCAGGAGCCTTGGGCCACTCAGCCTGTCCATCAGGCTGAGCTTACCACAGAGGGCCTGGCCCTCTGATTTGCTTGCCTCGTCTCACTTCCTTCTTAATCAAGAGGAGACTCCCACAGTGGTGTCTTGATGTCAACAAACCAATTTGTGACTTGATTAACCCAGATGGACAAGTATGTCCTTTTCTCTCCTCTCCTCTTTAGCAGGTTTGGACTTGTCTATGGCGTTTCTCTCCATGTGGAAGGCGGTGCCTGCCTGTGGCTTCATGGCTTTGCTTTTCCCTGTTTCTCTTACCCCCCATTCTAGACTTCCAGGGCAAGGGACTCATTCGAGGAATTCCATGAAGACTGGACTCAGTTCAGCCTTCCCTTGTGGCTCAGCTGGCGAAAGACTCCACCTGCAATGCAGGAGATCTGGGTTCAATCCCTGGGTTGGGAAGACCCCCTGGAGAAGGGAAAGGCTACCTACTCCAGTATTCCGGCCTGGAGAATTCCATGGACTGTGTAGTCTATGGGGTCGCAAAGGGTTGGACACGACTGAGCGATGTTCACTTTCACTTTCACTTCCTTCTATCCTCTAGGTCACATACAAAGTTGGAAACCCCACCACCTTTAAAAAAAGAAAAATATTACCCCAACACCTGATTTTTCCAGGGGATAAGGTGTGTGGCTAAAATTAGATGCTGTGATTTATCAAGAGAATAACCACCTGGTGATACGTTCATTTCACCGAAGTCCCATCAAACCATCGTGAGCTGCTGGTACAGAACCTAGTGACTCACCTGCCTGTCTCTGAAATTCTCAGAGGAAAAGAAGGCTTTTGTAGCTAAAAGGGACACAAAACAGAGGAGAATGTAAAGCTTCTATGCCAACACGTGGTAAAATGTCAGCAAGTTTTTGTTTGCTTGTCCTTTGAAACTTGGTCCCTGAAATCTTCTTTCTTTCACATGTGCCACTTTCCCCAGGCTGCCACCATCCCATCCCCACATACCCCCCAAAACTCAAAGAAGAGCCCTGAGCAGATCCCAGCAAGCGTTCTCTGGATATCTGTAACCTAAAAAATCAGACTTGTATTGGTTGGGAGGGGAGTTTGGGGGAGAATGGATACATGTATACGTATGGCTGAGTCCCCTTGCTGTTCAACTGAAACTATCATTGTGAATCAACAATGCAAATAAAAAAATTGAAATAAAGTCCCCCCAAATTAGAATTTGTATGACTTTTCTGTTTGCAGCTGTGGCATTACCATAAACTTGGTGGCTTAAACAATGCAAATCTCTAATCTCAGAGTTAGTGCTGAGGGTCAGAAGTCTGGCGTGGATTTCGCTGGACTCACCTCACTGGATTGCATGACTTTCTGAAGACTCTGGGAGAAAATCTGTTTCCTTGCCTTTTCCACTTTCCAGAGGCTGCTCAGATTCCTTGGCTTGTGGGCACTTTCCTCCAACCTCAAAGTCAGCAAAGGTAAATGGAGGCCTTCCTACATCCCCTGACCCTGCCCTCTTCTACTTCAAAGAACCCTCATGATAATATTGGGACCTCAGGGGCAACCCAGGCTAACCTCCCTATTTTGAGGTCAACCCATTAGCAACCTACCTCAGTCTGCAGCGTTTACTTTCTTCTGCCATGCAACTAACATTCACAGGATCCAAGAATTAGAACTCTTTTCAAGGTCATTATTCTCCCTGTCATAGAACTCCTGTTTCTTTCTTTTCTTTTTCTTTTTTTTTTTAAACTTGTGCTATCTATCTCTCTTTTGGCTCAAAATAGTAATAGAAACAGCAAAGCGAAGCCTTAAAACAGGTTCCCGAAACAGATGAATGCTCACATTTTAGCTCTGCCTGCTGATTTGGGGCCAATTTCTAACCTCTCTCTAAACCTGTTCCTCATCTGTAAAGTGCGGAGAATGCAATCTCCTACAGAAATTAGTGCAAAAATGGGATGATGTTGGCAAAGCTTTAGCATAATGGTTAGCATGTAGTATGTTCTCCCTGAACATAAGTTAGATTTTTTTAAGGAGTGAAACAGAGTAAATGGGGAAGAGACAAGAGACTGTGTACTCCAGGTCTCTGTAGCCCCATCCTCCTGGCTGCTCCCAGTTGGCCTCATTGGATAGAAAAGAGTTCAGCTGTCATTTCGGGGATGCCTCCCTTTCTCCCTCTCCACCCCACACAGGCCAGGGGCTCCAGGCAGGGCACTGGCCCGTGGAGCCCCGGGGGGCAGGCCTTAGTGGAAGAGGCCAAGTCCCCACCCCAGCTGCCCTTGGTCCCTGGCCAGTCGCTGCAGGTACCCCCCACCCCACCCCGGCTCCAGGAGGTCTGCCTGTTAGATTTTCGAGAAAGTCAGGGGGTTCCAGGCATAAGGAGGCCTGACTCTACCCTTGCTGGAGGGAGGACACAGAGTTTAGCTGGACCTTCCCCACCAGCTGGGTGA
>CM035296.1:46074753-46173415 GCA_020226075.1 Hydropotes inermis | reverse complement strand
TGGTGGTGGTGGAGGCAATCAAGGCAGAGGGGGCCCAGAGCACCCAATGCAGAGCTGCGAAGTGTGGCCTCCAGAAAGCCACCAGTTACCTACTGCACTGACAGAACCAAAAAAGTCTTAACATGTAGTGTTGATGAGGATGTGGGCAAATGAGCCATATACTCTTTGGGAATGTAATCCAACATTTAAAAAATTAAAAGGATGTACATATTTAAAAATAAAAAATAAACACACATACATACCTTCTTGTTCAGCAATCCAAATTTGGGAGGATCTGATCTACTGAAGAAATAAAAATATGAGTAAACAATGTTGTTTCAACAGGAATCTTTATTGCAACAATATTTGTAGGACACACAAATAAAACTGGAAAAGCTTGAATGTCCATTGATGGGTGGAAATAAAATAAATTGTAGTATGGTTGTCTAAGAAACATTGTATAACTATTTAAAAGAAGGAGCTTTTGATCTTGAAGGATTAGTAGAAGAGAAATATATCATAATTCTGTAAAAGTGAAAAAAAAGCCCACCCTCCATATGAGTATATGTCAGGATGTGTTTTCACGAGCTGGGGAGAGGTGTATGAGAATACACATTTGTTAACATTAGTGCAGGGTGGGTTAATATTCTTGGCTCTGTGTAGCACTCTGTTACATGGCTGATTACAAGGAATGAATTCCTTTTTCTGATTTAATTTTGAGAGAGTGGTTTGATATAAATGGCGAGGGGGCAGGGGTAAAGATGGGGAGCGAAGCTGTGGGGGAGGCTTCTGGAGCAGACCCTTTAGTGTGGCAAGAACTGGGGACCCCAGATTGAGGGTTGGAAAACAGTGAGGGGCAGGGGGCTGGCCTGGGCTCCCTCGCCAGGTGGGGCGGCGTAGGGTCTAGCACACAGACCCTGTCCAGAGGCTGACAACTCAGGAAGCTTATGGAGAGCTTCCTGAGAAGACCAGAGTGGGCTGGAGGACCAGGTAGTCTGTAGCAAGAGGAAGTCAAGTTGCTGGCCTATAAAGGAAGGGGCTTCTCAGGGGGCTTAGTGGCAAAGAACATGCCTGCCAATGCAGGAGGCGTGAGTTACACCCCTGGGTTGAGAAGATCCCCTGGAGAAGGAAATGGCAACCCACTCCAGTATGCTTGCCTGGAGAATCCCATGGACAGAGGAGCCTGGTGGGCCACAGCCCATGGGGTCATGAAGCATCAGACATGACTGAGTGTGCACACACACACACACACACAGCACTATAAAGGAAATCTGCCTCATAGTATTAAAGGTTGTAATGAAGTTCTCCACTCCAGATTACTTTAAAGAATAATTACTTTAAAGAATTAAGACCATGGGGTTAAGCCTGTGTGGAGGTAGGAGTAAATGAGAATAATAACATCCAACCGTATGGAAGAGGCGTGTAGTAGGAAAGTGCTTCATCTACGTCACCACATTTGAGACAAAGTACAACCCCATGAGGGAGGTATGACCATCCGCAAGGAAACTGAGGTCTGGAGGGGTTAGGGAACCCACCCTTGGTTACGTGGCTGGTAACGGAGGTCTGGCTCCCTGAAGGCCTGTCCTTCCAGGGTGAGAATCTGGATGCAGGGTTTACACTAGTCCTTGTCCCTGTCCTCCCTTCCCTGAACCAGGGCCGAGTGGGGGACATTGCCTTAGTCCGACTAGGCAGCACCGCTCCCAGTTTCTTTCTTTCTTTCTTCCCGGTTCTTTCTATTTATTTTTTTAATTTCATTTTATTGACGTAGAGTTGATTTATGATGTGTTACTGCTGTACAGGGAAGTGATTCAGGTATATATGCATGTATGTATTCATTATCATATTCTTTCCACAATGGTTTATCACAGGATATTGAATATAGTTTCCTGTGTTGTACAGTAGGACCTCGTTGTTTATCCATCCTGTATGTAATAGTTTGCATCTGCTCATCCGGAACCTCCAGTCCATCCCTCTGCCCCACTCCACCCCGCCTCGCCCTGCCCCCTCCATTCTCTGTCGGCCCAGTTTTTTTCGTTCAGGCATTTGGGTTTGGTACCCAGACTGCCATGGTCGCAGGAGATGCTGTTCTCCTTCCAGGAAAACTCCAACCTACATCATTACACAGTTCCCTGCCATGCAGGCCTGGGCAGGAGTGGACAGCGGCCACCAGTGACTCCTGGGAGAGCTCCACAGCAAGTGTGTGCATGGCTCCCCGCCTCCCACTTTGTTTTCACACCAGGGGCGAGGGGTGAGGGCCGAAGCCCTTTGATCTCCTTTGGTGGGTGTTGGGAAGGAAGGGAGCCCTCCTCCCTCAGGATCCGGGGGACAGAGCGGGGACTGTTCCAGAGTGTGGACCCCTCTGGGACCACAGGTGCCCAGTTGGTCCTGCCAGGATGGAGCTCCTTGTGAGGGGCAGGGAGTGGGAGAGAGAGGAGGGCTGAAGACCTTCCGGAAGCAACTCTGCCGGGCTTGGAGGGAGTTTGGGGAGGGAGAAAAGGCCTCTCTGTCTCCGCCATCCATTCTTCAGACTCTGGACTCCCGGAGCTTGAGCCTCCTGAAGATTCGCTTTTCGGAGGGTCCTGAATGAGAACAGGCGGCAGGCTCATCTGTACCCCCGCCTCTGGCCCACAGCTCTGGGGTCTCCAGCCCAAGGCAACTGTCTCCCCCAGCCCCTCCACTCGCCCTACTCTTGGGTCAGGCTTCCCCGTTTTTCTCCCAGGCCTGGGTCCTCATTTTGCATGCCCTAGGCCTTCTCCTTCCCTTGCATGTCTCCTCTGCGCCCCCCAGACGTCCACCTCCCAAGGGCCCGGGGCTGAGCGGGGACTCTGAAGCGGGCCTCTCTGAGGTTTTCCTGAGGATAATCAAGCGTCACACTCAGGTGGGCGAACTCCTGTGTCTTGAGTCTACTTGGGCAGAGGGTGGAGTGCAGGAGGCCCCTTCCGCTGTCACAGGTCCTCCAGGGCTGGCAGCCAGCCCCAGCTGGTTGGCGGTAGACCCCATTCCCTTCCTGCTTGATCTTCACTCCTCAGCCCCCCACCCTACCCCTCTCCACCTTGGGACTGATTTTCGGCTAACCTTGGTTAATACCTCCCTGAGCTGGGATCAGGGCTTACTGCGATGCTGCTTTAAAAAAAAAACAACGTAACACCAGCTAACATATGGAGATGTCATCTTGGTTAAACAAATTACAGTCGAAGACGGCGTGATAATAACTGAACAATCACTGCAACTAGGAGGAATGGCCTCTAACCCATCAGGTGCGCCCCGCGAACCTGGGCTCCATCCAGGAGTACGTGAGCGTGGGCCCGCGGCCTGGGGCAGGGCGAGGGCGTCCCGGGACGATCGGAGACAGGCCTCCTGGGAAGCCGCAGGAACACCAGGTCCTGGAGACAGGGCAACGAAGCCTCCTCCCTCCCTCTCGCCTCCTTCCAGACCTCGGAGGAGGTCGACTCCCAGGGGGGAAGCCCGCGCCGTGGCGGGGAGGGGCGTCTTCCTTGTGTCCCGGGGGTCTCCCCCCTGCCCCGGTCCCCCAAGCCCGGGGAGAAGGCCGCGGGCGTTTTCCTTTGGCGAGCAAGGGGCCCAGTGGTGCGCACCGGTTCGCCCCCGTTTGGGGCGCAGGAAGAGGCATGACTAGGAGGGAAGATGGCACAGCAAGAAGGGCCGGTGTGAACCCTCTTTCTTTTCCTCCCTCCCTCCCTCATTAAGTAGATTCGTATTTAAAACAGGTGAGCTCAGGTTAGAATCGTGCCTTTTATACCGAGACCGAAAATTTCCATCGGAAAGACTAGAACCAAAGTCTGTTTTGCCAAACAACCAGAGTTCCTCGGTGGGTAACCACTGCGCGCAGGCAGCTAGAGCTCCATGGCTTTGGCCTGAGACTAGGGATGGGCAGGGGAGCCGGCTGGTTGGGCAGGCGGCGGGGGACTTTCCCCGCAGGGGCGGGCGCGGCGCGTGCGTGGACCGGCCGCGCTCCTGGATGCCGCCGTTCGGAATCCTCGCCGCTTCCCAGCGCTCGGGGCGCAGGGGCGCATGTGTTGCCGGAAGGCAATCCGTGGCGGGAATGCAGACTGCGCTGCGACCCACTGGGTTTGATTTATGAACGGTTACTCCAGCGACTGTCTCCACATTGCATTTCGGGGCCCCCGCGCCCCGCCTTAGGAGCCGGCGCGGAGTACCCGCGGCCGCCTCCGCAGCCTCCCTCGCGGTCCTCCAGCCTCCGCGCCCGCCCCCACCTCCACCCTCACTTTGTCCAGGAAATCCGACTTCACCGCGCCGGAACCCGGGGGCCCACATTCGGCTCTGCCTCGCGCAGCCTGCTCTCCTCCGGCCGTCCGCGACCCGGGGCTGCTCCGCCGCGTTTACTCGCAGGCCCTTACGTCTCCGTGAGGCCACGCGGGCCACAAATAGGAGAGGTGGATGCAGCTCGCCGGCCGGATCGATGGGGCCCTCGCCGTTTCAGCTGAGCTGTCTTATTAATTATGAAAGGACTCGCCCGATCCCTGCCGGGGACGACGCCTCTGGCCCCTCTGCTGGAGCCCTGAATGGCGGTCCTCCGAGAGCTGCCTCCGGCCGCCGCAGAGGAGGCGGCGAGTCGCCAGCAGGGCTCGGCCCGCAGGCAGATGCTCGAGCTTTTGACCCGCGTGGATCCGCGTGTGCGTTCTCAGAGGCGCGCAAGGCCAGCGCCCTCAAACCTCCGCTAGGAAGGACCCCTGCCTTGTGGCTTACAGAAGTAAAATACAGCTTCCCCTTTCTCTTAAGTAAACACGATTTCAGGGACGTGGCAAGATGTTCTGGTAACCCACCGCTTGAGGACGGTAGGTTATCAGGTGATTGGTGAGCTGGTGAATTTACCACCTGGCCTCTGTGTCCCTCCAGGGAATCCCGAGAGAAACCTTGGGAACCTCGGCCAAGAAAGCAGGCTTGGGGCAGGAAACAGAGGACACCCCTATTTCAAACAATAACTTTTATTTTATACTTCTCTATACTTTGTAGCAAATCTTTTTTTTTTGCTGAATTTAATTTATAATAAACTTTTTAAATTACATCTCTCTTTTTTTAAAATCAAGGCTCTTTTATGTCAAAATCTTTTTTAACTATATTTTAGATTAACATTTAACATCCCCCCCCCCCCCTTGTGATCTATACCGTTGGATATTCAGGTATTACCGTATGTGGAACAGCTAAAACAAGAGGGAAAACCAAGGCAGTGGACTTGGAAAGATGCATCAACGAGCAGGTAAAGCTTAACCTTTCAGTGACTTCAGCAGCGTTGCTTCTGGCAGCCTGTACCTCTGACCCGAGGTTTCCTCAACTCCCTCCCTCTCCCCATCCTAGCCTTGAAACACAAGGCCAACCATCTGTCCTTTCACTTTTCTCGAGGAGAAATGTGCAGTGGAAATGATCAAAACAAGATTCTGTGTTAGAAAGACAGTGAGCGTGAATTATTCACGAGATGCTGCTCTCTTCAATGCATTCCCCTGGCCTTCTCCTCTCCTCTTTCCTGTTAGGAGGAGCCCATCATTGGTCATGTATTCACATGATTAATATAGTAGGCGGCCCAGGGCCGTTCCTGAGATTCTTGTGCCAAAAAAATAAAAATAATAATAATAAAAAAAAAGAATGGGGTGGGTTTGCCGTTTTCGTGTTTCTGTGTGAAGACGGACTGAAGCTGAGGTCTGATTTTTGGCTGTGCTCGCTTGCTCACTGATCGGTAACATTTGGCAAATGGAACACAAGGAACCAAACGAAATCAGAAAGAGAATCAGGATTTCCCACAATTCCCATATGAGGGTTTTCAGCATCACAGAGAATCACAACGTCCCCAAAGAACGCACGGATCTTCCTCTCGGTTTCCGGGGGCATGGCGTGAGTGCGGGCGCGCGGGGGAGCCGGCCCGGCGCTCAGAAGGAAAGCCAGGTCGCTAAAGCTGCCGAGAGACACACCAGGAGCACGGGCGGCGCCGGGAGCAGGGGCCCCGCCGCCCCGTTGCCGCCGCCGCAGAGTTCGAATAAGCTGCCTTGGATGTTGAGATTTTTGGATTCTTTTCTCAGTTTATCCCACATATCTTTCGCCCCTTCTTGGCAATCCGTAAGGGCTGTGACCGTGCAGCTGTGGAAATCCTCCCAGTATCTGGCGAGGAACAGAACAGAGCAGAAGGGGGTTCACTGTGAGCGCGGGCCTGCGCCCCCCCGAGGTGTGCCCCTCGCGGCCCGCCGAGCTCCCGGCGCCCCGTCTCCCTGCAATCCCCGGGCGCCGGGCGGGCCCGGTGCGCCCCCCGCCTCCCCCGACCCCCGCCTCCAGGACCTCAGCCCGTCCGGGGAGCCGCTGTCCAGGGTGGGGCGGCCCCTTCCCGGTCGGGTCCCGCGCCCGCGGCGCCGCGCTGGCACCTGGCCCTGCGCTGACAGATTGCAGGCCTCGGCGGGCACAGCTAGGAAAACAGTGCTAAGCCGCGCAAGCTGCCGCCCATTAATGCCTCTCAGCTCGCAGGACGGCCCGGCCCGCGCGGCGCGCGGCCCTCCCCGCGGCTCCGCGCCCCTCCTCGCCCTTCCTCCTCCTCCCTGCGTCTCCCAGCCGCCGCGCCCGCTCGCCTCGGCCTTCCGTCTCCTCCGCTCCGCCTTTTGTCTCCCGCTCACCTCGCCTCCCTTCTCTCCCCTTCTTTGTCTTCCTCCTTTTTCCTCCCCTCGGGTTCCCCCCGGGTCCCTTCCCCGCTCCCTCGTCCTCCTCGCTCGCCTCGGTCCTCCGCGGCGCCTCGCCTCGCCCTCCCGGCTCGGATCCGGTGCGGAGACGGCCGCCCGCCTCTGCCTCCCCGGGGTCGGTGAGTGCCAGCGCCCGAGCCCCCGGACCGGCTCCCTCGCCTTCTCCGGCTTCCTTAACCCCTAGAGCTCAGGCCCCGCTCGCTGAGTCCCCGCTCTCCCCCACCCCTCACCCCCAGGCCTTTCCGCGGCCCTGGGCCCCCGCGGCCTTCGGGAGTTGGTGCCAGCCCCCCCGCCCCCAGGCCCGGGGCCCGGGGCCGGCGTCGTGCCCGCCCCGCCGGCCTTCGCGGGGCCCGGCTGCCGGTCCTCCCCGCTCGCCTCTTCCGGAGCCCGCGCCTTCCTCGGCCGCTCGATCCTCCAGGGCTCGGCTCCTAGCCCCGCCCCCACAACCTTCACCGACTTGTCCTTTTTTTTTTTTTATTGTCCCCCTTTTCCTCCGAAAACCCAAAATAGATCTCCAGACTAAATATGATTCCAACCCGTGATCGATTCCTGGGCCACTGTCTCCTTTCGGAGCTGGGTCGATCCGTGCCGTCTTGCTAACTCCGGTCTGGCTCCCCCTTCGCCGGGACCCTTGGCGTCAGGTCACCAGCGAGGGCCCCGCACGAAATCTGTGCGTCCTTTCCTCCCCTCCTCCCCTCTGCTCGCCGGCCGGGACTGTAAGCGCGCTGAAGGCGGGCTCTGTTCTGGTCTCCACTCCCACCCCGTCTTCTGGCTGACACTCGAGTTATAGAGGTCTGTTGGACTGCCTTGAGCTCCGGCCGCCTTCTAACGGCCTCAGTGAGTCTAATTTATGAGGACTGCAGGGCCTGGGGCACAGGCCTTCCAGGTTCCTCAATTTGTGATAAATACTGAGATTTAGAGAAATGGAGAGGCGCAGGACAGCTCTCTGCATAATTACACCTCCCAAAGGAGATTTCAATCTCTCCTTTCTTTATGCGTGCCCAGATGGGGACCAGGCCTTCCTGGAAGAGACTGGGCAGAGGACAACGGGATGCAGGTGGGTCCGAGAGGAGCTGGGCTTCCCGGGGGGCTCAGACGGTAAAGAATCAGCCTGCAGTGCGGGAGACCTGGGTTCCTTCTCTGGGTTGGGAAGATCCCCTGCAGCGGGGCTTGGCAACCCACTCCAGTATTTTTGCCTGGAGAATCCCCATGGACAGAGGAGCCTGGTGGGCTTTGGTCCATGGAGCTGCAGGGTCGGCATGGCTGAGCGACTGAGTACGAGCACTGAGAGGAGGTGGCCTTCAGACCCAGCTGTGGTCTGCCACCTCCCCACCCCATGTCCATTTTCCTGCTAAAAACCAACAGCTTGGAGTCATTAAACTCTGGCAAACGATGGAGGAATTGAGAGCTGATCTCTGTTTACGCCTTTGCCCGTCTTTATAGGTACTTTCTTCCCTGTCATCAGACATTTAGGGTTAAAGCAGGTGGATATGCATCCCAGACCCAGCCTTTTGTCCCTGGGCTGCTGTGGCTTCTGGTGGACACCAGGGTATTGAAGAAAGTGTGTAGCAAAATACACCCCCACCGAATTACTCAGTGTTAACAAATAACGTGCCACCCCAAGGAATTAGGGAGAGAGGAAGGGCTTCAGAGGATACAAAAGAGGGTGCGGAAAGTGGTCACTGCGATCCACGGGAAACAGGGACACCTTTCGCCTCGGCTGTATTGGAAGGGCCATCGTGGGCGTGGGAAGGGTTACAACTGGTTTTGAAAAATAAAATGAAAGTGTGCGTGCATGTGTCTTGCAGAAGATGGGGGTATTTCTAAGGTCTGCCTTAGCTGAGATGTGGCTGATCCTCCACAGCAAGTGCCACCCTCGTTTGCCAGTGGGAGCTGTGCTTTCTAGCCAGGCTCTGGGCAAACACCCCTGGGCCTGGCATGAACTCCTTCTTGGTCCTTGTTGGGCCCTGAGCTGCCCTGGGCTGGGGACACCTTGCAGATGCAGGAAGTGGGGGGATAAGCAAGGAGGATAGCTACCCTAAAGCTCCAAATTGGCTATAAACTGCAGAAATGGTTACTAGACATTTGGGCAAAGTCACTGGCCCCAAATAAAATATTCTTTCAGTTTCTCTCATAGAAAGAGAAAGAGGGATCTGCACTCACTTGCTACCAGTGAAGTTTCTTGGCCTGTGCCAGGGGGGAGTTTTATTAGAGGAAGGGGACAAAATAGGGGAGTTCTTTTCCTTTGAGGCAAAACTGGTAGAACTACCTAAAACGCCCCTCAAGCCAAACCAACCGTCTAGGTTGAAGTATTCGCGCAGCAGGGGAGGAAGAGGAAGAGGGCTTCGAAGCCTCGGGAGGAGCTGCCAGCAGCTCTCCGTGTCCCCTCAGCCCGGGTCCAGCGGTTCCAGTGTGGGGCGCACCTGTGTGCACGCGGGTCAGGCTGCGGAGGCTGGGACTGGACCCCGAGGAAAGGATTCTCCTCTGTCCATTCCAGGCCACAGGGTCCCCTTGGGCAGGGCAGGCCCCAGCCAAGGCCTGAACGTGGGAGGCAGAGGCAAGGAGGCTTCGCGCTGGTGCCAAATACAGAACTAAGGCGGGAGGCGAGGTGCCCTCCCACCTCTGTGACCCACCCCCACCCCCAGCACCAACACCTTGCGCAACAGAGAGGACACTTACGTGCACACGGTCTTGATGTTCGTCTTGTCGTCCAGGCCCTGCGGGTAGTTGGCCATGCTGTCGCCCAGCTTGAGCAAACAGTCTGAAAAGCCCTTAAAGACCGCATCGCACTTGCCCGCTGCTCTCACGGCCTGCACCAGGTACGCTGCGGGGAGGAGGGGACACTGGTCAGCGGTGGCGCCGCCTGGCCCGGAGCCCCGCAGCCTGCCCGCTGGGACCCGTGCGCATTGCCCATCCAGCCGTGTGCAGTGGCATCCAGGCTCAGGGCGCGCCAGGGCCAAAGGGGAATGAACTGTGGGGCCCCAGAACAACCGAGCTGCAAGCACTAGGCATCTTCTGCAGGTGGCCGTGTGTGCGGGTGTGGGGTCGGGGGAGTCCAAGCCTTTCCTACCCTGCGACCCCTGCCCGCATCGCTCTCAGCATCTTTTTAGGTCTCCCTCACCCCCTCTTCTCTCCTCCCCCACCTCTTTATTTCTTTCTCCTCGCTCCCTGCTTCGCTTCCCCAACACATCCCTAGCTGGCCCGTCAAGGCTCTCGCAGTGCGGTTTCCCTTTTGTGAGGTGACGGAGGGGTCTGACGGCACAGTGCAGGGGTGAGGAAGGGGCTGGGTGGCTCAGGTCCCGGGCCCCGCGGCCCGCCCGAGTGCCACGTTTGTGGAAGATCCCTGGACTCAGGGGCCCGCTGCTTAATGGGCACTGGGCAAGCACTACTGGACAAATAAATAAATAAATTCTCTGGAAGCCCCCAGCGGCCACCGACTTGGGTTATTTCATTATAAAAGGGATTCTCTACCAAGGAGTTCCTAGTGAGGTGCTCGTCTGCACCCCCTACCCGCCTAGACTGGGAGGGGGGAGGGTGGTCCCGGGCAGTTAGGGCCGGCAGAGTCAGGATGTGTCTGAGCTAGTGACCCCGGGTCACCTTCCCGGAGGCCAGATCCCCGAGGCCAGCCCCTTGCTTCCCTCCACCTTGCTCAGCTCCTCGGGAAAAACCAGCCCTGCTCTGCCAGCCCGAGACCAGACGCGACCCTTCCTCTCCAAGCCCCAGCTCTGCAGCTGGGGTCCGGGGTGGCTGCCGCCAGGGGCTCTCGGCCTCTGGCTCGGGGCTCCCTCCAGAGGGGCTGGGGTCGCAGCAGGGGCGGTGGCAGCAGGTGGAGGAGGAAACCCAGGGGACACCTAGTCCTTGCTGCTGGTCTCAGGTCGGCCAAGCCCCGAGGCACGGGACCTGCGCTGCCGCTGCGGAGGCCCTTTCTCTCCATCCCAAGGCACGAACCGGGCTGAAGATGCCTAAACTAGCGGCCAAGAGCACGTTGGGCGCCAGGAGTGCGCACGCGAAGCGCAGACCTGCACTGCCGGGAGAAGGAAGGGGACAGAAGGGGCCTCCAGGGCTCAGGCTGCTTCCCGCTGCTTCCCGGCGGCCTTCAGGGCGCCAAGGCTCGCGTGTGTCTCCGGGGAGGACCGGACACCTCACCGCCCCCAGCCGCCAGTCCCTGGGCCGGGGACAGGCAAGGGGGAAGGTGACCGAACCCGCAGAGGCCTCCGAGAGCGCACCGTTTGCAAATTGCTGCAGGGAGAGCGGGGCGGGCCTTCAGCTCTCTAATCCGGAACGGGAAGCTCGGGCCGATACGTCAACCTTCGTCAATCTCCCAGTACCCCCACGATATAGCAAGAGCCCTTGGACTGCAATACCAGCTAGAACACTGAGCTAGAAGGAAGGAATAAACGAATCTTTGTTCTAACAGAACGAGGGCCGATGAAATGAGCCCTGCGCGGCGTCCCCTGTAAACCACACTGCAAGCGCCGCTTTGCAGCGAGTAAACGCAATAAAATACAGTCCATCCTCTCTCCCCGGCCCCCGGTCTCTTCCCACCTTCACCCCCAAAACTCGGTGGCGAAAAAGCAGCCCCTAAGACGCACTGACAATAGTTTAAAAGGGAATTGCATTCTCTGGGGTCGGGAGCGGGCTGGGGGAGGACACGGGAAGCGCTCCTGTCATGGTGTTTTCAGGGGCTGCTGGAAAACCTTCCACAGCGCGCATGTGTGTGTGCGCGCGCGTGTAAAATAAGTCGTGAAAATTTCTGTCTTTTGCAGCTCGGACGCCTCGGTCTCTCGTTGGCTGGGGAGGCTGGGGGCTTGCCCGCGGGTGCGTTTGGGAGGCTCCTGCATCCAGGCAGGTCCCAGCCCGGGCGACCCTCGCTGTCCTTCCTGAGCCCTGGTTCATCGAGGCTCGGGCGGGTGACCTGGGCTCCTTCCCTGTCCTCCACCGTGTCCGGTCTTGTGCCATCTCCTTCCGTTCATTCATTTGTTCGACCTCTCATTCATTCCAAACTTCCTCCCGCCTAGTCTTCATTCGCCTTCACCACCCCTCCACCTCCCTGTCTTTGCCCAACCCCCATTTTTCTTGCCAAATGTCAGTGATTTGGGACAGCTCCCAGCCATGAATTAATAAAGATAGAGCCTCCGGTTCGGGAAAGGGCAGGCATTCGGGAACAAACATGCTCAATTTCAATTCCACAGCCAACAAATGGTCATTTCCCGGAGGAGGTTAATGTGTTTCAAGCGTATTTCACATGCACAGTCTCTGTCTTTTTTACCCATTCAAAGTAAGGTTATTTCTCACAGGGAACGCAGAGTCCCAAACCTTTGCTGATTACAAGCCCTATACAAAAAACAACTGCTGTCTCCTGCTCTCTAAAAATCTGCAGTCATTGCAAAAACCACATCCACTTATTTCCAAGATTTAGGGAATTTGTTGCAATCAGAAATGTTCTTTATTTACTGAAGCTCTTTGCATGAATGTCAAAGATTCAAAACAGCCAGATTCAAAACATCAAATCATTTCTTGGAATTAAAGGAAATGCCGCCGACATCCTGCATCTGTACACTCTAAAATCCCTACAGTGTTCATGCAAAAAAGAAAATCAGATTCAGAAAATCCTGTCAAATGCATAAAAACCTATTGCAAAGAATCCATGTTAATGTCTAGATAACTCCAAAGCTGTTTCTTCCACATTTCCCATGAAGAAAAATGTTATGCATTTCATCTCTTGCCCCAGCCAAACCAATTCCCTAAAGCACCCCCTCCTGCAATACTGCAAGGATTTGTCTGCAAAGAATGCTACAGCCTCAAATGATAGGAGCCAACAATTCCCTCCTCTCCAGAAAACCCATTTGAAGAGTTTCTATTTTTTCTCTTGTCCATTCTATTAATAATCTGCTTCACTTTCACTTTGAGGCTACATTAATTAATGCTCTGACCCAGCAACAGAGAAGGGGGTTTTCTCCTATTTCCTTCCACTGCGCCTTCTTCCTTTTGGATGGGAAAAAATATGAACTTTCAAAAGCCCCAACGACAGTGGAACTAGGACTCAAGATTCCTTAACATAAAATGGGGACTATATAAATCCATCCATAATCAATTCCAAACTAACAAAAATTACAAGCACCCAACACCACATATTGCAAACACTTCTTAACCCCTTCCTGTATATAACATACGGATGCCTGTGTGGAAAAGAAGAGGCAAATGTGCATAGAAAATTATATCCATATATATTTAGCTGAACTCAAGCTCCTTAATGATAAGCATATTAAAAGATACACTCTGGGGTTCCCGTTTATTCTCAGTTTGCCCCTTAGACCGGTCTGCGGTGCCGGAGTGAACGCTGCAGCTAGGATGTGGGGGGGTGGGGGGGCGGCGGCGGGAGAATGACAAAGTTCTAAATGCAGCAGTCTGAGCCCCAGAATATCTTTGCATTCTGCACATAAACTTTCCACTTCTAGCTGCCTAGCCATCTTGTTCCTGCATTCACCTTCCGACCCTTCAGTATAAAACCTTGCAGCATGGCAGGGAGCAATGCATTTCCCCAAAGCGCACCAAACCTGGTGCACCCAAGAGAAAGCAGCAAATACGGACCTGCGCTTTGTAAAAAGAGGGGAAAATCCCTCCAGAAAACAGCCGGCCACACACACTTCCTGGCGAACATTTGGAGTCTCTCTCTTTTTTAGCAAAACCAACCCGGGACGCGCCAGTCCCTAGGAGCCGATGCCCTATACCTGGGGGGTTGCCGGCTTCTCCGCACTCCCGGGCGACCGCGGGTCAGTCGGTCCCCCCGGGTGCCTCGGGCCCGGCCGCCCGCCGCCCTCCGCGAGCCCGGCCCGCCGTCCACTTACCTATTTGCACCGCGAGGATCAGTGAAATGTATCTGCCGTTCAACTTAAGTCCCATCCTACGTTTAGTCAAACCATTTGCGACCGCAGACCTTTAAATAGTTAGTTTGGAGAACGCGGGGGAAAGCTGAAAAATAGGCATTGCCAACAAGTTCCAGGAGCGACGGAGACTTTATGCACAGGGAAGGCAGAGGGAGGAGAGAAAGAGAGGGAGCGAGGAAGGGAGAGAAAGAGAGAGAGAGAGGCCGAGGGAGGGGGAGAGCTGGGAATGGTTCACTCCATTAGGAGGGGGCGGAGGAAGTACAGCCTCACGCCCACGAGCCGGCCTGACGTGGGGGATGACACGGAACGATTTTTTTTTTTTTTAAATAAAGACACCTTGGTAAAGAATCGCCATTTATAGTCATCAGAAGCTCGAATTAATCAGTTATCTCCAATTAAAGTGCTGTCCGAACGAGTTCTCGCCTCCCGGGAGTTTGGGGGGACCGCTTCCCAGCTCGGCGGCCACCCCCGCCTCCTCGCTGTTCCCGGGGCCCCCCAACCCCGCCCCCTCTCTGCGCAGAACCGGGGCTCCCTCTCCCCTCCCCGCCGGCAGCCGGGGAGTCCTGGCGCGCCCACTCGATTGTTTCAGCCCGCTTCTCCACCAGCTCCTGGGCGAATCCAGTCCCCTCCCTACGTTGCAGCGGGGTTCAGAGGAGCGGGAGCTGGAGGGGAAAACAGCTCAGCTCTAAGAATCTGACACCCCCGCCTGCCCCTTGCGCTGGCCTGCTCGCGTTCTCCAACCCTGCGGCTGGGCTCGGGGGCACGGCCTGGAGCGCGTGAGCGCACACTCACGCGCACACACGCGCGTGTCCGCGAGCCCAGCTGAGCGCCCCAGACCCTGCCGCACGCAGGGCCCGGAGCGCGCGCACACGCCGGGGCCCCGAGGTTTACTCTGCACCCGCGGGGCCCCTGAAATGTGCACCGCGTGCCCTCCGTGATGCCCGTGCGGGCAAGAGGCCGCTTCTAGAGACTCGGCGTCACCTATCTTGGCGAGCGGGCAGAGCCGGCAGGAAGGAGGTCCGCAAAGGCGGTTTTCGGATCAGGGGATTTACTAACTCTCAGACCTTTGGGACATTTCCGAGGCGATCACTAGTGTGAGGGGTTCCTTCTGATCCTGATGCGCCTCTTGAGGTTTTCTTGTTGTTGTTGGGCCGCACAAACACGCGCACACGTACCCCACGTACGCACACGCACACTGGATCCACACACCTGCGCTGTTTTGGTGCTCGGGCGCAAACCCTTGTAGACGCAGCCTTCTCTGCAGCCGAGCGCTTCTGCAGCTGCGCCTGTGCCGCTGAGAGGTGCTGCTACCCAGCAGCGTGAGTTAAGGATGAGAAAGGAACAGAGCTATTTTCTTCCTAAACGCCGTTAAGCTTTGGTTTCCTTCCCTTTCTCTGCACCAAGAGAAGCCTAAATTCTAGCTTCTTTCATCACAGGCTAAGGAAGGAGTCGGCCAACTTTAAGCGCATGAAGAGAAGAAAGAAATGAAAAATAAAAACGACCCCTTAAATCTCCCCAAATTACAGGAGAAAACGAGATGTTAGGTGAGAGCAGCTATGCAAGTGGTTAAGGTGACATCGAGTCGAATTCACTGGCCCCCGGAGCCGCGCCATCGCGCTCGCGTCTCTTCGGGGATGCAGAGGCGGGGAAAGGGGAAGAAGGGGCGAAAGAAGGGCGGTGGAGGGTGACGCGCTAAAGGGGAGCGCGGGGCTTGACTGCGGCACTGTGGGCCCTTACCCGCGCCCGCCGGGTCCCGCACCCAGAGGTGGGGGCCTGGGGGCGGGGCCCCGGGTCCCACCCTCCCTGGCTTCTCCAGGCCTGCGGTCTAGGAGGCGGGGCAGGGGGGCGCTCCTTTCCGGCGTCCCGAGGCTCTGTCGCCGCCCCGGGTGTTTCCTTTCCCTGCGCTGGGAGGGCTCCTGGAGGAACCGAAAACGTGGGCGGCCGGGGGGCGGGGCGGGGGCCGGTGGCGAGAGGGGGGTGCCCCGGGACCCGCCCCCCACGCCCTCCAATGGCGAGGCGAGAGGTTGGTCCGAGGGGCGGGGCCTCGGGGAGCCGCCGCAGGCCCCGCCCACGGCCCCGCCCCACCCCCGGGGCCTCACGCGCGCGCCCCGACCCCGCTCGGCCCAGACTTGGGGCGCCCGCGCCCGGCCCAGATTGCTGCTGGGCCCGCGGTGGGGGGCGGCGGGAAGAGGATTTATTCGTCCTCAACGTCCTTGCCTTTTTTCCTGCCCACCCACTCAGGAGCTTCCAAGAGTGCCCTGGGATTTCCCCCACCCCGCCCCCTGTCATCCGAACTTGGGGCGCTGGGGGCGTGCGAGCAGGCAGAACTGAAGGCCTAAATAAAGCCGAGTGAAGTCGGGGGGCGGGGTGCGGGCGGTCTGCGCATGCGCACAGCCGCCAGCGTCTGGTGGGCGGGTGCTGAGGGGGGAGGGGCGCCGCCCCGGGCCCCCCGCGGGCCTACTCTCCACTTTCGTGCACTTGCAGCCCAGCCTCCCCTCGCTGCTGTGGGTCGTTTGGAAAGTGAGAGTAGTCAATACCACGCATAAATGATATGGGGTGAATGGCTGAAAGCAGATGCTGGGTTTTTTTTTTTTAATTATTTTTATTTTTAAAAGTCCAGGTCGTTCAGCAGTTGGTACTGCTGGTGAGGTTGCTTTCCCCTGATTCCTAGGATGATGAAATCCCTAGTTGCCAACGCATGCTGGCTCTTGGCGAACACTGCGGGCAATACCCATGGTTGAAGGTGGACTTGAAGAAAGTTTCCTCTTTTCTTTTCTCAATTTGAAACGTCCACTCTACATCGTACTTGAGGCGGAAGAGCAGTGGACTGGAGTGGGAGACGCAGTAACCAGGCCTTGCGTTGTCAGTATTGTGATGACTGACCCTTGTCGGTCTGCCCCCCTACCCCCACTACTCCCCTTCTTTTGAGTTGAGGTTTGATGATCTGAAAAACCGAGGAGATCGGACTAGGACATGATCTCCAAGGTGGTTTTCACCCTTGGGGGTTTTGTGAACAGGAGGTTTTCTAGAATACTGTGGAGGTGCCGCCCAAGGAATAAAGTCCATACAAGGATGCTAGTTACAGGTGCCTTCTTGCAGAGCACTATTTCCT
Organism: Hydropotes inermis; assembly: GCA_020226075.1. Lineage (NCBI taxonomy): Eukaryota > Metazoa > Chordata > Mammalia > Artiodactyla > Cervidae > Hydropotes > Hydropotes inermis. The sequence continues at coordinate 46,156,742 of CM035296.1, read as the reverse complement.
TTTGGTAAATCATTTCATTTAAACTTAAAGAAACAAAAGCTGTTCAGGATAAAAGGAAAAAAAAGTCAGTGGTGCTGTTTGGATCTACATATCAAATTGAACCCTGGAAGTCAGTCTGCATAATTAAGACGTGAATATGCAAAACTCCTTGCCCCCAAGTCTACCAGGAAGAGACCATGGTCTGTGTCTGGTTGGCACTGCCTTTCTTTCTCAGTTCGTGGTCCTGAGGCACTGTCTCAGTGCTCAGGCAGGCAGTGTTCCGCACACACACGTGGGCACCTGGTGAGGGTGCGTGTGTTCTTGCATTGGCAACGGGGCAAAACACTGAACAGCCCATTTCCCAACTCTCTCCACCAGTTCATCATAAGTGCACCTTCCAGATGCTGCCACTTGAAAAATGTCTTTGAAATTATTTGCAAGAGCAATTGCCAGGGCTAACTAGGAAATTCTACTTTTTATTGGGTCAGAAAAAAGTCCACTGCTATATTAGAATGGATTGGTCTAACAATACATGTCTCTCTTATATTTAGTCTTGTCATTTTTATGTTGTTTGTTGTTGCTGAGTCTCTAAGTCGTGTCTGACTCCTTTGCAACCCCGTGGACTGTAGCCCGTCTCTGTCCATGAGATTTGTCTGTAGGCTCCTCTATCCATGGGATTCTCCAGGCAAGAAGACTGGAGTGGGTTGCCATTCCCTTCTCCGGAGGATCTTCCTGACCCAGGGACTGAACCCCTGGTCTCCTGCATTAGCAGGTGGATTCTTTACCACTGAGCCACCAGGGAAGCTCTGTCATTTTTATAACTTTAACTAAAATCCTTAATCAAAATGCAAATATGAATGTATATGTCTTTTTTATTTAAAATGTCGACAACTATACTATATTGAAATATGTATATGAATTAAGAGGGAGAGGGAATTTTTGCAGATGTATGTGGCTAGGGGTCCTAATAAAAATCAGCTTTGAGAGGCTTGACTCTCCCTTTGCATGTACTATTTGGTAAGGTGACTTTTCATTTTTGATCACCACTTTAAAGTTAGTTGAAACTTCTAGGGCTTAACAGATGAAGAAATTTGATTTTAGTGCAGAAATCTGAATCCTGAGAGCAAATGTTATGTTTGAAATGTATGAGTGTGATTATCTTCCTACTTAATAATACATACTTTATTTTTAAAAATCAACATTTTTATTATGAAATATGTGCACAGAACCATGCACAAAACAAAGATGCAGAGGTCACAAAACAAAGGTTTGCTTGATCATAAATCGAATTATCTTTGTGGTCCCCATTCACACTGAAACAATACAGACAACTAAAATGCAAGCTGTCTTCCTAGGTATGATCCTAAGTCAAAGAAGTCAGAGAAATTGTTGGGACAGTTAGCAACATTCGATTGTGGTTTGTGAATTGGACATTGGTTGGTACTGATGTTGATTTCCCAGTTGGAGAGTTGTGTGGTGATCACAGACAAGATTGTCCTCACTTTGGGGGGTTCACACACTGGAGTACTTAGGAGAGATGAGATGTCATATCTGTAGCTTGTTCTATTAAGTTTCAGAAAAGGAATAGCGATAATGGGGATGAATAGACAGTCATGGAAGAACACAGTCAAATGTTAAAACTGGGGAATCTTTGGATGAAGTCATGTGGGAGTTTTTTGTAATGTTCTGGCAATTTTTCTATATGTTTAAAGTTATTTCGAATTAATTATTTTAAAAATCTATTCTAGGCGGTTTAAGGACTTGAATAGTCCCCCACCCCAATCTTTTAAAACTAAATGAAATATATAGATGAATATTCTTAAATTTTTATTTATTTATTTAGCTGCACCAGGATCGTAAGTTGCAGCATATGAACTTCTAGTTGCAGCAGGTGGGATCTAGTTCCCTGACCAGGGGTCAAACCTGTGCACCCTGGGCTGGAGGCATGGGGTCTTAACCACTAGACCACCAGGAAAGTCCCTCTTAAACCTTAAATAAGCATACGAAGCGCAAACTGGAAAAGATTAATACATTTGACCATAACAAATGAAAAACTTCTGTTTGCAAAGTAACAACTTAAAGGAAATAAAGGGGTACATTATTAAAATCATCAAGATTGGTATCAAGAACTAAAGGATACCTTAAACCAATTTTTGAAGTCTGTGCTCCCACGCGCACACACACACACACACCTTGAAATAAAACTGAGCAAGAGACATGAAAAGGTATTTCACAGAAGATGAAGCCTGATGGTTTATTCCAGGAAAGTAAGCAAAACTGGCTTAATGTTCAAAGTGCTCAGTGTCTCTGGGCCTTTGGCCTCCTGAGAGCCTTTCCTTCTGGGATGACCTCACCCTGGTCCATCTGATGTTTTCTCACCACCGCACTCACACCAAACCTCAGAAACCCGGGCGTTCTTCTCAGCGAATCTTCTTGGGGAGGGACAGCGTGCGACCCGTCCCAGCCCCGGGGAGTGTCGGCCTGGTTCGCCTGGCTTGCCAGGCATCTCTTCCTCAAATTCATCGCTCCCTCTTTGTAACTGGTGAGTGTTTTGGGGGAAGCGTTCTCAGAGTACACGGACCTCCTAGTCCTTCTCATGACTCCACGGGAAGGCCCTGGCATCCACCGACCCTCCTAAGTCAGCCACCTCTATGGTGGTCGCCAAGTGGTGGGTCTCTATTTTCCTCATTTCTTCTAAATTTGCTACTTGACATTTTACAGTAAGAAAGAGCTCCATCCTTCCCTTCCCTCCTTCCACATTTCCTTTCCTCCTCCTTTTCTTCCTTCCCTCCTTCCCCCCTCCTTCCCTATTTCCTTCAGTGTAATATGCTTTGGTTCCATTAATTTTTTTTACACCTGGAGGAAGTGTTGAAAGTGACAATTATAAGGTAGCTATTTGTCCTCAGAGAGTGAATGCTCCACCTGCCCGTCAGGACCTTGTGTCCAATGCGAGAAAGACCAGCCTCTTCTCCCCAAGGCCTCTGCCTGTCACCTCTCCTCCTCTTAAAGTATTATCTGATTATTAAAAACTGTGTTCAATTAATTCATCTGTTCAGAGTGTCATTTTACCAGATGCATATTTTTGCCAACTGTGCTTTTTAACAATGTGATTTCATCAAGAGTTCAAACACAGAGACAGCCCTGACCTGGAGGCGAGGCTGGCTGCAAATGTCATCCATTACTTTGTGAGCGCACTGGAGGGCACCTGGCCGGCAGCCCGCAGGAGTGTCCTCTGCTCGTCTCCATCCTGGTGAGAGGCTCCAGGATGCTCTTTATGAGCACACTTTTGGATAGACTTCCTTTCCGCTTGTGGGTATAAAGAGGCTCCTGGTGATAAGCTTTTTGCCGTCAACCCGTCTCGCCCTGACAAAACAGCAAATCCAGCCTCATGGGTTTCAACCAGTGAGTTCCTGATGATCGTGAATCATTTATTAACACAGAGTGGAAATGATCACACTGCAGGTCACCCTTGGAGTCAGCCAGATCGATGTGGGATTTGAATTCTGGCTCCCTCCCTGAACTTGTTTTCTGTAAAAATATGGTCCAGTAATTTACTTCCTTAGGCTTCAGTTTCCGTACCTTTAAAATGGGTGTAAAAATATTGACCAGATGGGAGTTGTTGAGAAGAAAGTGCCGTGTTATTTAACAAGCTCACTGGGGGCGTGGAACCTTTACTGCCTCCTGGCCTGCTGTTTTCAGCCGAGATCTTGCCCTCCTCCCCCTGCAGGGGTGTGGTTTGGGGGAGGATGCTCTCCCTCTTCGTCCCCATTTCCTCCAAGTTGTTCAGCGCCTGTTTTCCTGGAGTCACTTCTCCCGCCTGGGTCCAGTCACCGCGCTGTCCGTCACTTCGTATGCTGGGCGATGGCCTTTGTTTCTAGGAGCCTGTGAAGTTGGTCTGCCTCTGGGAGGCTTGCTGCGTTGGTGAACTTGGAATCTCCTCTGCACTCTTCCTCCCCCTCTCTGCTTCCAGAGGCACGTTGGCCCCAAGACCTAATTTGGAGAGGGAAGTGGGAGACCCATTTTAGCCTCAAGGTTAAGCCATCTTCACGACTACAGGCATGTATTGTACAGCACGGGAAATATCGCGAATATTTTGTAATTAGTGTAAATAGAGCATAAACCTTAAAAATTGTGTAAAAGTTAAATAAATTTTTTTTTTTTGGATCAAAGAATAAGTTTATTATACATTTTGGGAGAAGTTGCCAAATTACCCTCCCAAAAACCTGTATCAGTTTACATGTCAGCAATGTCTGATGTAACCTTTTTTTTTTTTTGTAGTGAATTTTGTCATACATTGAAATGAATCAGCCATGGGTTTACATGTGTTCCCCATCCCGATCCCCCCTCCCACCTCCCTCTCCACCCACTCCCTCTAGGTTTTCCCAGTGCACCAGGTCCAAGCACTTGTCTCATGCATCCAACCTGGGCTGGTGATCTGTTTCACTCTAGATAATATACATGTTTCAATGCTGTTCTCTTGAAACAGCCCACCCTCGCCTTCTCCCACAGAGTCTAAAAGACTGTTCTATAAATCTGTGTCTTTTTTTTTCTGTTCTGCATATAGGGTTATCATTAACATCTTTCTAAATTCCATATATATGTGTTAGTATATTGTAATGATCTTTATTTTTCTGGCTTACTTCACTCTGAATAATGGGCTCCAGTTTCATCCATCTCATTAGAATTGATTCAAATGAATTCTTTTTAATGGCTGAGTAATATTCCATGGTGTATATGTACCACAGCTTCCTTATCCATTCATCTGCTGATGGGCATCTAGGTTGCTTCCATGTCCTGGCTATGATAAACAGTGCTGTGATGAACATTGGGGTTGCATGTGTCTCTTTCAGATCTGGTTTCCTTGGTGTGTATGCCCAGAAGTGGTATTGCTGGGTCATATGGCAGTTCTATTTCCAGTTTTTAAGAAATCTCCACACTGTTTTCCATAGCGGCTGTACTAGTTTGCATTCCCACCAACAGTGTAAGAGGGTTCCCTTTTCTTCTCCACACCCTCTCCAGCATTTATTGCTTGTAGACTTTTGGATAGCAGCCATCCTGATTGGCCTGTAATGGTACCTCATTGTGGTTTTGATTTGCATTTCTCTGATAATGAGTGATGTTGAGCATCTTTTCATGTGTTTCTTAGCCATCTGTATGTCTTCCTTGGAGAAGTGTCTGTTTAGTTCTTTGGCCCATTTTTTGATTGGGTCATTTATTTTTCTGGAATTGAGCTGCAGGAGTTGCTTGTATATTTTTGAGATTAATCCTTTGTCTGTTACTTCATTTGCTATTATTTTCTCCCAATCTGAGGGCTGTCTTTTCACCTTGCTTATAGTTTCCTTTGCTGTGCAAAAGTTTTTAAGTTTCATTAGGTCCCATTTGTTTATTTTTGCTTTTGTTTCTAATATTCTGGGATGTGGGTCATAGAGGATCCTGCTGTGATTTATGTTGGAGAGTGTTTTGCCTATGTTCTCCTCTAGGAGTTTTATAGTTTCTGGTCTTACATTTAGATCTTTAGTCCATTTTGAATTTATTTTTGTGTATGGTGTTAGAAAGTGTTCTAGTTTCATTCTTTTACAAGTGGTTGACCAATTTTCCCAGCACCACTTGTTAAAGAGGCTATCTTTTTTCCATTGTATATCCTTGCCTCCTTTGTCGAAGATAAGGTGACCATATGCTTGTGGATTTATCTCTGGGCTTTCTATTCTGATCCATTGATCTATATATCTGTCTTTGTGCCAATACCATACTGTCTTGATGACTGTGGCTTTGTAGTATAGTCTGAAGTCAGGCAGGTAGATTCCTTCAGTTCCATTCTTCTTTCTCAAGATGACTTTGGCTATTCGAGGTTTTTTGTATTTCCATACAAATTGTGAAATTATTTGTTCTAGTTCTGTGAAAAATACCATTGGTAGCTTGATACGGATTGCATTGAATCTGTAGATTGCTTTGGTAGTATGGCCATTTTGACAATGTTGATTCTTCCAATCCATGAACACGGTATATTTCTCCATCTGTTTGTGTCCTCTTTGATTTCTTTCATCAGTGATTTATAGTTTTCTATGTATAAGTCTTTTGTTTCTTTAGGTAGATATATTCCTAAGTATTTTATTCTTTTTGTTGCAATGGTGAATGGTATTGTTTCCTTAATTTCTCTTTCTGTTTTCTCATTGTTAGTGTATAAGGATGCAAGAGATTTCTGTGTGTTAATTTTATATACTGCAACTTTACTATATTCGTTGATTAGCTCTAGTAATTTTCTGGTAGAGTCTTTAGGGTTTTCTATGTAGAGGATCATGTCATCTGCAAACAGTGAGAGTTTCACTTCTTCTTTTCCTATCTGGATTCCCTTTACTTCTTTTTCTGCCCTGATTGCTGTGGCCAACACTTCCAAAACTATGTTGAATAGAAGTGGTGAGAGTGGGCACCCTTGTCTTGTTCCTGATTTTAGGGGAAATGCTTTCAATTTTTTGCCATTGAGGGTAATGCTTGCTGTGGGTTTGTCATATATAGCTTTTATTATGTTGAGGTATGTTCCTTCTATTCCTGCTTTCTGGAGAGTTTTGATCATAAAATACATTTTCAAAAAAGCACTACATGCAGAAAAAAGAGATTAAGCCATCTTCTCTACTCAAGTTTTTATTAGAGGTTTGCTCTGAGATGTCAAGCGCTTGTTCAGTTGGACAAAGCTCTCCTCTGTCTCTCATCAGACCTGCGTTTCTGTGTGTGTTCTGCTCAGAACCTTGGGCCAAGGGAGGGGTGATCAGTGCCCCAAACCCCTGATACGTTACAGATAAGCACTGATTGAAGCATTGTGTGTGTGCGTGTTAAACACATAGCCCTGGGTTAGCCTGGACCCCAATCTTTCTTGAGGGAGACTAAAGAATTTGAATGAGCTTGAAGCAGACAAGGCTGGATTGTAGTTGATAACGCTTTACTTCAAAATGAATAACTCATAGTTTGAGATTGATATTAAGCTACTTTGTGATGAGTTGAATCATGTTCTTCCCAAAAGGTGCGTTGAAGTCTTAACCCCAGGACCTCAGAATGGGATCTTATTTATAGAGGTGATCAAGTTAAAATGAGGTGGTTAGTGTGGGCCTTAATCTAATACCATCCCTACCTTTATAGAAGAGCAGATTTAAATACAGCACCAACACGCCCAGAAAGAAGACAGTTTGAAGACAGCCATGCGACGACAGAGTCAGGACTACATGTTACATCTTTGTAATAAGGAATTCTCAAGATTTCTGGAAAAACCTCCTGAAGCTAGCACAGTCTCCCTCACAGACCCTTCCTCAGAAGGCATCGCCCTGATGACACCGTGAGCTCATACTTAGAGCCTGCAGGGTGCTGAGACGATCAATCTCTGTCTTTAAAGCCACCCAGTCAGTGGCACTTGATTAGGGCAGCCTTAGCAAACTAGCCCATGGGACCAGACGGCTCTGCTCGCGGTGGGGCGCATCACCAGAGGGAGCGGAATCTGGGGCGGGATCAGCCTTGGAGCAGCAGGTGAGATGGGCCTTAGCCTGAACAAAAGGAAGGGCTTCCTGCCTTCTCTGGGCCAGAGGTCCACTGGGCGGAGACGCTGCGGCTTGGGGAAGCCTGGTGTGGTTCCTCTCCTGGTGGGGGTCCATCCGCTGCTCTGACCATGGGAACAGCTGGAGCCAGACAGAGTCCAGGACAGTAGCTGGCTGGGGCCATGCTTGTATATTGTTTCCTCTGCCGTATTTCCCCTCCACCACTCCTGATCCTAGGAAGGTGTCGCCTAGAGTTTCCAGCTGTGTTGTGAGATACAATGCTCTATCCCTGGGACGAAGGAGACAAGAGGTGAACAGTAGGTCCCACGAGAGGCACAAGTGCTATCCTGGGGCCCCGGCAGGCCCCCGGATGGGGCTCGAGCAGGGAAGTTTGAGGGCCATGTCCCTGGCCCATTGGAGGGTGGCCTTTTGGGAAATGCTCAGAAATATCTGGGGGAACTTTTTGAGGATGGGTAATTCACAGCAAGAAACCTTGCTACATTTGAAGTGAATACAACCAGTAGTGGTGGTTTAGTCACTTAGTTGCGTTCAACTCTTTGCAACCCTCTGGACTGTAGCCCACCAGGCTCCTCTGTCCATGGGATTCTCCAGGCAAGAATACTTGAGTGGGTTGCTGTTTCCTTCTCCAGGGGAACTTCCCAACCCAGGAATTGAACCTGGGCCTCCTGTATTGCAGGGAGTCTCCTGAACTGTCAGCAGATTATTTACTGACTGAGCCACCAGGGAAGCCCGTATATAACTGAGACATATTCAGTTAAATGAGGGCATGTCACTTGTCTTTGCTCAAATGATGCCCAAGGAGACTGCTTCCAGGCTTAAAATTCTATTATTCTAATTAAACAAAGTTGCCACCGAATAGTGACTAGATTCTGCAGGTGAAGGAGGGCCACCTTTGGACTCTCAGGCAAGGCAGTTGGAGCCAGTCCAGGGTGGCTGCTCAGAAGCAGGAGTTACTGGCCGCTGCGAGGAGTGAGAGCTGGCCGCACGTGCAGGAGGCCCAGTCTTCGCATCTAAGAAATCCTCGGGGGCTGGTGGTGGTGGGGAGCTGAGTGATTTCTAAGATTCTTTCCAGCACTATGATTCCACGATTCTGGGAGGACAGAACTAGTAGATATCAGACCAACAATCTGAAGCTATTCAATTTGAGGACAAACCACCCCAAACAGTAAGAGCCCAAAAGAGTATAAACACCCATGGGTACAGTCAGAGAGCCTTGGGACTTCCCTTGGAGGCAGAGTGGGTAAGAACCTGCCTGCCGGTGCAGAGGACGGGGGTGGGTACAATCCCTGGTCCAGGACCCCCCACACGCCACAGAGCGACTGCGCCCGTGTGCCACCACTCCTGAGCCCTAGTGCCGCAACTACTGAAGTCCGTGCGCTTAGATCCTGCTGCCTTCTCTGGCAACAAGAGAAGCCACTGCCTTGGGAAGCCCAAACACTGCAGACAAGAGCGACCCCTGCTCACAGCAACCAGAGAAAGCCTGTGTGCGGCAACGGAGACCCAGCACAGCCAAAAATAGGTAAATAATAAAATAAAAAGTTATTTAAAAATATTTTCTGCTAAAAAAATCACAGAGCCTTTACAGAGCATCTTCTATAAGAGAGCCCTCTAAGTGTAACAGGGGAGCAAAACGGACCTGGTTTCCAACCACAGGCCTCTGAGGGTTTAGAAAGACACAGGGAAACACACTGAGGAATAATTCCGAACAGTGAAAGGAGCTCACGCTCTCTCCTGGTGTGGGAAAGGGGCGGTCACAGAAGGAACCTTCTCTACATTGCGGAATTGTATCAGTCCCCTAGGGCTGCGGTAACAAACTACCACAAGCTTGGTGGCTTAAAAGGACAGGCATCTGTTGTCTCACATTCTGGAAGCTAGAGGCCTAACGTCACAGTGTCGCAGGGACGTGCTCCCTCTAAGGGTTTAGAGAGGGTCCTTCCACGAGTTCTCCTGGCTCCCCGGAGATGGTGCATCGTTGGCCGTCCTTGGATGGTAGTTCCCTCCGATCTCCACCTCTGTCTTCACGTGGTGGTCCTCCCTCTGCTGTCAAATCTCTCTCTTTTTATAAGGATACTCGCCATTAGATTTAGCACCCACCCTAATCCAGCAGAAGGGCTTCCCTGGTGGCTCAGATGGCAAAGAACCCACCTGCAGTGCAGGAGACATGGGTTCGATCCTTGGATCGGGAAGATCGCCTGGAGAAGGGAAAGGCTACCCACTCCAGTATTCTGGCCTGCAGAATGCCATGGACAGAGGAACCTGGCGGGTTACAGTCCATGGGGGCGCAAAGAGTCGGACACGGCTGTGCGACTAACACTGACCCAGCATGATCTCATCTTATCTTGATTATGTCTGCAAAGGCCGAATTTCCACATCCACGAGTATCTGGGTTTGGACTTAAACAAACCCTTTTTTGAGACACTTCAGGGATCAAGGATGTTTTCTCAGAGGAGTTGATACTTAGGTTGAGACCTGAAAGAGAGACAGGGACAGCTGGGCAAAGAACCAGGATGAAAAATAGAACTTGAGGCAGAAAAGAGCTTGTGTGTGTGAGTCTCAGTGAAGCCAGTCAGGGAAGGTGGAGTGAAGCGAGGAGATAGCGGTACAAGGTGAGTTTGGACAGAGGTTGTGGCCATGTCGGCCACCTTAAGGAGTTTGGATTTTATTCTGGACATCCTGGGAAGCCATTGCAGGGTTTCGAAGGAGGGGCATGTCCCAGGAGGGTCTGTGCATCATGAAGTGAAAGGGGCCAGGAGGAGGGAGGAGTCTGTGCAGGCAGCTCTCAAGGTGGCAGGTGAGATGAGATGGAAAGAAATGGATGCAGTCTTGAGACTTTAGGAGAGCGAATCAACAGGAGGGATCTGGATCGACTGATTTCTGATATAGGTCCTTGTCCAGAGGCACAAAGTGAGATTTTAGTGACTTGCACATAGGGTAAGTTAGGTCATCAACTTAACTTATAAAAATTAAGTAAGAGCCACATTAGAGCTTGAGTCCAATGCCTTTTACTTGGTGTTGACAAAAGATGGTCGTAGGCCATCTCAGATGGTTTGACCTGAGATAATCTTTGTGTATATTCGGCACAGTATTTGAATAAAAGGGATAGGTCACATGACAACCTAGAGCTCCAATTGCTCTTTCAAAGTCAGGGAAGCTGGCAGCAAGGGGGCTTGCAGACTTGCCTGGTCCAATGAGCTGGAATTGAACACAGCATGCCCTTCAGACAGACTGCTTTCGGGTCCCCCAGTCTGCTACCGGGTTCTGATGTACAGCCAACGCTGTTGCTGTTCAGCCGCTGAGCTACATGCAACCCTTTTGTGATTCCATGCCCTATATCCCACCAGACTCCTCCATCCATGGGATTCTCCAGGTAAGAATACTGGAGTGGGTTGTCATTCCCTTCTCCAGGGGATCTTCCTGACCCAGGACTGAACCTGTATCTCCTGCACTAGAGGCAGATTCTTTACTTTACAGCTGAGCCACCAGGGAAGCCCGTACATCATATGTCCTTCTCATTACCTCTCTGGCTCCTCTGGAGCTTGAGTTTGCTCCTCTGTTGATTGTAATAAACAGAGTGGTTTTGCTTCGTGTGGCCCCTTGTGAGCTTGTGTGGCAGTAGGCGGGTGGGTGATAGCGTATTTGGGATTCAGGTTCAACGTCTTCCTCTCTAGAGATGTTGTAAACTTGATGAGAGGTATGACAAACCCGGAAAGTGGTCTGACTGATACCCACATGAAAATTCAAGGACTGAATCTGATGACTCTCTTGCTTCTCCAGATTTTAGTCCTTCCCCCAGTACTATCTGGAATTGATCATGACAGCCTTTCAAATCACAAAGGACAGCAGGCACATCATCTTCTGTTTAAGCAAGCAGGCAAGTGTATAATATATTTTGAGGGGATTTTCACAAACATAATGAAATCTTAAAAAAGAAAGCTTGTATTCAACTCCAGTTTTCAAGGAGATTAATCTTCATAGGGACACCTTTTTTTCCCCGAGTATTATTGGAAAGAAGGCATTTCGGTAATTATAAGTGCCTTAGAAAATTAACTTGGATATCTCCCCCGTGAACTGATTACTAAATTATGAAACCACGAGGGACTGCACATTGCTTAAAACTTCAGCATGGAAACAAATGGCTTCTTAGCAAAGGCTGCCCAAGGTCTAACATTTATTTCTTTGGAAATATGTCTAAAGCTGACACGAGATGACCTCTTGCCAGGTCTTTTACAAGTGTGCTGGCTGCATAGATAAGTGGGCTTTTGCTCACAGGTGAGCAGCTAAAAGGGAATTCTTGTTTCTGCTCATGAAGAAGTAACGACTCAGCTCCAGGAGAGTCATAGAAAGGAAATCGGTGTTTCCACTTACATGGCCTCCAAACAACAATAAAATATTTATTAGCTGCCAAATAAAAGGGCAGATTATTCTTTAGATTCTGAGAACTTCACTGAGCTTTCCTCCCTTCATCCTTTGGCCTAATTGTTTAGCGTCTTGTCACAAAACAGGATAAAATGTACCAGATACATACGACAGATTGTTCGTAGTTCGAATATGCCTTGAGTTGAGCCTGCAGTTGAGGTGACATTTATAGTCTCCATTAAATGACGGCAAAAGTTGGAAGAAGTTGGAAGGTGGTTTTTTTATTAATGCACGTGTCTCAGTTTGGTTAGAAGCAGAACGCCTTCCTAATATTTATGTTGGAAGACGGGATCCATCTGGTTGGTATCCCTTATGTTTCTCAAGGAATAATGTGGACAGAAGGTGGAGGTGGTATGACTTTCCCAGGGGCTTATCTAAGTGTCTTTCATTCTTTAGAAGCTGATGAGTTGTTGGCGATTCTGTTTTCAGCCTGAGTTGGTTGTAAGGAAAGGTTCTTCCTCCTTCCTTCCCTCTTTCCTTCCTCCCGTGTTCTCTCCCTCCTCCTCCCCTTGCCTTCTTCCTTCCTTTAATATAATGCTTGAGTTTTATTATATTAAATGCACATATAAATGAACGAATAAATACCAGCTTCCGGTAAGACTCCCTGTAACCTAGAAAGTTGTCTTTAGTAATACGTCATGAAATTCGGCAGCCAAGAATAAGTTATAATGGAGTTGACCAGTCAGTGAAGGCGCCACCTCGGGCTAGGCAGGGAAGAGGACATTCTCGGACTTGTCAGCGAAAAGTCAGTGTTCACTTGGCATTCAAATCAAAAGACCCACTTTGAGTGGCCGGAGATCCCCTCTGCTGTCTGAGCCCAGGCACTTGCCCCGGCACATTTCACTGGTCTTTCCCAGCCATCACCACCCCATCTGCCCTCTGGAGGGCCAAGGAGATGATTTTGCATCAGTCTATGCACCCCCGCCCCAGCCAGTGCCAGAAAGTTGCCTGCACCCTAGGCGAGCTGCTAAGGCAGTGGGCAGTGTGGGTTTCCTGGGTCTTGGGTTCAGTTAAATTCACATCACAGTGAATTTAACTGAATAAGAGAGATGGTCTGTTTTCTCTTGGATCCTGCCCACTGGCCACAGAATGGCCTTTGAAATGCTGTCCTCAAGCCATCCAACATACGCTCAGAGCAGATTGGAGGTGGAGGGAGGAAAGGGGTGGTGAGTGCCGCGAGCCTTGTTCTTTTCCAGGGCTGAAGATGGATTGTGTTTGCCTCCACTTGGCAGCGTAGGTGTATGGATGTGTTGGACTCTTAAGTGATGTTTGGGGATGGTGGGGAAGCCTGGTAAATGAGACTCGAGTTCACTCTCGTCTCTATTAATCAAAAGTAGACATGTATGCCTGCTGGCCTGAAAGCATGGACATCAGACTCGGGCCCCACTACCGAGCATTTGCTCAGAGGCCATTATGAAATAATTGGAAAATGAGTGCACATCTCCTAGTCTAGGGGAAAAAGACTGCTCAGACAACTTGTATTTATTGCAGTCTTTTTTTTTTTGAACTTCATGTACTGCCCAGAATTTTTGATGTGTAGGAAAATGATGCTCTTTTCTTTCCTACTTTTGGTGATGCTAAAGACTGACGTTTTACAATTTTTAAACTGTTTTCTGAATGCCAGCAAAAAATTAGCCATTAACAAGAGAAAGGGTGTAATTTAGACGATACAGAGTGTTTAATTCAGAAGAGAGAAAGCTCACACTAAGCCCTTGAAGTTAGAAAGACTTCTTCTCCAGATATTTTCTCCTCTCTTGCCACTCACTGGAAAAGATGCTTATCCTTTGGGCCCCAAAGTCGTTCTGGGCACATCACACCCTTCCACTTGCCGCATTTTGTAATAAGTGTAAGTAGGGTGATTGGACATCCTGATTTGTCCAGCACGGTCCTGATTTCTGTCTCCTATTCCAGAATAATTACAAATGGTTCCTCCTTTTATGTCCCAAAGTCCGAGTTTAGATTATAAATATCACTGAAATATAAACTGAGGACCACATAGCCCAGGGTTTTTCTGGCGTTGCAGTCAAATAAACACAATCTAGTAACTAAAAGTGATTTAAAATGTTTCTTGTGTCTCAGGGAGAACATGGAAGACCATCCAAATTGCGATCGACCACAACACTCTTTGGAAGTCAGTCCCCTCTCTTCCCTAGGTGCCCCCAGGACAGTGGCTGCTCCAAAAAATTGCAAACAAAACAGCCCTAACTTTCCTAACACAAATGCTCACCTTTTATTTTCTCTCTCCCTCTCTGTCTGTGTCTCATTTTCTTATTTTCTCTTTCTTGTTTCTCTGGGGTTTTCCTTTTCTTCCTCGATTCCCTTAATTCTGCTTCATGAAGCTGCCGAAGGCAATCTGGCGAAGGGAGAGCTCCCTTTCCGGAGCGAGGTGGGGTAAGATTCCGAACTGGCCAGAGCCTTCGTGAGCAGCTGGAAGCGAGAGGAGGAAGGGCTGAGAAGTCTCACTGGTGATTAGTCTTATCGGTGATTGGTCGTCTCTGTCACAAGTTCTCCGAGAGCCAGGGTGAGTTCTCCATCAGTGCTTGGCACAGAGAGCTACTCAAGAGGTATTTGATTTATTGAAGCGGATCAAGGAGGACCTTTACCTGGCTTTGGAGGAAGAGCAATATTTGAGTGAAGGTAGAAGCAGTAGCAGGAATTCCAGGGGAATAAGAATTAGGGGGTGTAGTTGTGGGTTCATGTGTCGTGTGGTGGGATGTGACAAGACTGGGGACATGGCACTGGATGCTCACGGGCGGTGAAGTGGAGACGTCTATGGGCTCGGACAGCTCCGAGAGCGCTCTGCAAGTCTGGGGGAGAGCTGTGCCGCAGAGAGCCAGGTGAGGCCCACGAGCTAGGGCAAGGCGTGGTGGAAACCACAGTTCACATTAATCTGCCAGGCTCTTTGGGGGTAGTTACTACGTTTGTCCCTTGGACAGCAAGGAGGTCAAACCAGTCCAGCCTAAAGGAAACCAACCCTGAATATTCAATTTAAGGACTGGTGCTGAAGCTGAAGCTCCAATACTTTGGCCACCTGATGTGAAGAACCGACTCACTGGGAAAGACCCTGATGTTGGGAAAGATTGAAGGCAGGAGGAGAAGGGGACGACAGAGGATGAGATGGTTGGATGGCATCACCGACTCAACAGAGATGAATCTGAGCAAACTCCAGGGGATCGCGGAGGACAGAGGACCCTGGCATGTTGCAGTCCATGGGGTTGCAAAGAGTTGGACACAACTTAGTGACTGAACAACAGCAGTTAGTACGCTTGGTACACTGGATTCCGTTGTAATGGGTACAGAGCATATAGCACATAGACGGAACTCGATAAATGACGGTTAGCACCATCACCATCATCCTCATTGTCACTACCGTCATCACCGTAGTAATTTTGATTACTGGGGAAGTCTTGAGGTGGAGAGACATGCTGGCGGATTAAGAGAGGTGCTGTGGAAGGAAATGGGGGAGCTTGTCTGGGAAGAAAGGAGGCTCCATGCATAAAGGCAGAGGAGTAGCGGAAGGAGGAGATACTTTCCTCAGAGCCCCTTGGATAAAGTTAGGAGGGAGGCTTATTTATGCTCAGTGTTAACGCCGTCCTCATATTCAGAGTGCCAGCCATTGAAGAGACTGTGTCGCGAGGGAAGTGAGAGCCTGGTTCGGAAGAGAGGAGTGGAATCTGGATGATCACCTGCCTGGGATGTTGCTGTTGTTCGATTGCTCAGTTGCTTCCAACTCTTTGCAGCCCCGTGCACTGCAGCAGGCCAGGCTTCCCCGCCCTCCAGCATCTCCCGGAGTTCGCTCAAACTCATGTCCGTTGTGTCCATGATGCCATCCAACCATGTCATCCTCTGTTGCCCCCTCCCCTCCTGCCCCCAGTCTTTCCCAGCATCAGGCTCTTTGCATCAAGTGGCCAAAGTATTGGTGCTTCAGCTTCAGATTCAGTCCTTCCAATGGTGGGAATGTTACAGGGGCTTTAATAAACATGTGGAAGAGAGGAGTCATTTCCTTTGAGATCCTTTCCTGCTGAAAGATTGAGGATTTGTATACCTTTAGAGCGTGGGCCAAGTTAGTAACAAATAAAATGGCACAGAAAGGTCATGGTCTACACCAGCATTTCTCAGTTGTGGGCCCTTTTACCCCTGGGGAACACTTGGCAATGGCCAGAGACATTTGGATCATTAAAACTCAGGGGAAGGTACTATTGGCATCTAGTGAGTAAAGGTCAAGGATGCTGTTACACACTATAATGCACAGGACAGCCTCCCTCCAACAAAGGATTATCTGGCCCCAATTTCACTATTGGCAAGGCTGAGGAACCCTGGCCTGTAGCTGAACTTCTGCTGAATGGATAAATGTTGACTCACATTCACCAAGTAGTACTCTCCTAAGCAATGAGCCAGAAATGCTGCCAAATAAGCCCTTTCTGTTGTGGTTTTCACACACATCTCAAAGGTTCTTCTTTTTTCTTCAAAGCTTCTTTGAAGTCAGTGAAACTGGTTAAGAAATGCAGTGGGTGATAAGGACAAATGCTCTGTAAGAACTTGTTTGAAACCTAATTCTGGCTCCCATCCAGGAGGCTTTGTGGAGTGCAGTCTTGTATTCATCATACTTTCTGGTAAGTGACTTCCTTGAAGGCTGAAGATGAATAAAGAAGGTTCAGGTTTCACAGATTTTTTTTTTTTTCTTGGTAACCTGGTCATTTCTTCATTTCGTACATGGCTCACAAATGGCTGTGGTGACTGTAGGTCCAGATTTGCCAGAAACAGTCACGGTTTGCCCATCATGTACTGGGGTGATTATTAATAGTACCTTTTTTTTTTTAATCAACAAAAGTGTCCTGGTTTAGATAATAAATTATAGGGCCAACTTAATATTAGTTGACCAATGGGTATTTTAACCATGCATCACATGCATTACTCAACTTTAGCTACCAGTTTAAAAATAACTTCTCCATAATGGCTAGTTTGATTCATCCCCATTATCATGATAGCTACTTTGAACAACTTGTCTCAAATAGGGATGACCTCTGTCCCTCAAGCCATGTTCCAGCCCACTTCCTGTTGTGATCCACTACCTACATTTATGACTTGCTTGGGCAGACCATGGACCCGGAATCAGTGACCACCGGGAAAGGTAAGTAACTTCCAGAGTGCCAGCTGACCTTGCTCTGATCAATCCAGGAACACATTTCTGTAAGACACACAGCCCTTCTCTAGCCTGTTAAGCAAATCCTTTCTAAATCATGACCCGTCTGCATTATTTTTAAATCCCCTTTTGTCTCTTATGTCCACTTCTCAGCTCCATTTTCTAAACCACTGGTTTTTGCTCAACTCTGATTTCCAAAGAGCTGATTCTGAAATGTGGTTTCATCAGTTTCCTGAAGAAGGTAAAAATGATAGATTTGATCAGGCAAATCTATGTTTTACAAATACAGTGTACAGAGTCTCAGCACTGAATACTTAAACAGAGAATAATTTCTGTTCCATGAGGTTTTCTGGCCATAAAGACCACAAACTCCCTTCTACTTGTCTAAAATTATATTTTTCCTGCATTGTTTTGTCCTATATTGTACTTCCCTCAGCTCTTTGGGGGAGAGAAATGTTTGTTCAGCAGGTGCTATGTATGGTAAATTGCCAAATGCCCTCACATTGCTGTATAAATAATGAACATTTCTGCATTCACAGACATTTTGATAGCAACAGTGATAATATATCTCCCTTATTTTAGCAAAAAAAAAAAAAACCCAAAAACCATGTAGGTAAGAGTTTTACCTTGCTTCAGCAGATAAGACACATCAGGCTGGCACATGACCTTATTTTTCTTTGTCAAAACTGTGGTGGAGCAGTCCATGAAACTGTTACCGAAAGGTGTGGGGTCCGCCTGCTCACTGCTCAAAAACCAGTAAGCAGACCCAGCTGGTCGAAAGGAAAGTTTGCTCTATTTCAGATGCCGGCAACTGGGGTGGGGGACGTCTGTCCAAAGGCCGACTCCCCCCACACTGGCCACCGATGGGGCAAGAACCTTTATACATAGAGTGGGGGGCTACAGGCAGAAACAACACAGTCATCTCTGTCGGTCATCTTGAAATTGGTCGTTGGTGGTCTGACCAGAGTCATCTTGGTTGTTCTAGGTTCAGTTAATCTTCAGTTCCAGGGTCCGTTTGTTCCGTTTCTTTGAGGCCCGTTCTCAGAACTGTAGCAGCTCATGTCCAGCCACAGTCTGGTCATTGTGTACTTAACTTCTCCATCTGATGTTTTAGTTTCTATATGACAGCTCATAGGATTCGGCTCAGACTATTACCTATAGCCCCTGAGAAGGAACTAAATGTCCTTGTTTATGCTTAATGACTACATTATTATTATTTGGTCTCCTTTGACTGTTTTCTCTTGTTTCTGCATTTCTTATTCCTCTGATTGAGCTTATTCTTCAACTACAGCTTTCCATAGACAAAAGAGAGGCAAAGGGCATTGTGGGGGCCAGGACCACAGGGTCCTGCTCTTTTTCAAGATCGCCCCTAAAATATGCCAATTGCTTAGATTGCAGAAACCATGACGCTCACTGGGCTCCATCTGAGCACCACCCATGGCCCTTCCCAGTTGACGCCCCGCTGTGGGATTCCCAGGTTAAGTTATCGGGGCTTCTCCTCCCGTGCCTTTTCCCTGCCCTCCCAGCATAACACATGAGAGCACCTGTGTGCTGGGAAGCGGGGACTTGGGGATCTGTCAGGAAAGCAGAGCTCTGGCTGCGTGACTGCCAGCAAGTCAGCTAATCTCTGTGGGGCTCATATGCTTCGCTGTTGTTGTGTAGTCACTTAGTCGTGTCCGACTCTTTGGGCTGTAGCCCGCCAGGCTCCTCTGTCCATGGGATTCTCCAGGCAAGAATACTGGAGTGGGTTGCCATTCCCGCCTTCAGGAGATCTTCCTGACCCAGGGATCGAACTCAGATATCCTGCATTGGCAGGCAAATTCTTTACCACTGAGCCACCTGGGAAGCCCTCATATGCTTTAGGGGAATAAAAAAAAGCTCATCTGAGAGGGCCATCATGGCAGTTAAATGACAGTGTATGTATATGTCTCAAGCACCTGGAACAGAGTGACACAGAATAAGGCAGCGATTCTTCTTCTCCTCCTTTTCTGCCTCCTTCTTCTTTTTTGTTGTTGTCTGAGTTTTATTGAACATATCACAGCACAGCAGAAAGACTCAAATGGCCCCACGCGGTGTTCTGAGATTCATCCCGCCTGTAGGCCGACTGACCTGCAGTCTGGACAGACTGCCCAAGCCCAGGGGCTTCAGCCTTAGTGTCAGGACCTATGCCGGTGGTTTCCTGATCCCAGGCTGGGACCTCCGGCGCGTAATCGTCTCTCCTCTGTCCCGCCCCTCCTGCAGCTCGATGGAGACCCCTCTCACCGGGCTCTCTGAACCTGCCTCATCAGAGGTGGGCTGTAGCAGCAGAGCTTCTTGATGGAAATAATGGTGATCTCCTTGCACGCACGCTTGTTGGTGCGGAAGTCGTCACTCAGGTGCGGGCAGTACTTCTCAGTGATAACCCAGGCCGACTTCTTCTTAGTTTTGGTGGGAACACAGCCCGTGTAGGCGGGTCCCTGGTGCAAGAGCAAGGCAGCCATTCTCCCCTGTACACATTCCCACATCCCAGTCATTATACATCTCCGAGTCAACAGGCATCATCTCTTCCCATGTCCATCCTCCCAAGAGATGGCGAGCAACTTAAGGGCAGGGGCCAGGCTTCTTCATCTCTATAGCTCCACAGTTGGCTTAGAAGATAGTAGGCATTCAGTACATATTTTCTGAATCAATCAACTAGGGGAAGAACTTGACAGCTTCCAAGGGTAGCAGTTTATTGTCACCTTCTCTTCCTACTTAAAAAAAAAAAGTCCCTCACAAAATTCCCAACTGGGAAGTGGTGCGGCTCTCCTATAAGTTTGAGCCCAGGGCTCGCGCTGGCTTTGGGAGGGCGGTCCCTCTGTCCCCACAGCCCCAGAGGAGACCGGCGGCCCCGCTGGGGCGGAGGCTGCTGGGCTCTGCCCAGGTCACTGTACCGGGCGGGGCCTCCAGCCCCTGTCGTCTGCAGACGGCGCACGGCTACAGCCTCTTCGGGAGCCTTCCCTCCACTGAAGGGGCCCCCTTGTCCACAGATGAAGGGCCATTATATCCACCATCCCTGCCAGCTAACCTGCTGCTGCCAGAGACTCACTGATTGTTGTTGATGTTCAGTTGCGAAGTTGTATCTGACTCTTAGCCTGCCAGGCTTCCCTGTCCTCCACTATCTCCTGGAGTTGGCTCAAATTCATGTCCGTTGAGTCAGTGATGCCATCCAACCATCTCATCCTCTGATGCCCTCTTCTCCTCCTGCCCTCAGTCTTTCCCAGCAGCAGGGTCTTTTCCAGTGAGGGGGCTCTTTGCATCTGGTAGCCCAAGCTTCGGCAACAGTCCTTCCGGTGAATATTCAGGGTTGGTTTTCTTTAGCATTGTCTGGTTTGATCTCCTTGCTGTCCAAGGGACTCTCAAGATACAGGGATGCAAAAGCATGGCACCTTTGGGATCATAATTATGTGAAAACCAAGTCTGACTGATGGCATTGTAGATCTGGTCAGCTATGAGACTGTCAGTGAGGGGGCTGTATGGCTCAGTCTTCAATCAATGTACACATAACAGGACAAAATCAAAGCCTTCCTGCAGAGTTTTTCTTTTTCTTTTTTTTTAAATCTCTTTTTTTTTTCCCATGAAGTATGTGAGATCTTAGTTCCCCAGACCAGCTCTTAGTTCCCCAACCCAAACTGCCTGCTTTGGAAGCACAGAGTCTTAACCCCTGGACCACCAGGGAAGACCCCAGGGCTTTTCTTATAAGGGCCTGTCCAGTGAGAGTCTTCTAGTAACATGCAACTTTTGGCACGTTCCCACTGCTTTTTTATACTTTGCTCACATTTGTAAAAGATGGGTCATACTTTAGTATTTCAGATTTGTAGGCTATTAGACTTACCAAAATTTACCAGTTTATGGCAAAGGATCAAAATGAGTTTCCTGTGAATGTATAATAATTCTCGACATTTAATAGGGAAAAGCTTATTATCAAAAAGTATAAGTCCACAATGCCAAAATGTTCTAATTGCCTCACTGATAGAAGTACAGGTTAACTTATTTGTGGTAACTAGCTGTTTTCCAGAATGCTTAAGATAAAGCATTCTGATAGTATAGAGAAGACAGAACTGATCTTCCAAAGACTATATTCAAGTCTAACAAAACTAAACTGAATATATTTTCCCTGTGATAATATCAAGATTTTGTCATGCTTCAAGTTGGAAATTATGAATATTTGTTAACTTAGCATTAGACATATGTGGAGGAAAAAACCCCTAATAATAGAGATTTTTCACTTATTACAACATAGAGCTTGGAGGCAATGCATAGGCTGACTTGGTTTGCTTGTTGGCCAGAAGATTTCCAGAAATAGGTCCTGTGACTGCACACATCTCTTTACTCACAAAAAGGTCCATGTGGGTGGTGTTGGAAATGATATTAAAGATCATTTATTACAATTCACTTATTTTATTTTGCAGAGGAAAAAACTGAGGACTGGGAAAGGGAGTGGTCACAATTGCAACTGGCCCTTAGCAGAGTTTGAACTTCAAGGGTGTGGGTCAACTTCTAGGTGAATTTTTTTTCAATAGTAGATATTGCAATACGATGCGATCTGCTGTTGGTAGATTCTGTGAGTGCTGAGCTGTGGATCACAGGGCCTTCTAGAAGTCGCATGCGGAGTTTTGACAGCATGAGGGGTCAGAGCCTCTAAGCTCAGCATATTGTTCAAAGGTCAACTGTATACATTTAAAAAACTTGCAGCAGCCCCTTTCACTGTGTCCTTGAGCTGGAAGGGCTGCCACGGCCCCTTGCCGCCAGTCATCTTGCCCTGGTCAGCCCGAGAACGTGCTAGAATGGACAGCAGGGTACGGGGCAGAGAGGGGCATGTTTTTGCCCATCTCTGCAGCTGGAGGAAGCAGGTGTTCTGCAGTCGTAGCCGACGAGAGGGGACGTGGGCTGTGACTTGACCTGCTAGCAGGGAGCCCCGACCCCCTGCATCCCTGCACCCCAAGCTGGTTCTGGGTATTCTCGGGCCACCTGTGGCTGGTGGTGTTTCCATAAGCCCATACAAGGCTGAAGTGGCCTGGAGTGCAGGGAGAGGTTTGTGTGTGGGTCATGATCAAATTACCTTGGAACACTCAGAACATTCAGGGATCATTGAAAGAGCCGGGTGAGGTAACGGGATGAAGACGGAGGAAGATAAAACTGAAGGCCTGTGTGTTGTGTGTGCAGACTGGATCCTAAACTTGGTCCCCCCCTGTTTGCTTTTGCTATTGGTAGAGCTGCTGACGGAAGTGCATCTATCAGGAGATCTGAGATACTGCAGAGAAGCAGCCCCCAACAGTTTTGGCACCAGGGACTGGTTTTGTGGAAGACAACTTTGCCGCGGACTGGGGAGGGGGGGCGGATGGCTTGGGGCTGATCCAAGCACATTGCATGTATTGTGCACTTTATTTCTATTATTATTGCATCAGCTGCACCTCAGATCATCAGGCATTAGATCGTGGAGGTCAGGGACCCCTGCTATAGAGGGCTGTTCATACAGGCAACACATGTGTCACAGGGGAGCTGAAAGTAAGGGCAAAAGAGTAACCAATAAATAAATAACCCCCAAGCAAAGAAACAAACTCCCCATTCACCAATGCTTGAAATGGCCTCATTTTTAAAAACAACAAACACAGACGTGAAAAAACAAAGCAAACTCTCTGTGTGCCATTTTTCTCTCAGGAGTTCTAAGCAGCTGGAGGAGATGGAAAATAGATTGTGTTGGTAACAAAACAATTGCCCATGACATTTTCAGGAGGAATGGAATATTAGCTGAGAAATGATACAGACGGTGGTGAGAAAACAGTGCTTAACATCTTACGTTTACTTCATAAACTTATTTTTAATACCAGCAGCATGCTCAGTTGCTTTAGTCGTGTCTGACTCTTTGTGACTCCCATGGACTGTAGCCCGTCAGGCTCCTCTGTCCATGGGGATTTCTTGGCAAGAATACTGGAGTGGGTTGTCATGCCCTCCTCCAAGGGATCTTCCCGACCCAAGGATCGAGCTTGCACCTTCTGCACTGCAGGCGGATCCATTACTGCTGAGCCTCTGGGGAAGCCTGACACCGGCAGGCAGCGATTTAACAACAGGGACTCTGCCCTTCCTAGGCCCTGAAGTCACACCGCTTGGACTTTACGGTGATTGGCAATCAGGACGGTCACTGTTGTCACTGTGGGTATTTGGACGGGGGGCAGGTGGCACATGGATCCGTGGTGCCTTTTCCCCAGGTCTACAGGGAGCTGCTCCACCACCAGGTTCATAACTAAGGTCAGATCAAGGTCATAACTAAGGTCAGATGGTGCCCTCTGGGCACAAGCCTCCTGTTTCTGCAAGTAATTACCCAACGGATAATCCTTTAGAGGATCTTTAAAGCGACTGCTTTGATGCTACAACATTGGCGTTATGACCATATATTGATGGAGGGAAAAAGAACTGTAGAATTTCGGCTTTCCAGAAGTCAGTCATGGAACTGGTACTAACGTCAAGATGCCAAATGTGTAGCTTTGACCTCTGCTTATTAGACTAGCGGCAGTTCTAAACCCTCTCCCTCTCTTGGTTGTGTATGCACGATGGTGGTAGCATGCATTGTCATGTATCCTTCTGGATTTTGCTGAATCCCCACAGAATGTTGCAGAGAAGTAAAGCAAATGACATCACATTCTTATGGCCTTCATAAAATATGTTGTATAAGCATGTGAGTAATGAATCAGTCTTTTTAAGATCTCAAAACTTGTCCTTTTACAAAGAAAATATGTCTTATCTAATTTTGAAAAAAGGATTGAATTGCTAAAAAGAGACTTCAAGCTTCCAGATTGTCACTCCATAAGTAACTTTAACAAAATAGAAAGTATGTGTCATTAAAGAATAAGAACAAGTAAAAATTATTTCACGCAAAAATTGCATGAGAATTTATTAATTTTCAGAATGTTCTTATTATTATGATATCATTGACAATTTCATTCATATCATCATTTGTATACCTTAGACTTTGAAATAACATTTGGTGTGTGGCTAGCCAGCATGTTCGTAGCAGCCTTCTCCCTGGTGTGCTCTGAAGAGATGGGGGCGCCTGTCAATCATGTTTCTTTACCCACAGCTGCATCCCCTCCTCCTCAGGTCAACAGAAAAATCTAACAGCATTAACTGTAAAACTGCAACTCAGAAGCACCACAAAACTGCAGAATCTAAATGTATTTTATATGGGATTAAATGTTTTGTGGTCTTTATTACAAAACACAGTACATGTTTATTGTATAATCTCAGGACAGCATATAATGAAGGAAAATGATTTCCCGCTACAGAAACACATCCACAAAGAAAACATGATTAACAGTTTGGAGACTCTCAAATACATATTATATACTATGTAATAGCATATAGCTTAAAATATAATATGCAACGTATAAAATATATAATATACTATACATTATATACCATATAACATATAGATTATCTATCATATAACATATTATATGTTATCTATCTATCTAAATCTTTTTTCCAGTGGGATCATGTTGTTCAGTTCAGTTCAGTCTCTCAGTCGTGTCCGACTCTTTGTGACCCCATGGACCGCAGCACGCCAGGCTTCCCTGTCCATCATCAACTCCCAGAACTTGCTCAAACTCATGTCCATCAGGTCAGTGATGCCATCCAACCATCTCATCCTCTGCCTCCCCTTCTCCTCCCGCCTTCACAGTCTTTCCCAGCATCAGAGTCTTTTCAAATGAGTCAGCTCTTCACATCAGGTGGCCAAAGGATTGGAGCTTCAGCTTCAGTATCAGTCCTTCCAATGAATATTCAGGTCTGATTTCCTTTAGGATGGACCAATTGGATCTCCTTGCAGTCCAAGGGACTCTCAAGAGACTTCTCCAAAAGTAACCTACTTTCAAAACTTGAAAACAGCACAAACCAGTCTATCAGTACATAACAGAAATACCACATCTCTCAAATCATCTCCAAGCACAGCAGTTTGGCAGCATTTGGTGGCAGTCAGGGGCCAGCTACGGCAGGGCCTGGTAGGAAGTATGGATTCTACTCTAAGAACAATGGAGGAATTTAATCAGAGGAGGCACATGATCAGATCTACATTCCTAAAGCAGAGGGCCACTGTGTGAAGAATTCGTGGACAGAAGACAAGAAGGAATTTGGGGAATGTACGGGGCTCCAGCTGTTTCCAGAGCTTAGACCAGGTCTTCCTTGCTGATTTGAAATGCAAAAATACCTATCTGAATTCAAGTTCTCTAAGGCTTTGAGCTTTGTTTGGTTTATTTTTTGGAGAATACATTGTTTGTACATTTTGCTTGTTTTTTTTTTTCCTTCTATTCAGGTGTTCATTTTTTCTTTTCTTTAGTACAGAGAGATTTATGTATATTGAGTTAAACTCTTTGTCATCTAGGTGACATTTTCTCCTCTGTCATTTGTTTATTCAATTTGTTTATAATATGTTGTGAAAATATTTTTTCATGCATTTATTTCTCTAATTTTTGAGATGAGCAATACATTGACGGAATTCAAAAATTAAAAACAAAACAAAGTCGTACAGTGGAAAATCTTTCTTGCAGTCCTGTTGTCTCCTGTTCAGAACCCACGGTCCTCAGTTGTGACAGATACTATTATCAGTGCCTTATGTATTTTTCCAGAGTTTATTCTTGTGTATAGAAATGAATGGGCTTCCTGGGTGATACAGTGATAAAAAATACACCTGACAATGCAGGAGATGCAGTTTCAATCTCTGAGTTGGGAAGAGCCCCTGGAATAGGAAATGGCAACCCACTCCAGTGTTCTTGCCTGGAAAATTCCAAGGACAGAGGAGGGTTATAGTTCATTGGGTTGCAAAGAGTCGGACATGACTGACTGACTTAGCACACATAGAACCAAACAAATGTAGATAATATACATGTCTAGTTTTCCTCTTTTTATACACAGAAGGTAGTGAGTTATATATATTACTCTGTGCTTTTTTTTTAAATTAACAGTACATCTTGGAGTTCTTTCCATGTCAGTACATAGAATCTTAAAACTGTAGAGTGTCTTGATGAGAAAAGCTTTCCACCTTTTAAAATTATAAAAATAATTTCTCATATTTTTGGAGTTTTAACTTTTGTGTTTGTATATCTAATGTCTGGAAATTATTTTTGCAGAGGATTGAATTTAACATTATTTCTTTCTCAAAAGGAGAGCCAGTGGTACCAACAGGGCTTATTGAATAATCCATCCTTTTTCCACTGATTTGAAATGCCACTTTACCCTATAATAAATTCTTATAAATGACTGTGTCTCTTTCCAAAATCTCTGTTCTGTTTCACTGATTGATTTCTCTAGGCCAAAACAGCACAGCACCATTCTAATTTCTCCAATATTGCAATGCATTTTGTTAACTGGTAAGTCAAATATTCTCTCTTCTTAATTCTTCTTCAAAAATTTCTCCTCACTTTATCTTTTATTTTATAGGTGAACTTTATAACTAATTGGTCCAGTTCAAAAAATCTAGTTAAATATTGATTGGAGTTGTATTAAATTTATAGATACATTTGTGGAAAAATCTTTAAATGGTGACTTTCCATTTGGAGCTTAAAATGTCTCTTCATTGATTAAGCTCTTCTATGTTTTTCCCTTATAGGTCTTTTCTACTTCTTAAGTTAATTTCTAGATGTTTTATATATATATTTTTTGCCGCTACTAAGATGGCTGCCTCCCTTTCTCATAATATTACCCAAATGATAATTTGTGAATTGGTATTTGTCTCTGATTTTTAAGAATTTATCTATTTTTGTTTTTCTGATAGCTTTTAGCAGAAAATTCCAAACATACACAGAACCCAAGTGGCTCAGTGTGTAAAGAATCCACCTGCAATCCAAGAGACGCAGGAGACGTGGGTTCGATCGCTGGGTCAGTAAGATCCCTGGAGGAGGGCATGGCAGCCCACTCCAGTATTCTGGCCTGGAGAATCCCACGGACAGAGGAGCCTGGCGGGCTACAGTCCATGTGGTCGCAAACAGTTAAACATGACTGAAGTGACTTAGCACACATGCAATTTCAACACATGGTGATTATTTGGTGTTTTTTAATCTATAGGTTCATCCCCACGTCTTTTTCTGTTTGTTGCTGTTGACAAATTCACCCCCTTTTCTGTAGAGTTCCCCATATATTGATTTTTATGTTTGAATCCAATGGTGTCATTTACCGTATTCCTCTGTTGCCTGTATCCCTTCCAGTCCCATTGTCAAGGTCTCGTGAGTCATTTTGGTTGATTGTAGCTCATTCTCCTGTGTGTTTCTAGGGAAGGATCATGGGAACACACACCAGAGTCCTCAAATGTACACAACAGCTTCTCTGCAGACTTTGTTTGAAGGTCAGTGTGAATGATGGAAAGTTCTTGGTGACTGAGGTGGCGTTCCTCTGTTCTGAGGCTGGCAGACACCTGTTCCTTCCCTGGGTCCTTCTGCACAGTCATTGACGCCACAGGGATGTTGCAGCCCTATTTGTTCCCACTGACTCTTGTTGGAGGTTCTTGGGCATATCATATCATCTAGTTTTGTTGCAGACGTTATCCCTGTCTTCTTTGTTATGTGATCCTTGTGGTGGGGAGGTGGGATTCAGGGAGATTTCAAAAGCTCTATAACCACCTCTACTCAACAATTTGCCGAAACACATGACTTTAAAAAGTTTTTTCCAGCTAGCCTTTATGATTCTTCTAGGTGGGAAATCATACCATCTGTTTTTCATTCTGTATTCCCAAGAGTCTGTTCCTGTTGTCTGACTGTTCCCCTGTTGATCTTGTTCTGTCTTCCCAGACTTCTCAAGTCTCACTGGGGGTTCAATCTGGACTATTTCAGAAGTTGTGTCCATCACTGCTTTAATTCAGTTTTGGTGGGGGCCAATCGTCTCCACGACTCAGATGTTTGAGTTTTAAAGATCATCATCTAGGTGGGCAAGTTTTGGAAGACAGCATGGTCTCGGTGGGTAGTTATGGGGACGACTGTCTGTTTCCTGAAGGGCTTCCTTCCCTTCTGCACGCCCAGCAGTGGCAGGCAGCACTTTGAGCCCGCGGTGGGCGTCTCCCTCAGATGCGGGGTCTATGAGAGCAGCTGGGAGCTGCTTTCCTTCCGGACTTACCAGTAGGGACCCGCAGGGGGGAGATGGCCTTCTGGATGAGACGGTGATTAGAGGAGCTCATTTGAAAGTATTATTGGAGGCAATTACAATGGTTGCTGGCCATTGGTTACATTCCGTTTTGACTCAATAGTTATTTCTCCAATATCACTCTTTTCTCTCTCTTTTTTGAGCAATTCGAAGGAGATGTGTACGGAAATAGTGGCATTAGGGACACACACACACACACGCACGCGCACACACACAAATGGTAATTTAGAAACATGGCCAATATAAAAGGCAAATTACTTAAAAACCCAACTATAATAATTAAATGTGACAGATTATTTGTGATGCACTTCAGAATTGATATTGACAAGCCAATTGTCTCAAGATCACAGCATCTTGTATGAACATAAGTGATCTCACACAACACGATGCACTTCCCATAACACGTATTATGCCTTGTGTTGCATCGCATTGACATAAATGCCATCAGTTAAAGAACCCTTGAGATTCTTCTGTGGAACTTGGCTCTGGTTGACATTAAGTCAAAGTTATAAGTGTTATACCTTATGACTGACTTACTTAACAGCTCATCAGTTGGTTTGGTTGGAGTTTGATCAGATATGACTAATCACTAAATCCTCTTTATTTGTGCTATGCAGACCACGTTGAACTAAAAGGAAATGTCTTTATGACTTTTATGACATCTTCATGACTTCTGTGGGGAGGGCACTTTTAAGGACAGAGCTCATTTTAAATGAATATGTTACAGTGAATGACAATCAAGTTTACTTTTTTAAGTTAGGGAAGCTCTAGTTAGGGCTTTGGCTGAAGAAATTCTCTCAGCTTTAACTTGATGTTATAGCCTTGAATTGTGATCCATATTAGTTAGAGTATTTAGATGCCATGGTGGAAATGAGATCTAAAAATAGCCTAGTAGGTGTTCTCAAAGCCAAGTGGGAGATCATTTCACAGGCAAAGGCGGAGGAGGGGAGTGTGCCCGTACTGTTCTAGATAAACTGATTTTTCCAGTGACCCATGAAAAGGACACATTCTGACCATCAGCTCTTTCTCTGGAAAGGCTGCTGAAATGAGGACACTTTATTTGCCTTTTAACCAGACAGCATGCCAAGCGCCGTTAGAGATGGCTCTGCTCCTGAATCATGCAAGGGCAGTGGCGAAGCGGCCGTGAAATATGCCGTTTGCTGACATTCCGCAGCACTGCCCTTCGAGGCAGCTGCCGACGGCAAGCAGCTGCCTCTCACATTCCCCTGCCACTTCCTCGCTTTGCTGAAAGAGGTCAGCTCTGTTTCCCATTACCGACCTTTCTACCAGCTGGACATCTGCATCCACAGTCCTTGTGTATCCTAATTCAATATTTTCTTGGCTTCATAAAAGACATGGTGGACAGCTTGGGCAACCTATGGCAAGAAGCATCTTTAGTTTGGTCCCAGTGACTCAGCCCCAGCGAGTTAACTCCAGAGAGCCAGCCCACGTGACGCGAGAATCGCTGTACTTTTCCACTGAGCTGAGTCGGAGGAGTGCTCTTAGGACACGGAGAGAAGGGAGGTGAGGAACCAGAGGGCAGCCCGGTGTCCCTGATTCCCCAAGCCTGCACACCTCTGACAAAAGTCAAGCACTTAAAGATGAAGAATGAACAGAGGGCCCTCCTTTCGGTCGCAGCAAAATCCGATGAAAATCCGATGCTCTCGAGTCAGAAGATTTCACGTAGAGGGATTTTGTAACTCCACCCAGGCAACTTGGTAAACATAAGTAAATACATTTGAGACTGAAAATTCCCATTTAGGTATTTGGGTTGAATGACAGGCATAGACCCTGGAAAAGACCCTGATGCTGGGAAAGATTGAGGGCAGGAGGAGAAGGGGGCAACAGAGGACGCGATGGTTGGATGGCATCACTGACTCAACAGACATGAGTCTGAGCAAACTCTGGGAAATAGTGAAACACAGGGAAGCCTGGCATGCTTCAGTCCATGGGGTCTTAAAGAGTTGGAAATGACATCCTGAATGAACAACAGAAAACAGAAATATAATATCCAACAAGGCATTAGATGCCCTCATAAAACCGACCTTGAGTTGGCCTGGGTCTGCTTGGACCATGGTGACCCAAGGCCAGGTTCTAGGAACTCTGGGGCAGAGGCTTCTTCTGGGGTAGGCGTGAGGGATTCTACACCACAGGAGGGTCTAGAGGGAGACCGAGAGATGCTAGGATGGACGTTCCCCAGACCTCTGCTCCCCTCTGGATGGGGTTTGGAATTTCTACCACTAGAGAGACCTGCTCTTGACTTAGCTAACATCTCCATAGGCTGTCATTGTTGACATGTGAGTGAGTTAGACTTTCCTCCTGAAAGATGTTTTTGTGGGGAGGGGGGTTCGGGATCAGGATTGGAGAGGATTCAGATGAAGGACGGGGGCAGGGCTGGGGGGCACGGGTGATGCAGAGGAGGGGAGGGGCACCATGAGACAAGGATGCCCAAGATGAGCGAGTTCAGCACTCCAAACGAACACCTGTTCCATCAGCTTGCTTATGGGTAGGCTTGCTGAGAATCCAAAATAAGATTTGCCTGAACAGTTGTGTAGGAACCTGTGAGGATCTGTAACCCACACATGGCTCTAAGGGAGTTGCATGTATGCTCAGCCATGTCTTGACTCTTTGTGACCTCATGGAGTTGCATGCATGCTCAGCCATGTCTTGACTCTTTGTGACTTCATGGACTGTAGCCCTCCAGGCTCCTCTGTCCAGGGGATCTTCCAGGCAAGAATATTGGAGTGGATTGCCATTCCCTTCTCCAGGAGATCTTCCCAACCCAGTGATCGAACCTGCATCTCCTGCATTGGCAGGCGGACTCTTTACCGCTTGAGCTTGAGAGATGCTGGGGACAAAAGGAGATCACCACATGCCTCGGATACTCCAGGACGATTCAACCTCTTAATTCTCCTGGCTTGATGTCTCTGTCACCACTGACACATCTCAGAAACACTGCCGTCTCAGATTCTGAGTATGTCTTAAAGCCCTGGGGTCCCAAGTGTGGCCTGTGGACCCACAGCACAGCCCTCACTGAGAAACCTGTTGGAGACGCTCAGATCCCGTCCCAGACCTCGTGAGTGCATGTGAACAAGATCCCCTGCTTTCCAGAGCACCTCTCAGGAAGGGCTGCACAGACACGACTTGTCAGAGCAGGACTGAGTCACCTTTGTAGAGAGATCCAGAGGCAGCGGCAATTCTCATGACCAGAGCTGAACGCCTTCCTGACATGGCCCTGAGTGGGCTCTGGCTAATGTGGTCCATTTAGGCTACATCTGGCCTCCCCGGTAGCAGGATTAAGAGCTTCAGAAGGGAAACGCCATCACAGTGTGTCCACTACGGAGACTCCTTAGGGCTCGGATAAAGATATTTCACTCTAAATCCCGGAGCAAACCCAAATACTTGTTTCATTTGTGAAGTTTTTGTTCACAAGCAGAAAAATGACTGGGTGCATTAGGCAGCTGGAAGGTCCTCTTCAGGCCGGGAATGACTCACAGCCCCCTTTCCCAGCCAGAAGAGCTAGGAACGGACCCTTCCGCTGGCTCCCTTGGTGATGCTGACGACTTTAGGGGAGTCCCCATCAGGGCCCCTGAGAGTCTACTGTAGAACTTAATACAAAGTGCAGAACCTTTTCATAAACGTACCAGCATTTCCTTGTAACTAAAAAAATCACAACACACATTGTGCCTTTAAGATCATAGTAACTCAATCCGTTTCATCGCTTAACAGTGAAGATGAAAAAAAACAAAAGGTTGCTCAAGCAAGCATTGTGGTCAATATCATAAACAATATCTTGAAAGATTACATCTTGCCTTTCAAGAAGCTACTATTTTGTTTTGAGCTTTTTTGTTTGTTTGTTTTGGGGGTATAGCCAAGTAACAATGCTGTGATAGTTTCAGGAGAACAGTGAAGGGACTCGGCCATATATACCCACGTATCCATTCTCCCCCATGCCCCCCTCTCATCCTGGCCACCACATAACACAGAGCAGAGTTCCCCACGCTCTACAGCAGGTCCTTGTTGGTGATCCATTTTAAATACAGCCGTGTGTGCATGTCCATCCGAAATCCCTAACTATCCCTTCCTCCCCGGCAACCATCGGCTCATTCTCTAAGTCTGTGAGTCTCTTTCTGTTTTGTAAAAGTTCATTTGTATAATTTCTTTTTAGAGTCCACATGTATGGGAAGTCATATTTCTCTGTCTGACTTCCTTCACTCAGTACGAGACTCTCTAGGGCTATCTGTGCTGCTGCAAATGGCATTATTTCATTCTTTTTAGTGGCTGAGTATATTCCATTGTGTGTGTGTGTGTGTGTGTGTGTGTGTGTGCATGTGTTGTGTGTATGCATGTGTGTGCATCTGTGTGTGCGCGTGCACGTGTGTATGTGTTCATGTGTGTGTGCGTGTGTGTGGACCACATCTTCTCTATCCATCCCTCTGTCAATGGACATTTAGGTTGCTTCCGTGTTTTGGCTATCGTAAACAGTGCTGCAATGAACACTGGGCTGCATGTATCATTTCCGGTTGTTTTTCTCCAGGTATATGCCCAGGAGTGGGATTGCTGGGTCATGTGGTAGCCCTGTTTTTAGTTTTTAAAGGACCCTCCATACTGTTCTCCATAGTGGCTGTACCAATTTACATTCCCACCAACAATGTAAGAGGGTTCCTTTCTCTCCACACGCTCTTCACTGTGAATTTTCTGATGATAGCCATTCTGGCTGGTGTGAGGCGATGTCTCATTTAGTTCTGATTTGCATTTCTCTAATAATGAGTGATGTTGAAGGTCTTTTCGTGTACCTATTGGCCATCTGTATGACTTTCAAGAAGCTATTGCTTTTTAAATTGAGGAACTACCTGGAAGAGTTTTCCTTTGTGAAGAAAAGAAACTTAGTGCATCTGGGTTTTGCCCCCAAGTAGTTGGACGCACAGTGTTTAAATTCTAAAGTGAGTGAAGCTCTTAAGATTAAGACTTTCTCACCAAGAAGAGAAAGATATGAGTAAGGGACTGTCCACCTGAGCCGGGACACCCTGTGGTTAGAGTGGTCATCTTTCTGGATTGTCCTGGACACACTAGGTTTATGTCTGCTATACTGGAGTGATAATTATGAGGCCCATCTCTTCTTTCTACTAACTTGGGATGGACCTTAAATTTTTTAATAGCCATAAATGATTTATTCACATTTCCAAAGACTTTTAACAGAAATGCTTTAATAAAGAAAACAGATTTGTAGTGAGGAAATGACTCATGTCCAAGCTGGGATGATGCTGAGTGCTAGGATGCTTCAGATTATATGGCCAGAATGTGTATAGATATTTTGAGTATTGTTTGTGTTTCAAATATAAATTAAAATTTACTAAACTTTAGACTTATAAAATTGTGAATATTGTAACTTTTGAAAGTCTCAGTGGTCATTTCTACAGTTTATAAGATGGTCACTCTTTGACCCACAAGGTCCTTCCTGAGTTGGTCCTGCCTATCAGTCCAGTCTAATTTCCCAGAACTCCTTCTCAGAAGAGGACACGCTTTATTCTCTGTGGCTTGGTGTGGGGCTCTTCCCTCCTCTGAAGGGAGTTTATTTTCCTAACAATCTGCTCAGTCGATCTCCCTTTCTTCCAGTCTCCTCTCCGCTAGCTCTCGGTGAAGCCTCATTTGGAAACCTCCATTCTTTGTTGCGGTCCCAGCACTCTGATGCATTTGCGGAGTCCGTGGGCAGTGTGAGCCCAGAGTTCCGCTCTCTATAGGCTGGAGCCAGGGAGAGGGGAACGGAGAGAGGAAGACAGAAAGAAGCGAGGCGGGGAGGGAGGAAGGGAAGGAGGACGGGGTAGAAAAGCTGAATTTGGGGGTAAATTTATATGAAACAGATTTCTCTCTAGTTCTGTGTCCATGTTTAGCCACCCTTATCTTTTCCTCAGTGTTACTTGCTATAAACCTTCAAGGAAAGCCTGCAATGTCTTGTGGACTTTTTCAGGGACATTATCTGGTGGGGAGGAGCCAAGTGCTTTCTTCCCCTGCAGCACTGCCGGGAGAAGACTGGTCAGAAGGAAGAGGTGGAGACAGTTTTAAGAAAGGAGCAGAAAGCCCAGCTTCTGAAACTGGTGCATAAAATAAACGGGGCCAGTCTAGGGCTCAGGAGGGCTCCAGGGGTGTCCACACGTTTGCGTGTACTGTCACAAGGTTGAATCTCAAAGTGATTGCTACATTTATTATAATACTGCTTATGTAAGGACAAAAATGAGTACAAGGGGGTTCTTATTCCACGAGGATCTCATTAAAAGATGGATGCTGGATGCTCATAAACAGAAGGTCTTTAGATGCCAGTGCATTTGGCTAACTATACATTTCCTCACTTCCTCTGGCAGTGTGGTCCTGGGTCTGCCTGTACCGGAGTCACTGGGGCTGCTTGCTAAAGTGCAGAGTCTTGGTGTTTCTTCAGATTCACTGAACCAGAGTTTCCTGGGGCAGCTGTGGACTCCAGATTTTCCACCAGCCCACTAGGGGATCCCTATACTTATGGGAGGGTGAGAACACAACGCTGGGGTGGGGGGGTGGGGGTTCTTCGCCTGTCCTCACCGTTTCTGACCTTGAACAGAACTGAGTTTCCTGGGAGAGTAAACACTTTCATGTGATGGTTGGAGTAAAGCTAAAATAGCCCATGTGGCTGCCTGAGCCTCGCTGGGAAACCTGGATGGGTAGGGGTGACCTCACCGCCAACAACAGTTCTTCTTTCAGGACCAGTCCACGAAGTTCTCCTCCACGTTACTAATAGGTCCTCTCCCCTGTTTCTGGGCAGCAGAGGTTGAAAGCCATCCATCTGGCAGTGGTGGTGGTGTTCAGTTGATAAGTCGTATCCGACTCTGCAACCCCATGGATTGCCTCACGCCAGGCTCCCCTTTCCTCCACTATGCCCTGGAGTCTGCTCAGATTCGTGCCCACTGAGTCAGCGATGGGCATCTTTTCCTCTGCCATGCCCTTCTCCTCTGCCTTCAGTCTTTCCCAGCTGGTTTCTCCTGCATCTAGTTTTCCAGCTAGCTTATTCTGGCTGCCTTGTGAACTTCCACAACAAGCTCTGTCCAGCTTCTGAATATCTGTGGGGGGTTAACCATGTGGAGCTTTGCCCTCAGTGGACAGGAGATGAGATTCAGGTCAGGACAAGGGTCTCCTCCAGGAAAAGAAATGTTGGCGGTGGCGACTCTTACAGGGCAATCGCAGTCCCTGTGTTATAAGAATCCTTCTGCCTTGCAGCTGCTCCTCAAGGTTGCACACCTGTTACATTGTGGAGTTTTCGAAACTATTCTTATTTTAAAACAATCTTTCTGTTATTTTTAATCATGGCCCACAAACTTCTAAATCCATCACTAGTCTCAATTTTCAAAAATCCGTATAAGAGATTGGATCACCAGTTTTCAAGAGCAGATGTGTCTTCCCATGGGGTCTCTGTGCTACTCAAGAACAGATTATTCAAAATGACAATTTCTGTATTATCTGAGCTGTCTGGATAATGTTGCTTTTAAGCCAGTACTTCTCAATTTGCCCAATGTCTTGAGTCGTTCAACTTTTAAAAACACTTATTTTTTCCCACGTGTTTTAGATTCTATTCCAGTAGAAGTCATAACAGAATATTGAGCAGAGTTCCCTGTGCTATACAGTGGGTCCGGTTATCTATTTTGTATTTTGTAGTGTGTGTATGTCCATCCCAACCTCCGGTTTATCCCTCCCCACCACCCAGCATTTTGGGCGTGGACACTGTGCTTGAACCCATACCTGTCTGGTTCTTAAAGTTACATCTGATTAGTTCAAGTAGCACACACTAAAGAAAGCTTTTATTTGGTTTGAGACTTACACAGCCTGGATTATTTGCTCAGATGACTCAAATCAATTCATCAGTCAGATTTCCCCTTTGTGTTGGGCACTGTCCGGCAAACATCAGAGAGAGAGACACAAGGGCACCTTTAGCATAAATTTGAATAACCTTTGTGAACCTAAGCCACCAGGATGCAAGGCCTAGTCAGCAAGCATCGTTAAGACAAGTAGCACGTGTAAAGGCAGTCTGCTTGCTGCTAGTACAGCCAGGGAGGAGCTGCCAGACACGAAGAATCACCAAGATTAGGCTTTATACTCTGGTGTGGATAGTCTCTTGGAGGAAAGTTACATTTAACTGTTTCAAGGGAGGGGTTAACCTAGCTGAATTTGATCCAGTAGAGGGCACTATATCTCTGTCCTTATGTATATACATTTACGTTAATATTATATACCATTATATATGCCCTATATTGCAGCAATGTAAGATAATATGGAGCATACATACATACTTTGCATTCCTTTAAGAACATCTTTCCCCAAAGGATGAGAGACTGCTAAGACATGAAAACACGGCTCGTAGAAGAATGGTACACGGCAAAGCATGTAGGTGAAGAATAGGAACTGCAGCGCTCTGTATCTACCCACCCTTATTTACGTACTTCTGGAGTCAGAGGCATATTTTTTCTTTTTAGAATCCCTGTTTTTCTTGATTCTGGCTTTCAAGGGAAGGGATGACTACATTTTCTTCATCTTCAAGGAGAAGAAGGTTAATTTCTTGGAAACGACTTCACTGCTAAAAATGTCAGGATAAGTGCCGATTTTAAGCTTTGGTTCTCTCGTTGCGGCCCATCGAGCGCTGCGGGTCAGCCTGGGTGCAGGCGGGGAGGCCCGCGGTGCAGCGCTCCCGGCCGGCGCGCGGTGCAGGTGCCGCAGCCGGCGGACTCCGCAGGGAGATGCTGCGCGGAGAACGCCCCGCCCGCGCTCGGACTCTTCGTCTTGGCGATCCCCGCTCCCCCCTCCTCCTTTCCAGTCATTCCTGTTCAAATGCGCCGGCTGCGCAGCAGGTTGAAACGGCCAGAGTGCTACGCCCAGCCAAGCAGCTCCTTGGAGGTGAGGACTGGCTTTTAACAGCAGCGCGAGGAGGCTTTGCAGAGCTGGGCTCATCTAGCTGCAGGCAGCAAGGAAGGCAAAGGCCCTTTCTCCCCAGTTGGCCTGGAACAGGCGTTACTCCTCGCCTGGTGGTAAACATTATGGTTTCTGGAGAACAGGATTCTGAATTTCAGCCCCACCGGAAAATGAAGGTGTCTTCTTCTGTCTTTGGAAAGAGGAGCTTGCTTCTTAATTCTTCAGAAGAGTTTGCTAGAGAATCTGCTGCTGCAGAAAGGGCTATCCACTGTGACAGTGTCCTAAAGTGTAACGAGATACAGGAAAATATCGGATGTCACCGATCTTGATAATGTGTTGAGAAATATTTTGTCGCCAAAGTTTTAGTGGCCTGAAGAGAGAGGGAAGATGTAGGCTGGACTCTGCGAAATTCTAGATACTCTAGAAAGTCTGCAGAAGGGTAATCTCCTTCTTGGAAAACTGCCAGCTTTTAAAAGAAGCACTCGCCCTCGTTTCTTCTTACTTTATAACGAATAAAGCTTCGATTAGTTACCAGCATACTTTTTCTCCCAGTTGTATTGAGATACAGTTGACATACAGCTGACATACAGTTGACATACTCTGTAAGGCGCACGACAACATGATTTGACTTATGAACATCATGAAATAAGTACCATGATGTGTTTGATGAACATCCATCACCTTATGTAGCTAAAAAAATAAGAGAAAGAAAAAAACTTTTCCTGTGATAAGAACTTGGAATTTACTCTTAACCACCTTCATATATAACATACAGCAGCGTTAACTGTCTTAATCATGATGTGTATGATATCCCTAGTAGTTATCTTATCGCTGGAAGTTTGTACCCTTTGACCACCTTTATCCAGTTCCCCTTCCCCCACCCCCTGCTTTTGGCCACCACAAATCTGATCTCTTTTCCTATGAGTTTGTTTGTTTGGGGTTTTTTGAAGTTTAATGGATTGACCTATAACACTGTTGGTTCCTGGTGTATAACATAGCAATTTGATATTTCTATCCATTACAAAATGATCACCACAGCAAGTCTAGCTACCATCTGTCACGATGCAAACACATTACATTGTTATTGACTATTTTCCCCTATGCTGTACATTTCATCCTATGACTCATTTATTTTGTAAGCTACAAATATATTTTTAACTAATGCCATTAATATCTATTTAAATACAGAGGCTCTGGGCAAATAAATATTTGCTAAATGAGTGAACTCTGCTAACACAGGACTAGATAAATAAGACCATTTTCCTACCTCTGTACCTTTGGTGCTGTTTCTGTTGCCTTAAAGGACCTCCCCCCTTGACCAAGCCAGGTTCAACCCTATTTATCTTTCTACATCACACTTATAAGAGGTTGTTTTAAAAGACAACAGCCCAGTGTTGGTTAAAGGGTGTGTGGTGGAAAAGGTGCCTTGCCCGCTGCTGGGCAGAATGCACCTGGGTTCGTATTCTTGCTCAGTCACTCAGTCATGTGTGACTCTGTGAGATTCCATGGACCGCAGCCCTCTGAGCTTCTCTGTCCATGGGATTTCCCAGGCAAGAATACTGGAGTGGGTTACCATTTCCTACTCTAGGGAATTTCCCCAGGTTTTACCTTTCTGAAAAAAAATCAGTATGAGCAAGGAATTACCCTTAAACAAACTTATTGTACCAAGAAGAACAAAGATTTAGGTACCAGTGAACTAACTGAAACGTTAGTTTTATAATGGGTTTTGGCTGGACTCCATCTAGACTAGGAAATGAATGGAGGCTGGCCCAGGTAAGCAAGCCCTGTCTCGGTGTCTATTTAGCATCTGATGAAATGGAAATTGAGACATTTTCTGAAGGAGCAGTGTGTATAGAATTAAAGAAAGCCATCATGAAAAATTTCAAACACACACAGAAGTAGAGTAATAGAATAAACTTCCATATACCTATCACCCAGATTGAACAACTCTCAAAATTTTGCAACTTTTCTGCCTATTCCTTCATGTTTTTTGCTGAAGTATCTTCAAGCAAATCCCATTTATCATGCCATGTCTCCCAGCATGAATTTAATATCTTTTATATTTTATTGAGCTTTCATGTTATTTACTTTTGCATAGCCTTATTATAAACCACTTGGCAATATCTGTCAAGACAAAAATTCATATGTCCTTTGAATAGCAATTCTACTTCTAGAAACTTCTTTGGAAGAAGTACTCCCATGTAAGAAACATATATACATCATTTTGTTCACTGCAGCATTATTTGTAATAGTGAAAAATACAAAGTGTTCATTAGTGACTACTCCATGCTATGGAGTAATGCTAAGCAATCATTAAAAAGAATGAGTAGACCTCTATGTACTGGCTTAGAATGATCTCCAAGAGTTATGGATAGATGGAAAAAAATAAAGAAAAAAGAACTTAACTCTTCAATGTAACTTCTAATTTTCAAATTTTATTTTTGATGTCTCAAAATACTCTTAATAGAGTAGTAGTAGCTACATTATATGCCCAAAATAATAAAAAATAATAATTTTCTCTGCTGAATGCCTTTCATCTCTAGATTTCAAAGAGCATATATTATCATACCATTGAAGCCTTAATAGACTAAATATTTATTATATGCACAGAGATAAGATCATTTAAAATTTTGAAAATAGAATATTAATTTTATAAAGGGATTTTTGAACCAAAATACATCTAATCTTCCAGAAATTTTTGAGGGTTAGATAATTTCATCCACCATAATATTTTCCCTAAAGTACTCAGAGACTATATGCTTTTTACAAAGGACTTTAATTTTGCCTAGCATTATGGCTAACTTTTAAGTGACTACACTAGAATTATTTCTTCTGCTAAACATTTTAAGATTAGTAGCATAGTGAAATCCGGATGCCATATTACACCTAGTGGGAGGAAATGATATTTCAGTTAAGTAAATAATACTTGGAAGGAGACAAACGATCTCTGTTCTCTAGGTAATTGTCATATAACTAAAGAAAGTCATCATGAAGTATGTAGGAAATTTTGTGAAACAGTTTGGTTTAAAAGAGAAAGAAATGGGAAAAGATGTAATCATCTTGATTTTTGTTGTTGTTGTTCGGTCATTAAGTTGTATACATTTCATTGCAACCCCATGGACTGCATCATACCAGGCTTCTCTGTCCTACACTGTCTCCCGGAGTTTGTTCAGATTTGTGTTCATTGAATCGGTGATGCCATCCAACCTCTCATCCTCTGTCATTCTCTTCTGCCTTCTATCTTTCCCAGCATCGGGGTCTTTTCCAAAGAGTCGGCTCTTCCTAATGGTGGCCAAGGTATTGCAGCTTCAGCTTCAGTATCAGTCCTTCCAATGAATATTCAAGATTGATTTCCTTTAGGATTTACAATCTTGATCAATCACCCTTGAACAGATAAAACTAAATATTTTAACTAGACACCCAGAACTTTTGATAACAAAAGAGAAAGAAAAAAACCCTCTAGATTTCTATTATTATGAGAGAGAAACTAACAGTTTTGGAATGAATATAAATTTGAACCAATTTGTCCTTCAGTGAAAGTCATATTGAACAGTCTTCTTCTTTAATGTGGCAGGTGATGCACTAGTAACTGAAAAGTGTAGAACCTTAATGAAAGTTCCGTTTACATCTGAGTGGGGGGGTACTCAGTTCTCAAGAATGAGAGTAGCGTTGTCAGAAAGAGTTAAGACACTCTTCAACCTAATAATAACATAGGATGATAATAAATCTGTGACACTTCCATGAGTGATTTGTATAGAATAATACTGACAGCACATACATCAGAATACACTAATAATATTGTCCATATTAAGTTTAGTTGTATAGCTTCTTGAGTCTCTAGTTTTTGAAACCATTTGGAGTGTCCCCTTTCAACTTTTCTGGGTTCAAAGATTGCTTATATAATTTGTGAGTTTTACTTCTTAAACATCTGAAAAACTTAATTGTCAAACATTCTGAATCTGAAGTCTTTTGAAGAAATACTTCTGTTTTTCCAGATATTTCCCACGTTATTAAGTTATGCTGATTTTGACATCTTCTTGTGTCATTTGGGCAGCTTTCTTTTTGCATAAAGTGGTTTATTTTGCTGTGATTTTAATTTTTTAAGCAAAAATTCTACATTGTGCTCCATTATGCTTTCAGTTTCTTCCATACCTCTGTTTTGTGTTTATTTATTTATAGTTTTGTGGGTTTTTTAAAACAGTTTCACAGAATTTTTATTTAAATATAAGTAAGGGATAGTGAAGGCTTCCCTGGTGATTCAGAGGGTAAAGTGTCTGCCTGCAATGCCCCGGCTTTGATCCCTAGGTTGGGAAGATCCCCTGGAGAAGGAAATGGCAGCCCACTCCAGTACTCTTGCCTGGAAAATCCCATGGACAGAGGAGCCTGGTGGGCTACAGTCCACGGGAAGGCAGAGAGTCGGACACGACCGAGCGCCTTCACTTTCTTTCACCTTTCAAGGGGTAGTGCATATACCTGGATCGGCGTCCCTGCGTTTTTGGATTATGAGTGAGTCCTTCTTATTCATATTTTCAATGCATTGTGAATGCATTAATTTTTTTCAGACTTCACATTTTATTACCCCCCTTTCACATTAAAAAGGGAAGTCAGACTTTGAAATGATTGCTTTGGAGGTTCATTCGATCCTTTGATTTGCTGAAGCTATGCCCTCCGCCTATTATTCTGTGCACTTTTCCCTTGTCACTGGTGTGGATTTTCACAGAACTGAAATTCTACAGTAAACTTTACTCATATCAGATCTGAGCAGTTCCACATGAGACTGGCATGAGGGAACAGTGTTCCAGACCCCAGGAGCCAGCCTGTACTTCTGCAGTATTCTCTTAGAGGTGGCCTCTCGTGGAGTCTCCTTCAAGAGTTCCTTTCAACCACATTTAGAAACATTATCATTATCCATTTCATTAACTCTCTCTTCATAATGGTCCTAATTATTATTTTACATATACAGAGAGGGTTTTTTCTTTTATGAAATGGCTATATCTTTAAATTCTAGAACTTGAATTAGTACCTTTGCAAATCTACGTATTCATTTCATGTCTTTTACTATTTTGTGCGAGTGTGCTCCGTTGTCTCTGACCCTCTGTGACGCTATAGTCTCCCAGGCTCCTCTGTTCATGGCACTGTCCCAGCAAGAAAACTGGAGTGAGTTACCATTGCCTCCTCCAGGGGATTTTCCCAACCCAGGGATCGAACCTGCTTATTTAATGTATATTCTTTCTTAGATAATCTATCATCTTACAGGCCTGAGAGCTCTAAACCTACTGTCTCTGTCTGCTGACTCTTGGCCATGATGAATTACTTTCTTATCAGCTTTTATGTGGACTTATTTTATTTGGACTTTTTTTCCCTGCGAAACACTTTGTGGTCTGGGCTATGGATGCACCCTTCCAGAGTGACTTTTAGGCTTGGCTCTGGCATAACTTGAGGGGTATCTGCATCCCAAGATGAATTTTGTCTTATTGTATCTTGTTTTGGCCTGAGGTTCTGACCACAAGAGCAGTGAAACTGGAGCCTCCAACTTGTGTGGTACTCAAGGTTGGGTTTTAGAAATCTCAGAAAAGACCTATTCTGTTTTATTTTTTTCAGTTGGAACCCATCAGGTGCAAACAAGTTTTATTTTCCTGTTCTAATTCACACTTTAACTGAGAATGTAAATCTTCAAAAGTTCTGATTCAGGCAAAAGAAGTTGAATCCAATAGTTACGGGTGGTGTGCAAGAGCAAAGATAAGTAAATGGAAAACATGGGGTTAAATGTTGTCAATCTCCACCACAATAACAATACTAAACGTGTTTCGGTGGCAGGATACGGTCGTCGGCTATCACTCTGTCTACTGAATGTTAACTGGAGGTCATTACCAAGCAGTGAGGGTGGACACTGGAATACAACACATAAAGGCTAAAAAGGAAGAAGGAAACTGTTATTTTTGTTTGTTGCTGATAACAAATGTCTCTATGGAAATTCAAGAAACTCTACAGGTAAACTCTGGGAATGCATAAAAGCACTTGGCAAAGTTGTTAGATATTGACCAACATACAGAAATCAATATTGTTCTTCAACAGCACTATCAAATGACTGACAATGTGAATTTAAGAAAGACAACATTTACGTATTATCCCAAACTGTAAGGCTGTCAGGAATACAACTCCAAAACACATGACATTGTCATGGAGAGCATGAAAACCTTTTACTATAAGACACAAAGGAAGATGTAAATATGTGTCAGAACATAGTACATCTCTGGGTGAAAAGATAATGTTGCCGGAGCTTTAATTCTTCCCAATTTATAAATTCAATATAATTCCAATAAAGATGTAACTCAATAATAAAACTCTCTTTAAATTATTTGTGAAATTCAATATGCTTTTCCTAAAATTCATGTGAGAAAGTAAATAGCAAAGAACAGTAATTTTTTTTTTGAAAAGCAATAGTATCAGTGGTAAACGTACGAGCAGAAGCTGAAAAAGGAGGATGGAGATAGAAGAGAAATGGAGATGTTATATAACCATAATAATTAAAATGGGCACAAGACTTCCGTGGTGGTCCAGTGGTTAAGACTTCGCCTTTCAATGCAAGGGGTGCAGGTTCAGTCCCTGGTGGGGGAGCCAAGATCCCATAGGCCTCGGGGCCAAAAAGCCAAAGCATAGAACAGAAGCAATATTGTAGCAAATTCAATAGAGACCTCAAAAAAGAAAGGTTCACATCAAAAGAATCTTTAAAGAAATAAAATGGACAGTAATGTAAGGGGGTGTCATGAGACAAAACAATCTAGAAACAGGCACACAAGTATCAGATAACTTAACAAAGATGGCATTACAAATCATTGGGAGAAAGGGGGGATCCTTAACACATGGCATAGCTACATATGAAAAAGAGTACAGTTAGATCTTAATTCCTTACCAGGCAGAAAAACTACACAGAAAAAAAAAATTCTCAGTGGGTTAAAGACCTATTGTGAAAATTAAGCTGTAAGCATTCTAGAAATAAACCCAAGATGTCTGTTATTTTTAGTGCTTTTTTTATAAGCTTAAGATATTTCATAGTTACAAATTATTTAAGAAAGAAGTAAGTAAACCAGATATTTGGAGAATTATACTATTTGTGGGGGGAGGTTTCAGAAAATTTAAGGTGCAAAATATTTATGATGATCATAAAATAAACATTTTCCAACTTCTCTTGATTTAAATAGCCCTGAAGGCCAAAACCTAATATTCTGGGCTGCCAAAGAATATTACTTGGCTTCACTAACTCCCTATAAAATGGAGGAAAATAAAACCTA
Organism: Hydropotes inermis; assembly: GCA_020226075.1. Lineage (NCBI taxonomy): Eukaryota > Metazoa > Chordata > Mammalia > Artiodactyla > Cervidae > Hydropotes > Hydropotes inermis. The sequence goes on along the minus strand of CM035296.1, from coordinate 46,112,304 downwards.
CTGCACAGAGCTGTGTCTTTTATGCCTTTTATGATCTTTATAGTCAGGTCTTTTACGGAGAGAGGAAAAGAACCCAGCTCAGATTTCCTTCAGCAAATAGAGGATGTTTGGCTCACAGCGCCGGGAAGTTCAGGGGTGATGAGAGTAAACCCATGTAGGGCCAGACACTGGTCTGAGGGCGTCACACCCGTCTGCCCACTTAAGCCTCATGGCAGCCCCAGGGAGACAGGTTCTGCTCTTGCTCTCATCTTACCGACAAGCAAAGAGATGCGGAGAAGTAACCAGATGGCTGAGAGATGACGTGTGTCTTCAGGCCCATGGCCTAGAAAGGAGGTGTGGGAAACACAATTCTAATACAAATTTCCATATGTTTGTTCGGGGATGTGCAGTGTTAACTGTCGTTCCAAGCCTATGACACCTTCAAGGTCTGAATTGCTCACTGATACTTTGGAATGTTTGGGGAAGGTGCAGAGAAGGACTAAACGTTTAACCTGGTTTGTTCCAGAGTGAACACAGAGACAGCATATCTGGAAGAAAGAAGCCACGGGAAAAGGGCAGGACCGCCTCTGGATCACACTAGTGGTCTGGAGCTTACTCTGTGGTTAGGGAGCCCTCCATAGGTTTATGAGCAGAGGCTAATACTAAAACAGAGAAAAAAGCCTTGCGGGCATTTTAAGTGATAAGCCCAGGAAATGAAAGGTGGAAAACTTGAAGGCAGGGCCAGCAGTTAGAACATTGTGTGATGCCTTAGGATGACCCTAGATAAAGTTAGACTAACTTAGAAGCATAGGATTGTGGCCATAAAAAGTAACAAGAAGAGACAGATGAGGAAGGTATTATCATAGAAAATCAAACCTCACCTGATGACAGAATGGCACAAGAGAGCGGGCAAGGTAAGGATAGTTCTGCAGTTTCAGTCTAGGTGATGGAGAGAATGATGTCATTGGAAAGAAAATTCCAATAAATAACAGGTTCTAGGGGGAAAATGCCAGAATCCAATTTTAGAGAAGTTGAATTCGAGATGATGGATAAGAAACTGTATCAGTTAGGATTCTTCCTTGGAAGCAATCAAAATCAATTCTGACTTAAGTGGCCAAGGAACTTTCCAGAGTAGGTTCGGGTGGTTTTCAGAGTCTTCAGGAGATCTGCTGAGCCAGGTTGAGGGCCACTCTGGGACAGCACCCCAGTTCAGGGTCCCCGGGGCACTGCCGCCGAGCCCTGCGGGTCACTGGGGCTGGGTTCTGCTCTCAGCCTCTTTGCCACTGCTTCAGCACTGGCGCTGCCTGCTTCTCAGCCCCTGCATCCCTACGCCCTGGGCTCCCAACTCAAGGGCAGCTGGGAGAGCACGCGCCTGGGTTTTCCAGCTTCTTAAGTGGGATGTAGCCTCTGTCCCCTACTGAAGCTCATTAGGTCTTGCAAGCTTCCCAAGGTATTAACAGGAAAAGAGTCATATGCTAGAAACCAAAAGAGCATCCAGGTGTAGGTTCCTATAGGGCAGCGGTCCTCAACCTTTTGGGCACTAGGAACCAGTTTTACAGAAGACAAATTTTCCACAGATGGGAGATACTGGGGGGATGAAAGCAATGGAGAATGATGGGGAGTGGCAGATGAAGCTTCACCCGCTTGCCCACAGCTCCCCTCCCACTGCACACCCCCATTCCTGACAAGCTGGAGACTGGTACCAGTCCTCGGCAGACTGGGAGTTGAGAACGCCTGCTATAAGGGGTTCAGTAAGTTTGGACTGCAGCTCAGGGGAGAGGTTGGGGTTAGTGATATAGTGCTCAGTTGTTCCCCAGAGTTGAGCATCTTGGGCATGATGTATTAGATAGATAGATGGTAGATAGATGATAAAGAAAGCTGAGTGCTGAAGACTGGATGCTTTTGAACTGTGGTGTTGGAGAAGACTCTTGAGAGTCCCTTGGGCTGCAAGGAGGTCCAACCAGTCCATCCTAAAGGAGATAAGTCCTGGGTGTTCATTGGAAGGACTGATGCTGAAGCTGAAACTCCAATACTTTGGCCACCTGATGCGAAGAGCTGACTCATTGGAAAGACCCTGATGCTGGGAAAGACTGAAGGCAGGGGGAGAAGGGGATGACAGAGGATGAGACAGTTGGATGGCATCACTGACTCAATGGACATGAGTTTGGGTAAACTCTGGGAGTTGGTGATGGACAGGGAGGCCTGGTGTGCTAAAGCCCATGGGGTCACAAAGAGTCAGACACAACTGAGTGACTGAACTGAACTGAGATAGATAGATGATAGATAAATAGATGATAGATAACTAGATAGATGGATGGTAGACAGATGGCTGAGAAGTGAAACTCGGAGAAACTTTGGAGGTGGCTGGAGGAAGGAAAAAAAGAGGTATCAGCCAAGTTGGAAAACTCATCAAGGGGAGAGAGAGCTTCCGTGGAGCGGAGTGTGCTAAGCAAGTGTGGCACAAGGTGATAACCGCCACTCCCCGGGAAAACATCCAAATCTTTTCTAAGGATGTCAGAGTTGGCTGTCCCAGCCATTGAAAAAGCTACAGAGAAGTAGTGAGTGGGTGGTAAAGAAAGAAGAAAGGGAGTGTGGTCAGCCCATTAGTCAGCCCTATTGCGTATACACTGCACAATCCCAGCCCATGCTATTTGTGCTGTAGAATGATTCACACGGAGAGCCCAGCTCTGGAGTGCTGCTTAGCAATTAGCTTTATGCACTTTCCTGAATTCTTAATGGTTTTTGGCCAGGGCCTGGACAATGAGGGGGTAGCCTCTGTCAATATCTGAGATCTCTGGTTAAGTACAGAACTTCTGCAGGAGCTTCTGCTGATGTCTGCCGGTCGTGGCTTGTTGGAGGCTGGTTCACAGGGGAGGTACTCTGCATGCAGTCGGGCAGATGCACTTCTTCAGGGTCCGAGGAACCAGGTCTAGTTCTCCTGAATTCTGGTTGAGTCAGAAATTTCATTTGAACCTAAGATGCGGCAGTTAGCTGTGCTCTCTGGAATGGTCCAGAAAGGGGGTGAGGTCCTGGGGACAGACTTCAATCCCCTAGGGGTATTCTGTCCATAGGACAGTAAGGTGTGTCTGGGTCTGAGGTTTGGCCGGGATTTTGACCTTGAACTTGATATTTGAAGACCGTTCCTCTAACAAAAGTGGACCAAAATCTTTTCGTTATTTGAGAGGACCTGGAGAGGTGCTGAGTGCTACAGGAGATTTCATAAAAGGGCCAGGAACACAGTAGCCGAGGGTTAAATCTGATTGCCCTTCAAGGCATAGTGGGAGAAGGAAATGACTACCCACTTCAGTACCCTTACCTGGAAAATCCCATGGGCAGAGGAGCCTGGTGGGCTGCAGTCCATGGGGTCGCAGAGAGTCAGGCATGACTGAGCGACTGACACTTCAGTTCAGTTGCTCAGTCGTCTCCGAATCTTTGCGACCCCATGAACCGCAGCACACCAGGCCTCCCAGTTCATCACCAACTACTGGAGTTTACCCAAACTCATGTCCATCGAGTCGATGATGCCATCCAACCATCTCATCCTCTGTCATCCCCTTCTCCCCCTGCCTTCAGTCTTTCCCAGCATCAGGGTCTTTTCCAATGAGTCAGCTCTTCTTATCAGGTGGCCAAAGTATTGGAGTTTCATCTTCAGCATCAGTCCTTCCAATGAACACCCAGGACTGATCTCCTTTAGGATGGACTGGTTGGATCTCCTTGCAGTTAAAGGGACTCTTAAGAGCCTTTTCCAACACCACAGTTCAAAAGCATCAATTCTTTGGTGCTCAGCTTTCTTTATAGTCCAACTCTCACATCCATATACGACCACTGGAAAAACCATAGCCTTGACTAGACAGACCTTTGTTGGTAAAGTAATGTCTCTGCTTTTTAATATGCTGTCTAGTTTGGCCATAACTTTCCTTCCAAGAAGTAAGCATCTTTTAATTTCATGGCTGCAATCACCATCTGCAGTGATTTTGGAGCCAAGAAAAATAAAGTCAGTCACTGTTTCCACTGTTTCCCCATTTATCTGCCATGAATTGATGGGACCAGATGTCATGATCTTAGTTTTCTGAATGCTGAGCTTTAAGCCAAATTTTTCACTCTCCTCTTTCAATTTCATCAAGAGGCTCTTTAGTTCTTCTTCACTTTCTGCCATAAGGGTGGTGTCATCTGCATATCTGAGGTTATTGATATTTCTCCCGGCAATCTTGATTCCAGCTTGTGCTTCTTCCAGCCCAGCGTTTCTCCTGATGCAATCTGCATATAAGTTCAATAAGCAGGGTGACAATATATAGCCTTGATGGACTCCCCTTCCTATTTGGAACCAGTCTGTTGGTCCCATGTCCAGTTCTAACTGTTGCTTCCTGACCTGCATACAGGTTTCTCAAGAGGCAGGTCAGGTGGTCTGGTATTCCCATCTCTTCCAAATTTTCTACAGTTTATTGTGATCCGTACAGTCAAAGGCTTTGGCATAGTCAATAAAGCAGAAATAGATGTTTTTCTGAGACTCTCTTGCTTTTTCTATGATCCAATGGATGTTGGCAATTTGATCTATGGTTCCTCTGCCTTTTCGAAAACCAGCTTGAACATCTGGAAGTTCTTGGTTCATGTATTTCTGAAGCCTGGCTTGGAGAATTTTAAGCATTACTTTACTAGCGTGTGAGATGAGTGCAATTGTGTGGTAGTTTGAGCATTCTTTGGCATTGCCTTTCTTTGGGATTGGAATGAAAACGGACCTTTTCCAGTCCTGTGGCCACTGCTGAGTTTTCCAAATTTGCTGGCATATTCAGTGCAATGCTTTCACAGCATCATCTTTCAGGATTTGAAATAGCTCAACTGGAATTCCATCACCTCCACTAGCTTTGTTCGTGGTGATGCTTCCTAAGGCCCACTTGACTTCACATTCCGACTAACACTTACACTTACTTAAAGGCACAGTGGGAGGGAGGAATACGATCTTCTGAGGGGACCCTATAAAGCGCCGCTGGCTCAGAAAGGTGGTTGCCATGGACTCAAGGGCGGGGAGCATGTCAGAGTCACTTTCGGTCCTTCACTGCCAGAGCGGATAGCTTTTTCCAAAATTACTTAATGTGTTTATTCGGCTGGGGTCCTAGCTTCAGCGCTCGAGGGCTCAGTAGCTGAGGCATGAGGGCTTTGCTGCCTCTCGACACGTGGGATCTTAATTCCCGGACCACGGCTGGGCCCCACGTCCCCTGCATCGCATGGCACATTCTCTACCACTGGCCACCAGGGAAGTCCCAAGAGTGGCTAGTTCTTGAGTGGTAGATCTCGTGGCTGAGCCCTGGGCTTTGCCTGGAGCGTGGAGGGGGCTGGGCCCGCTCTGGACTGCTGATTCTGCTGGACTACTGAGCTCTGAGGAGCGGCCTCTTGTAAGGGACACGCTTTCAGCGGATGCTGGCGATGATGCTCCGGGGACCACACTCGGCAAGTCCTGGCCAAAGGAAAGAGACCGGCGAAGGCAGGGAGGTTCGCCAGTGAGCGTGTCCATTCCAGTTCGTGAGCTAACTTAGCCAGTGCTCGCGGCAGCCTGTCGTGTGCTCTGGGCACTGCCCGTGGTTCCGGGACCACCTGCATCCCTGATCTGCGCCTGAGGCTGCAGCGACCCCCCGGGCGGGAAGGAGGCAATGAGCAAGCTCGGCTCGGAAGCGCACCCTCCCCTCCGGCCCGCGGGCTGGTTTCGGTTTCCTCGCTTGGCCTAGTTCTGGTTGGAATTGAAGCCCTGCTTCATATTTAATAGAGGCTTCTGTTCTCCCTTCACGCAATATATTGATTCTTATAATTGGGCCTTTTTGCTTTCTCCCAAACTACATTACCCGCATTAACAGCTGGCTTAAAATGCCATTAGAAAACCATACGGGCCTTAGTGGAGGAGAAAAAAGGGAAATGCAACTCCAAGAGCGCCAGCCCTTCCCGTAAGAGCTCATGGATGGGGAAGTCAGCGGGGCTGCCTTTTCTGCCTCTTGCTGGCTGCCACCCCCCAGAGCTCTCCATCCAGCCGGCCGGTGGCTTATTCAGCTCTGCTCTGCAGGCCAGGACAGTCAGGATGTGTGTGTGTGTGGGGGGGTCCCCTATGTCCTTAGTCTGCTCTTGTTAATGAGGCCGCTATCCTGTGAGTCTGTGCACACGTCTGTCTGCCACCCTGGGCCTTAGCTTACTGCACTGCAAAATCAGAAAGGCTACATAGCCCTGCAGAAATTCTCAGGCTAGCAAGTCCAATCTCATTTTAGTAGCTCTCTTCCTATTCAGCCTCCCTGGACTTACTTGTGGTTTAGTCACTCAGTGGTGTCTGACTCCGCAGCCCCATGGACTGTAAGCCTGTCAGGCGCGTCTGTCCATGAGAGTTCCCAGGCAAGAATACTGGAACAGGCTGCCATTTCCTTTTCCAGCGGATCTTCCTGACCCAGGGATTGAACCTACCTCTCCTCCTTTATGGGCTTCCCTGATGGTTCAGCTGGTAAAGAATCCACCTGCAATGCTGCAGACCCCAGTTCGACTCCTGGGTGGGGAAGATCCGCTGGAGGAGGGATAGGCTACCTACTCCAGTATTCTTGGGCTTCTCTTGTTGCTCAGCTGGTAAAGAATCTGCCTGCAATATGGGAGACCTGGGTTTGATTGCTGGGTTGGGAAAATCCCCTGGGGAAGGGAATAGCTACCCACTCCAATATTCTGGCCTGCAGAATTCCATGGACTGTATAGTCCATGGGGTCGCAAAGAGTCTGAATCGACTGAGCGACTTTGACTCAGTCACTTGCTTTATAGAAGGTTCCTACTTGCTATCTATTTTACACCTTGTCGTGTGTGTACATCAGTCCTACTCTTCCCAGTTCATCTCACCCTCAGCTTCCTTCCTTGGTGCCCATACATTTGTTCCCTATGTCTGTGTCTCTATTCCTGCCCTGCAAATAGGTTCATCTGTACCGTCTTTTCTAGATTTCACATTTATGCATTAATATACAATATTTGTTCTTCTCTTTCTGACTTACTTCACTCTGTATGACAGACTCTAGGTCCAGCCACATATTTATAATAAATAAATAAACAATCTTCAAGCTAGAAAAAATAAAAGCCCCCTAGACGACTCTAATGTGAAGCCCCGGTTGAGGACCCGTGCTTTAGACCTCTGCTGTCCAGTTTGGTAGCTGGACGTGTGGCTGTGGAACAGTTGATGTGTGGCTGGTTGGAACCGAGATGCACTGTAAGTGCAAAATACACACGGAATTTTGGAGATTCTGAGGACAGTAAGAAAGCAAGACGGTAGAATAATAGCTCATGGATGAATACATGGTCAGAGGTCATTCTCAGGGGCAGCTTTCCAAGTGTGCAGACACTATGAAATAGGCCCAATCAAATAAATTCGTAGTTTTTGAGAGAAATAAACATGGATTAGTATACCTGTTCGCTTAGTCGTGCCCAATTCTTGTGACCCATGTTCTGTAGCCCGCCAGGCTCCTCTGTCCATGGGATTCTCCAGGCAAGAACACTGGAGTGGGTTGTCACGCCCTCCGCCAAAGGATCTTCCTGACCCAGGGGTTGGACCCAGGTCTCCTGCATTGCAGGCAGATTCTTTACCATCTGAGCCACCGGGGATAAAAAAATTGCATGTTTAGATAATCAAGATGGTTGCTTTTGCTTTTAGCAAACACATGAAAAGTCAACCTACTTAGTCTATAATGGGAGAGAATAGGAATAAAATCAGAGTAACAGCAAGGCTTAATTCCTTAGTTTCTTAATTCCTTAGTTTCCTTAATTCCTTAATTTCCTGGCAAGAGAAAGGCAAGGGTTAGGGTTAGAGACTTAGGAGTCATGCCAAGATGGAAACAGCAACCTGCAACTGGACTAGGGGACACGGGCCACTCCTCACCCTCAAGCACCCCAGGGGAAGCTTTGAAAGAAAACCGGGGGAAGTTGACACCCTGAGGCAAGGAGCCTCAACATTTTCTTTTGTCACGAAACAATGGTTTCTTCCGAAGATGCAAACCTAGACTGTTGCAGAGATTGTAATAAGCACTGAACCTTCACAATGAATATTTCTGCCTCTGCACTTGAAGTACTGGGGATATTTGAAGAGTCTAATGCCAACACTGGAGCCATTTTGTGAGTCAAAGGATTTTAGTCCTGGTGAAAACAATCCCCAACACGTGTGAAGTTCATAGTGTGAAATGATCACCCCCCTGGGAGTAAGGAGCTGGCGTGGGGAGCACCAACTCTGTAAGGTTCTGCCGTCAGGGGCTATCAAAATGACTACTAGCCTCCTGCTGTTGGATGGAATCCAAGAAACGAGAGTCTCCAGTTTCAGCTTTCCCCCCTCACGTCCTGACTGTGCCGTGTGGAACAGTGAAACGGGCAGGAGCATAGCCTGCGTCTTCCCCACGGCCACATACCAGGACACAACACCCTTCACGCCCGTACTTTATGTTCCTGGCCAAACCCTGCAATCCACTTCCCATAGATTTCTGAGCCACACCACTTCCAGCACCAGCAGTGACAGACGTGTCCTCCACGGATAACAAAAGCAGCAAGGTGATCGGGGCTCTCTTTGTAGGAGCTCTTTTGACGAGCAGTCACCACACCAGGGACAGGAAATATGTGATGGTCTCACAGCCCTAAAGACATTTCTCCGGTGCGGGGAAAGGTACCTACGATAAATGAATGGCTTCTCCCCTAGAGACTTCTGCCTGCGTTCCTCTCGCTGGTTTCGTGTAAGATCAGTGTTGGACCTACCGGGTGTCCGAGGTGCTTTAATTTCCCCAGCTTCAAGGCGCCACCCAAACACCAAGGGCCTTTCACGGGCGGAATGTGGAGCTTGGTTACCTTCCAGCAGTTTTCTCTCCCGTTCCTCGTAGCTAATGGATCAGTGCCGCTCACAAAGCCCAGCTCTTCTAGGGTCAGCTTCCTAATGGAACTGAGTCACAGGATTTCCTTTCATCCTTCTACACCCTTCTGGGAACATCTCTCCTACTTTGTAAGTCACCTTCATGACTCCCTTTGGTTAATTTTAGGAAACTTTTCTCTCCTTCTGAACTCATGGGTCCAGAGGAGGCCAGTGGAGTCCCGCCCATCACCCAATCATCCCTCCACCTCCCCGTCCATCAGGTGTAAAGAAAAAAGCACTGCCTTTCAGGTGCACGTGTGCAGTTCGGCTAAAAAGAGAAGTAAAGGTGAAGCCATGAGTCTTCCTATTTTCTTTTCCTGCTTATCCTTCTCATTCTTGCATGACTTCTTGCCAAGAAACAAGGTAGACTTGCTTCGATTTTTTTTTTTTTTTAGTTATTTCCTCTCCTCTGATAACTTCTTAACTGGCGTGTATAAACTTAAGGGCCAGAGGCTGAAGCAATGAAATATCCAGTCAAACCATGCACTCTCATTGCATTTAATGAGACATCTTGGTCTTCCTGCACATAAAGAGGTTACTCTGAGCAATTATATGCCAACAAATAACACAACCTAGAAGAAATGGGTAAATTCCTATTAACATACGATCTATCAAGAATGAACCATGAAGCAACAGGAAACTTGAACAGACCACCAGGAGTTAATTAAAAAAAAAAGAAGAAGCATATCTTTGCCACTGAGCTTTGAAATAGCTTTCCACTCATCTTTTTTATGTCTTTTCTTTTTCTTCATATATGAGACAATTAAATGTAATAGAATTAGAGGGAAATGATCATAAAAGTCAATGAAATTAGGTCCTGTTAAGAGGGACTGCAGGCTTCCCAGGTGGTACAAGTGGTAAAGAACCCATCTGCCAATGCAAGAGACATGGAGATGTGAGTTCAATCCCTGGATCCCAAAGATCCCCTGGAGGAGGGGAGACCATGGCAACCCACTCCAGTATATCTTCCTGGAGAATCCCATGGAGAGAGGAGCCTGGTGGGCTATAGTCCGTGAGGTCACAAAGAGTCAGACATGACTGAAGTGACTTAGCACACATACAAGAGGGACTACATCTCCAGTTCAGTTCAGTTCAGTCACTCAGTCGTGTCTGACTCTTTGCAACTTCATGGACTGCAGCACGCCAGGCCTCCCTGTCCATCACCAACTCCCAGAGTTTACTCAAACTCATGTCCATTGAGTCGGTGATGCCATCCAAGGCATGCCAGAGGATGCCTTCTCAGCCTCTGTCGTCCCCTTCTCCTCCCACCTTCAATCTTTCCCAGCATCATGGTCTTTTCCAATGAGTCAACTCTTCCCATCAGGTGGCCAAAGTATTGGAGTTTCAGCTTCAGCACCTCCAGAGAGGACTATTGTCTTTATCTTAATCTTTATCTTAATCCCTATACCTAGGATCCTTTCAGTGACCCCTGAAACTGAGATGCTTTGGTGCTCACACTGTGCACAGTTTAATTTGGATCCACTTAAGGATCAGCTGCAGTGAGGCCTTCCATCTATTTTCATCATCTTTTCCTAGAATTCGAGTTCTAATGTTGTCATGTGCACATGTAAGTGAGCCAGAGTAGAGAGGGCCTGAGCAGGGGAGGCCAGGATGCTGAAGGCCTCCGAGGGTCAGGGGAGGAGAGGGGAGAGAGCCACATGAGCCTGGGGAGGGGTCTGCAGAGGCGCCGGAGTGGTCATGGGTCAGCTCTCAGTCCAGGCAGCCCTCCCATCCTTTCTGCCGACTTGGTGCCAAGCTACAAGTTTACTATCGGGAGATGTGGTGTCAGCACCAATCTTTTTCAGATCTAAGAAATTTCCTTTTTTCGTAGCATCGTTTCTTTTAATTCATATTTATCTGAGGACATGGTAGTTCTCATACATGTAAAGCCCTAAGAATTTAGAAGTAATCAACACCTGTATTTCATTCTAAATCAGACCTCCATGTACCTGTAATGACAGGCTTTTTCTTTCCCAGAAATATACTTCAGGGGAGGCAAAGAGACACAAGGGTGGAGTTTGAACACCACTCTTTTTTGTTCTGGAGCTGGTGTGCTTCCTGCACCCTGTTAAAACAAGCGACAGAGAAAGCGGGAATTGTGTCATCAGCCCGAATGCCTTGTTCTTTGCAGAACAGACCATCCCAGTTTCCTGCCACCTTTGGTGAGGTTACAGATGGTGGGAACTAAACCACTTCAGATCAAGAGCCCAGCTCAGCTTGACACCATAGGAGACTCTTTACTTCCCCCTGGTGGATGAAGTAAGAGAAACATGGTCTCTAAGGGCTAAGGATGAAGAGCCAGCAGATGGGCCGGTGCCGCTGGGAGGAGAAGCATTATGGGGTGGATGGGGCACAGGGAAGCGGGGGGTGAATGGGTCCCTCCCTTGTCAGACCTGGATCTTTCACAGTCGTGTCCACTCCTCTGGCCTTCCACTTTGGCCCACCCTTCCTATCCCGGGGTCCCCGGCACGTCCCATGTCAAAGGAGGGGTTCCTCTCCCAGTTAACGGAAGCGGGATCCCCAGCTCTCGCGTGCGGTCCAGCTGTCTTGCTCCTGACAGTGTCTCCTCCCAGACCTGCCTTCCCACTCCCAGCCATCTCGCAGCTTATCCGCCTTCGGGATGGTGGCTGGCTACGAGAGTCAACGAGCTCTCCAATTAATTTACGTCTGTATATATGCAGTGTTTCTTGAAAATTTTGATCTCTTCCAACCTTCTAATATAATTGTCATTTTTGGAGCCTGGATTATTGCTCGTTGCTGAGTCCTAAACTTATCTTTGCTTCCAGATCTTTATTTACTGCTTTTATAATATCCCATTGATGTTAACTGGAAAGCAATTCTCATTAAAAGTTGGGCCTTGGGTGCTGTGGGAAAAGCCTTGGATTCCAGCTAATAAATTGGTAAGCCTCTCTCTTTTTTGACACTTTTACCCCTTTTCATTACTGGCAGGCAGTCCAAGAGCATATTGTCTTTATCTGATAAAAAGCATTGGCTAGAAGGGTGTCCCGATGAGCCTGAAGTTATGGGCTAAGAGTGAAGTAGCAACATTTTTATCTGTGGACACAGTGCCACACACAATGCCTGATAAGCATCTCGGTCACAGGAAGGACAATGACACCGTGCGTGCTTCAGAGGAGCTCATGGGGAAATGTCGGTGCTACATCAGACACAGGTCTTGTAATATAGACGCTTAGGTTTGGAGCTAACTTCAGAAATGACAGCACTTCCCTAGTGGCTGAAACGGTCAAGACTCTGCCTGAAATGCAGGAGACCCGGGTTCAATCTCTGGGTCGGGAAGATCCCCTGGAGGAGGGAACGACAATCCATTCCAGTACTCTTGCCTGAAGAATCCTATGGACAGAGGAGCCTGGCGGGCTACAGCCCGGGGGGTCCCAAAGAGTCAGACACTACTGAGCGACTATCACTTTCATGTTTTAGAAATCATCTTATCTACTCTCACGTTTAGTTTAGAACCTCATGCTACTATTCCTGGTAGGTGGTCTGGCCATCCAACCTCCACTTGGGGGCCAAGTTGAGGGCTCACTGCCTTGACTGGTTGGTTGGTCCGTGGCGGGAGACTGTATTTTGGGGAAGGAAGTGGCAACCTACTGCAGTATTCTTGCCTGGAAAACCCCATGGACAGAGGAGCCTGGTGGGCTACAAGGAGGGGTCACAAGGAGTTGGACACGACTGAGCGACTGAACATGTTCAGCCCATGGGGCCTCATTTTGAGATAGAAAGATAAAGCTCATCTTTTCTTTCTTCTGTAACCATCATCTCTGAATTCCCTAAACCCAGCCTCACTTTGCACTCCAGCAACGGAAGGCGCTCTAGGGTGACTGATACTTTCCAGAGTTGTTTCAAGTCACTTTGGCAGTAAGAAGAAGCGGGAAAGGGGCTATTTCTGACTCTGTGATTATTGTCTTGAAGGCGTTTGTGTACGGGAAAATGCGAGGTGGTTTCTGGGGAAACTTGGTTAGGACAATTCAGGTTTGAATGCTTCAGATGCTTCATTCCCAGGGAGGAGCAGACAGACAATGGGCTATGTTCAGACAAGCTGTGTTCAATGGCCGAGTTCTAACCCCTGCTCCCTTTGATATTATTTTGGCTTTAATGCTTAGGTCAACTCTAGAAGGTGAAATGAGAAGGAAACGGACTGCTTGGAGACAAAGCACTTTAGGATTTCAGTGGCAGGAAAAGTGAATAGGAGTAGCAGAGATGAGAGGGGAGCCTGAACCCTGAGTACCAGGGAGGACAGCTCTTCCTCCTTCCTCCACTGGGTGGCCACTGTCGTCATTCATTCATTCAACAATGCTTATTGACAGATCATTCTGAGCTAGGTACACAGTGATGTATGCCGCAGAGTCACAGAGCTCCTTTTATAAGATGAAAAGTGGACGGTTGCCTAGATGGGATCTATTTTAATCATTTGAAACTGTTAGTCATTTTTGGCAAAGGAAATCGTCGTGATGGGTCAGCCAGATACTACAGCGTCTTTCAACATTTGGTGGAAATTGTCAGGGGAGCCATGCCAAGGCACAACAGAGATGGTGAGAGAGAAAAATCTACTTTAAGCTTAAAGGTTACTCTTTTCCCACGTGTTAACATATGGTCTGCCATACGATCTCTACTGTATCTGTTGCCTTCTGTGGTACAATGACGTGACCCCCAACTGAGGTGGCCCAAAATATTAACCTTGAAGGATGTTGGTTTTCTAGGTTATTTTCTAAGCTGTGTCTGCAATGTGAGACTGAAGTGAAAACAGCAACTCCCCTGTCTCTGACATCCAGATCTTGCCTTTGCAGCTAGAGAAGGAGGTGAGTGAGCAGGTTAAAGGTGCTCGTTTGAGGGACTTCCCTGGCGGTCCAGTGGTTCAAGCTTCTACTGCAGGGGGTGTGGGTTCAATCCCTGGTCGGGGAACTAATATCCTGCATGCTGCGTGGTATGGCCAAAGAAATTTAAAAATTAAATTAAAAATGCTCATTTGGGTCTGATCAGATAGTGGTCTGTCAAGAAGTAAATCTGGAAGCTTGAAGTGTTCTGTTAAGCAGGAAAAAAAACCCTAAAAAACTGCATTTGAATGTAAGAAGTATTCATGGACAGCTTCTTAGGCCAAAGAAAAAAGACACCATGAAACTAAAAATCCTTGTGTATTCAAGACCCTGTGACTGCACCTGGCAGTTCTAAGAACAGTTTTTTAACATAAATTATATTATAGCATAAGACGGCCCCAGTGATCCTTACCTTCTGATAATCACGTTCTGTGGGATCCCCTCCCCTGACCTTTGGCTGGACCCAGTGAATTGCTTTCTACAGATGCGACAGAAATGGTGGGTGTCTCTTTGGAGGTTAGGTTCCAAGAAGAGTTGGACTTCTGTCTTGCTCTCTCATGTTCTCGTCACTATGGAAGCCACATGTCCAGGTGTGAGCTTCCCTGCAGATGGCCCAACATAACAAGGAGCCGGGAGACGCCAATGGCCAGCGAGGAAGTCAGGTCTGCAGGCCAGCGTCTGTGAAGGGCGCCCACACGAGCCTGAAACCAGAGCCTCTGGGCTGAGCCTTCAGATAAGACCTTAGCCCTGGCTGACTTTGATGGCAGCCAGTCCTGAGCTGAAGCGCCCAGCTAAGCCTTGCCTGGCTTGCTGAAGTTATTTGGTTATGGACATTTAAATGCTATGGACGTTATTGAACACTCATCTTTTGGTGAATATATGTATCCTATTTCTGTTGGATATACACCTACGAATGGAATTACTGGGTCACGGCATGTATTCAGGTTCAGTAGAAGCTGCCAAAAGCTTTCCAAGGGGCTGTGCCCACTTACACTCCAGCCAGCAGTGCCCAAGGCCAGGCTCTCATTCCACTGGTTTGGCAGGACTCAGCTGCATTTCAGTTCAGCACAGGGCCAATTGTGCCACGAGATTTTAATGGCATTTTTTATTAATAGTAATACTAATGGGAAGAATAATAACAGCAAAGGTAACCTTTTGCACACCTAATTATCTGATGTTTTAATTTTCAAAAAGCAATATATAGCCAAGGCTTCATTATGTATTATCACTTTATGTGTAGTTAGCACTAATAGAACAAAATATTAAGCACTACTGAGAATACAGAGGTACTATGCCTGTCCTTAAATTAGATTTCTTAGGAGATAACCAGGATTAACGGAGAGAAATGGTTGAGGTAGAACACTTTTATATTATGCTTTCAATATTTAGGTTATTTAAGTGAGCTTGGGCTTTTTTTTTTTTTTAAGCTTAAATTTCCCAGATAATGGTCTTCATTTTCTACTTAACATTGCTAGTCAGGAGATCCTGGAAGCCTACTGTTTTTTATCACAGACAGCACTATTCTCACATTATACCTGTTTTTCAATTTTATATCAGTAATAACATTCTGTTGATCTATATGGGTTTTTAGCATTGTATACTAGATAAAGCTAATTGGGATATTATTGAAAATATCTAGCATTTCTTTTAATGATCTGCATAAAAGCAGATTTCTTTATTAGAGTCGTATTTTGTGAATTCATGGTTATAGCCAAGAAAAAGAATTATACTCCTGAGCTCAGCCTTGTGTCCGTAATAAAAGCAGTGCACAGAAAATCAAGTTTGGCAGCGGTGGTCAAATACTGTGGACACTTCAGCCTGGACAGGCCTCATTCAGGCACTGAAACACTTGGTGGGAGTGTGAACCTGTCAGTGAACAATCCCTGGGAGAGGGGACTTCCCTGGTGGTTCAGTGGTAAGATTTCACCTTCATTTTCATCAGGGAAGACCCTCCAGAAAATATAAAGGATAAGCAAATGATAACAAATCATTAAAAGTAGGAGACTAAATATGTCATTATGGTAGGGAAATATTCAAAACCCATATTAATGCCATGGTTTGTAAAATAAGGGCATGCTCTGATAAGTTTAGGAATCTTTTCTGGGGAAAGGTATGCACAGAGATACAGAGATGTCCTCTGCTTTCTGAGGAAGTGGTCGTGTGTGGGGCTGGTGAACATGGCCGGGACCTTCCAGAGTGTCCTGCCAGGGACCCTGAGGGGTCACCTGGATATGCGTGGGTTTTAGATGGTGCTTTAATGCAAGATTCTGCACAAAAACCCAGCACCCGGCTATGGCACAAAGGCCTTTGTAAACAAGAGTCTGGGCAGGAGGAAGGCTACTCATTATGACCACTGGTGAGTCCTCAGGACACATTTCTAGAATGCAAGAATGGTCCAGAGCCACTTCCATCAACTGTGGCAAGACAGTGACATTCCTTTGTTCATGGATAATTTCCAACTCTTCTTGGACCAGATACTCTAGGTTTTAAGCCATTACTGAACTTAAACCTGTAACAGTGGCCACAAATTTGGGGTTTAGGTATAGCTGGAATAGGAAATGGCAATCCTGTCCAGTATTCTTGCCTGGAAAATTCCATGGGCAGAGGAGCCTGGCTGTAAATGGTAGGACACGACTAAGCAACTAAGCACATAGCTAACAGAAAAATGAGTCACTTTATTCCACGTAGTTAGAGACAAATCAGAACAGATATGTGTGCAAATCATGGCATTTCTGAATGTTCAAGGGGAAAAAACGGCATGTAGTTTCATGATCAGGCTATTAACTGTCCCTGGTGCTTCATGGGAAAGATGGGTTCGGGTGATAGGGAACTGACCTCTCTTTGAGGTTTCACGATCCAAGATAATAAGAATTATCTTATTTCCCAAGTTTTTGAGAAAGAGCAATGCCATCCTCATCGTCGTGTCTTCTCTCTCAACTTCAAGTTATCCCTAATGGTGTCCAAGCAAATGCTGATGGAGATGAGGGTGAGGAAGGGCCTAGAAAACCATAGCTTGAAAGTCAAGGTCACCTGAAATGCAGTATCATATGAGCAGAACACTTAGTCCAACAGTCTCAGAAAGGAGAGCAATCGACGCTCTTACTGCTTGAAGGAAATGCTCAGTGCTGGAACTTCATCTTTTCTATCTGAAAAATGTGTAGAGTTGTAGAGTGTGTTGTTAACAATCTCTATATATTTGAAGAGATCTAGCACGTGTCCTCCCAGGTCTAATAGGTTAAATGTTTCCAGTTCCTTTAATTCTTCCTTGTAGGCTACGATGTCTTTGTTTTCATGTCTAGCGCCTTGGTGGAGGGACCAGGAAGCTGAATCCAGCTAGGACGGTTGACAGAAACAATTACTTGTGGCTTCTCCAGTTTGGCAGTTCCAAAGAAGCCGCACTTCTATACAGAAGCTCACAACTTGTGTGGAAAGGATTTTAAGAGACAATAAATGAAAGCGGCCCATCTCCCTGCGTCTGAGAACCAATAGAGTTCTTTCTACCACATTCCATTGATCTGAGCACCAGGGAGCTAGCCTAGAATCAATGGGACCGAAGGAGAGATGACCAGCTTTCAGTGAAAGGAGTGACAGTGATCTTATGGCTATTCATAGTCTACTGCCTTAACATAACAAATTCTGACTGTAATTTTTATCATGCAATACTTTCCCACTGTCCAAACTTGCTCAAACCAGAAAGAAGAGGAAAGAACCCTTTCTTGGGTGTTCTAGGCACTTGCTTTTAGTAACAGGAAGTACTCATTACGACCCCTTATGCCTGAATTAGTTTGGGGATGGTAAAGCATTGCTTAGATAATTACTGAAGTCTTAGAACCATGATTAGTGTGAAAATTAACGGGAGTTCATGAATTGTATTAGCAGCAAGCTTACCAAGCATCTTTTAAAAAGGTCCATTGTCTCTGAAGCTAAAAAATGTTCCTGAGCTCTTGGCAACAGAGGTAAACACAGTCTCCTAGTAACTTTTCTTGTTGCGACTGAGGTGCTCTGTTTTTCTTCTCATTTATTTATGTGTTGTGGGTTTCTTGTTTTCATGCTTCTGTAGAGATTTATAAAGGCAAAGCCAAGTCTAAATGAGGTGGAGAGCTTTGCCTGTAAGAGAGATGAGCACGGCCCTAGGAACAGGCTCTTGGGTCTTTAGCAGTCCCTACCCATGGTGATTACTCAGATTCTCAAAGCTGAGTTTCTAGGAACTTGTCCGTCACCCACTGGTATCTGCTTGTCTGATAGATGGCTCCCCTGACCTGCTTCCTCTCCCACTTTATCTCCTGGGAACTTGTTCGATCACTGAGTCGTGTCCAACTCTTTTTGTGTGTGTGTGTGTCCAACTCTTTTTGACCCCATAGGCTGCAGCTCACCAGGCTTCCCTGTCCTTCACTATCTCCTGGAGCTTGCTCAAACTCATGTCCATTGAGTCAGTGATACCGTCCAACCATCTCATCATCTGCTGCCCCCTTCTCCTCCTGCCCTCAATCTTTCCCAGCATCAGGGTCTTTTCCAGTGAGTCAGTTCTTCACATCAGGTGGTCAAAGCACTGGAACTTCAGCTTCAGCATCAGTCCTTCCAATGAATATTCAGGACTGATTTCCTTTAGGATTAATTGGTTGGATCTCCTTGCAGGCCACGGGACTCTCAAGAGTCTTCTCCAGGGCCCTAAAACATTTCATTTCCCATCCCTGAACCAACCATAGGCAACCCCAATCGCCTATCCTGAGACTCAGTCATGATCTGAGTTAAGCATGCCAACCCATACTCTCCTGTTCCTCCTGGACCTGCCTGTAGTTTTTAGTTCTGTATCCAGTTTTTTTTTTTTTTTTTTTGCATACAGTTTTTTAATCAGCAGCCACTTTTAGCCTTTCCCCACCACACAGCCTAGAAAAGACAAATTCTTATTCCTGGAAGTGCTCCGGCTCTGACTCATACCTGCGCTTCTGTGGCCAAAGTCTCCGCAGATACTTTCAGTGAATGGTCCCACGAATCACTCTGATGGGGAAGACGAACAGCCCGCCTTTCCTTGCCGGATACTCACCATGTCATCAGGCCGCAGCAGCTGCAGCTCCCGGGAAGGGCTGGCCTTCCTCTCCTCTAGGCTGTTTCGTGAGCTCTTCTCTGTCTGATGTTCTCCAACTTACCTCCTAGTCTTTTGTTCAAGATGCACCTTAAATCTTTCCTCCAGTATGCTTGGAGAATTATGGGAGGCTTTTTCTGGCATCTTTTTCTTTTTATTTCCATGGTACTCTGGACATACCTCTATTAACATACTTATTCCCATCTAATTGTAGGTTTATAAATACATACTTTATGTATACTTTATTTATATATCTGGCTCTGTATCTGGCTTGTGAATAGGGAGCACAGACTTTTTATCTTTGAATCTCTACTCTGATGCTTAATGGTCAATAAATACTTGTTGAATTCATGCTTGCATATAATAATTAATGAATAATGGATGGTTAAATGAATGGCTGGAATAAAGGATGGATAGATGGTTGGAATGATAGCTGGGTATTGAGAGGATATTGAGGGGTAGAAAAGCTGAATAAATGATTGTGTGGACTATCACTTTTTAAAAATAACATTGGAAGGATATTCATAAATGATGAACTTACATGTGGAATTTTATGACTTTAGATTGACAATGAGTCTAGCACAAACTCCATTTTCCTTCATATTCCTGTCATAAATTAGTACATTTTTTGTTACTATACTGCAGCTCTTCAAAGAGTCTTGTAAAAAAGTGAAAGTTGCTCAGTCATGTCCAACTCTTTGCGACCCCATGGACTCCACAGTCCATGGGATTCTCCAGGCCAGAATACTGGAGTGGGTAGCCTTTCCCTTCTCCAGGGGATCTTCCCAACCCAGGGATCAAACCCAGGTCTCCCGCACTGCAGGCAGATCCTTTACCAGCTGAGCCACAGGGAAGCCCTCGAAGAGTCTTGAGCTGGTTTTAATTCAGCATTCTTTAAACTCTGAGAGACATAATGAGATTTAAAGAATGCACAGCAAAGCAGAGATTGACTTCACTTTCAACTCCTACCTACTTGATTTACCCTGATGTGTGGCGATGAGGTCCCTTTAGTTTCTTCCTCAAAGGTTGGAAATGATTATTTTTTTAAAGTGTTGATAAAGTAAAATTACTTGAAATACACATATTTATACCATCTTTTTCATCTCTTCCTCTCTTGCTCAACTGCCATATCTCTTTGTCATCTATGTATCTATCTGCTATCTATCTATCACTTCGCATGTGTTGTTATGTCTTACTTGAAATATCCCCAGAAGAACCTTGAGGAAATAAAAGTATTGTTACCCCTCGTTAGTCATCAAAGCTATAAACACAAATAAGGATTTGTTTGAAGCGTAGGGACCTGCACGGGCAAAAACTAGAACTCAGAGTCTCTGCTGAGATATGTTGCTGTTCACTCGCTCAGTCGTGTCCAACTCTTTGTGACCCCATGGATGTAGCCCGCCAGGCTCCTCCGTCCATGGGATTCTCCAGGCAAGAAGACCGGAGTGGGCTGCATTTCCTCTTCCAGGGGGCCTTCCCGACTGGGGATGGAACCTGAGCCTCCTGCATCTCCTGCTTTGGCACGCAGCTTCCTCGCCGCTGAGCCAGCAGGGAAGCCCACGCTGCTTGTTACCAGTGCCAAACTAAGATGTTTTAGGGCCATGGCATTATGGCACTGTCTGGAGCCTCAGTTGTCAAAGGGGGTGGGCTGACCCTAATGTAGGTAGAACAGGTTTGATTCTGAATGCCAGCTCCGTATCAGTCTGTAACAGCTGGTTGGAGTTCTGCGTGGAGAAGGATTGTGAGGCCCGAAGACGGGGATGTTCAGTGATGTCAGCCATGAATACAGGACCTCTGATACATATTTTTCATATAGTTTCCATCTCTGTTCTAAGACTACAAAAGGTGTTCGTCATGATAGGTGTTCATGCTGGCTTGTCCACTGAGTCATCATAATGATTCATGAGATTACTCATGAAGAAAGTGTCTGCAGAGATTTTGAAGTTTCTGGGAGCTGATTTTTGAACCAAACTTCCTCCTTAGTTGAGTGAGGTTAATAAAGTGTAGAGAGAGCCGCAAGGAAAGCTAACTGTAACGTCACTACCCATTTGAGTTATTTTCCCTCAAGGAGAGATGCTTGTTTTTCTCTCCAGGGTGAACCACCTGCTGCCAAGGAAGGCTGGTTTCTCAAGCAGCTGTGGTTAGTAGTATGTCGTATTGAAAAGCAAAAGCCTTCACTTCTGTACAGATGCAAATGCAATCAGATTAACTTTATTTTAAGCTTTGATTACATTCTAGTTAATAAGAATATACTATAGTAAGCCAGTTTAACAGTCCAGCAAAATGCATTTCATTTTAGAACTGAGTATTGGAAGCCTTGGCAAATGCTGGGAGATTACTTAGTAGAGTTAGGTATGAGGTGTCTGTGGAGGGGTCTGGCTAACCCTCATGGATTCCAGTGCTGCAGGTTCAGGAACCATCTCAAAGGCCTAGAAATGTGGTTAGATAGACCATACATAATTCCACTCTGGCATTCCCCCTGATCCCATCTCACTATTCATATTTGCTTTCTTCTGCTAAGAATCACAATTTGCTGACCTAAATCACAGTCTAGGCAAACCAATCTGGTAATTTGGACAAAAAAAATCAGCATTGCAGATAAATATTTGGTCGCTTGCCTGTTGGAAACTTAGAGACGAATCCCAACGATATCCATATCCTCTGTCATCGGATGTACAGTAGCCCTGGCTGTTGCAGGGTGGAGTCCGTATTAGCTTTTAGTGCTTGCGTGCCAAGCTGAGATCTCAACATGGGTGATGTGAAGGATGAGAGAAATAGCGGCTGCCCTTGCACACATCTGGTCACTAAACCTGCCAGCTTCTCCAACTTATTGGGTTTATTCTGTCTCTAAAACTGGACCTGGACCTGCGTCATTGTGTCAAGGAGATGCTTCCAGAGAGACAGGTGAAGTATAATCACTAATAAAGGAGGTTAATTCCTCATTCCCTGTCCCAAGTCGGTCTGGTTAATTTCTAATACTACAGCCCCCAAAGGGTTAAAGTTAGGGCCATCGGTTCCTCCCCTTCGGGCCATGGTGGGACGCCTCCTATAAAAAGCACTATAAAACTACATTATTTAATAGATCTGAGTATTGCACCTGCTTTCTTATCTCCTCTTCGGGGATTAAGTTCCCTGCAAATGCAATTTGTTAATATGGGGCCACCTCTTCTCACAACGTAAATCTGTGAAATTTGGCAGGCGGTCGCTTTGCCGCAGGTGCAAGATGGAAGACCTTTCCCTGGCTTTGCCAAGAAGAAAAATGATGCTGCAGTCAATTCCTGGGGAAAAATATTCTGATACGGAGGCTACAACCTGATTCCAAGAAAGGGGAATAGAATTCTAGGGCCCAAATCATGTCCTTCCCTCCCGCTTGGGGATAATGTGATCCCAAAAGGCTGAGTAGGGGGATGAGAAGCCCTGTTTTACATGAGGCCACGTATTGAGCAAATCCCCAGGCAAGGGAAGTCCTCTGATGTTGCAGCTGCAGCCATTTGAGATGATAAATGATGACTTTTACTCTTATGAGCTCCGAGAGCCTAATTAGGGCTAATTAAAGCTAATGCTTAGAATCCTTTGGAAGGTGGGGTGATTAAAACGAACTTGCACACTGCATAGCCACACTGAAAAGTGTGTCTTTGAAACACACGCCGTCACCACTCTGGGACCCTATCCAGTCCTGTCCAGGGCTTCACAGCTAAGTTAAAGCAAGAGCTGACTACTTTTGCATTAGAATTTCCTCAGCCTAGACTGCAAGGGGCCAGGCGCCCGGGTCCAGCTCAGCCCCGTACGTCTACATCGAAGGTCGTCTCTGAATCTGCAAGTCCAGCTCGCCGTACACGTGCCGCAGGGAGTCGCTGGTCAGGCTGGCGATCAGCTTCCGGGGGCCCGAGACCCAGGGCCGACACAGCTCTTCCCACTGCACGGCGGACTTGGGCCGGATCTCCCTGAAAGGACGAAGAGGCAGGAAAGGTTTTACGCCCCAGAGAGGCAGATTGCGTTTCCCACCGTGATGGTCTGGGTCACCGGCTCTCTTTCTCTCCGTTGATGGTGACTGGAAGACAGAAGGGCCTGGTTCCCAGTCACCACCCGTTAGGGCTCCTATCCGAGGCTTGGTCAGCCACAGCCCCATGGGGCACAGTTCCTTCCGCTTGGACGCATCAGCCTGCCTCCTGGTGGGCGGGGTCCAGGCCGAGAGCCCCCAGCCTCCACGGTAGCCTCATGGACATGACTGATCTCTCTCAGCTCATGTGGGCTCAAGTGCCCGCCTGGGATCGGACTTCTATCTGAATCCACAGCTTCCTGTATTGAGGTCGTGATGCTCTTAACCCGGTCTGGTCAATCCCCTTGGGACAGACCTGTGCTCAGGCCCGGGATCTGGAGCATCACCCTGCCCGCTCTGTTATTCACGACCCCACGTCACCCGGTGTGGTTCACTTGCCCACACACCTTGCTGCTGTGTGTTTGTCATCTGAGGCTGGTGACCCGGGAAATGCCTCTGAGGCTTGGGGGCGTCTCTCTCTGGGGCTGCTCTAGGAGCTGGTTTTGGGAATCTCAGTGTCTCCATTAATTTGGCATTTGTTCTTTAGAAACGTGGCTACATACATGATCTCACTGAGTTACTAAGAAGCTAAATTATGTGACCAGTGCACACACATAGCCCACATATGGGAGAATTTTTCCAACTCGGTAAATTGATTTTATGATTGAAGCTTTGAAACACATTGACCTCATCATGGGTTTCCTCACCTGCCAAAGGTGGGCACTATGAAATACTGAAGAGGATGTGGAGAGGGTGAGCGAGTTGGTACTTGTGTTGCACTTGGAACGATGACAAGATACGGTTAAATGCCACGTATTAGATATATGCGGCTTCTGCCGTATTACTCCTGTCTTTATTATTTACCATCAGCTTTGGTCATGGTTTGATCTGCCTGAACTCTCTGTAACATAACTGAGGAAAGTTCTTCCTGCCTGGATGCAGAGAAACAGTTCTCTGTCCTTAATTTAGATAGTCATTTCAATACGAATATAGGTTTTTAGATATTTGTTTCTCAAGAGCAAACCCTGATCCATTCATTCTCTTTTCCTTTGTTTCCCCCAAGTGATCCACCAGGAACAGTTTGTGAAATAGCTGTCCAGTTTAGGGATCTGGCTGAGGGCCACAGAAGGGAGGTGACTCCCTTAAACAGAAACTGTAACTGCCGAGCTTTACTTCATTGAATGAATTGTTGAATGTTAGTCGCTCAGTCATGTGAGGCTCTTTGAGACCCCACGGACTGTAGCCTGCCAGGCTCCTCCGTCCATGGGCTCTCCCAGGCAAGAAGGCTGGAGAGGCTTCATTATTTGCTCTAATTCATCAACTTGCCCCCATAATGGTATTCATCCATGTACCCATGCCCGCTCATGAGTATCATCCAAGATATGTGCAAAGAGACAAATCCATGTCGAAGTATGCATTTTCCTACAGATAAAGGCATGCACGCAGAAAGAAAAGAATCATCTCCCCATCTGGGTGAGTGGAGTAATACTGGAAGAGCCCTGTATTCCCAGGGATGGGTGTGGTGATAAATGATCCTCAGTAATGTGCTGAGCTGTCAGGATGTGCCGGCCATTCATCATCCCGAACGCAGGCAGGCTTAGGGGATCATGATTACAATAAACTGCTCGTCCTCCACATGTCCAGCCCTATGTCCTACTTGAGAGACTCAAAATCTCAAACAACAGCGCAAAGCGGGGCACTTTTCTCTTAAAATAACTTTCTGAACCTGGTCATTTTTTAAAGAGAAAAAAGATGCACCTGGAAGATGAATTATTTGATGTTCTGGAGTTATCAGAACGGCTGTGGGTCTCTGGGGGCAGCACCTCTGAGCACCAAGGAGGCATGAACAGAGCAGGAAGCTGAATCATCTCAGAGGAGAGTCGGCTGTGCCGAGTGGGCCACGGACATGCCACCACCTATTCCCCGTTCAGCTCCCTGCTCACCTGCACCCACCCACCAGAGCCTCTGCTTGGAGCGCCAGCCTCCCTGCCGCCTAGGGCCCTGGCAGGGGTGTGCATGGCCGAGTGGGGTGGGCGCCCCTTGACTGAGAAGAGAATACAGCCTCGTGAAGGGTTCTGGCTGGTCGCAAAGAACTGCACTTGAAGAGTCCAAGCTGTTACACGGACCTGCCACTCTTTGATGAGGTTTTCTCAGGACAGGGCACACAGCTGCATTAGTCATTTGATAAGATGGGTATGGGTGCTGGCTGGCTCCTCTCGCATGTGAAGGTGCGAGGAGGAGGAATCAGGAGAAAACAGGGAAAGCAGTGGTCTCCCTAAAGTCCCAAGCCCAGCCTGGATCATAAAACATTTACTGAGTTAACTCATTTCCAATTTCTGACAGTCTCTGAGGAACAGAGCTTCCCTTGCTTTGCAGAGATCCACCTTCTGGACCTGCACCCCATGAGAGACTGAGGGCTGGGCTCTGTTACTGATGTGCCATAGATCTGTGTGTTGAAGTGATTACTGATGGAGCCTAAGGCAGAGTGTGGGTGGAACATTTGCCTTGCATCCACCATGTAAGGAATGGCCTCCTCCATCCTGTCCCCAATTCACCCCCCTTCACCCTTCCCCAGTGTCAGGTATTAACCATAAGCAATGCATCTGAACTTCCCAGGTGGCTCAGAAGGAAGAAAGAATCTGCCTGCCAACCCAGGAGACCCTGGAGACAGGGATTAGAGCCCTGGGTTGGGAAGATCCCCTGGAGGAGGATCTTGGCGACCCCCTGCAGTATTCTTGCCTGGAGAATCCCATGGAAGAGGAGCCTGGTGGGCCACAGTCCATGCGTTGCCAAGAGTCGGACACGAGTGAGCACACAGACACACCTAGCGCACCTGGACACTCAACCTCTGAGCCGCGTGTCTCCCCAGAGGTGGGTCTGTGTTCAGCGTGGGGAGTCGCCCTTTCCTCTAAAGCGCAGGTTGCCTCCTTCCTTGCACTGGCTTGAGACCAAAGTGGGATTCTTGCACAGCCACGGCGTCAATGTGGCAGGGGGTTCTGGTACCCTCAGAGGAAGCTTGTGGGGTTACTGTTGGAGGAGGAAAACTTGGCTCCAGCAGGGGGCTGCTTTGAAGAAGAAACGTGTTTCACTTTGCCTGAGCGATTCTTGCATCTGAGTTGAGTGGGAAGGTGTGAGAACGGGTGAGCGAGACTGTCGTTTCTGACGAAAGTGGGGCACGCTCCTCTGACCTCTTCCGCTAGCTGGAGTTGATTTCTAATTTAATTCCCTTTTTTTTTTTCAGCTTCCCTATTAGCATAGAAAGGTTGTTATATTTTGTGCTTGTGTTTTTTTTTTTTTATTAAAGCACTCAAACTATTTTCTCTGTTGTTCCTCGCATCTGCCGGCATCAGGCCCCTCTTAAATACTCAGATGCAAAAGCTGTGAGTGCTGTGATTCGACAGAAATGCAGTCTTCAGGGGGACATTGTCTTAAAGACGTCTCAGAGAGGGTGAAGGAGGGCCTTGCTCCTGTCCGACAGACTCAGAGTCCGACACAAAGGGTGCTGGGGAAATTCCTAACATATCTGGGTCATAAGGCAGTTTCCACATACCTCCACCTCTTTCTCTGTGCCTTAGAAGGTCACCCCACAGGAAATATGCTGGATTGATTGATGCTGACGGGGACTTATTTGCGGTAGAAATGAAAGTAATAAGCCTCCAAGATTGGGATCCATTCTGGGTGTCACCCTTTGAGAGGAACACTGACAAATTGGAGGATGTGGGCGAGGGCGAGAGCTGAAACCGCATCTGGGGTGAGGGGAACGAAGTCGGGGAGGAACAGGGAAGACACGGGGAGATCAGACAGCGTGTGCAGACATCTGCAAGCCATTAGGTGGGAGACAAATGCACCTCCTTCTCTGTGCAGCCCAGGTGACAGACTTAGGCCCACTGGTGGGGCTGAAAGGTGGAATTGCTCTCTAGCCACTAGGACTGCCTGACCATGAATGGGCTGTCCTGTCTGTGACACGCTTTGTCACTAGAAGTCACAGAAGCTGAGAACTGTAGGCACAGTCTGATGGCTCGAGGTGTGCCAAAAGCAGACCTTCAAGCAACGGGCCTGGGGTGCTCCTTGGTCCCCTGAATAGGAAACCAAGTCTAGAACTCTCTGCCGTTTTGCAGTCGATAAGTCGTGCCTCTTTGTGACCTCACGGACTGCTGCAGGCCAGGCTCCTCCGTCCTCCACCCTCTCCTGGAGTCTGCTCAGATTCATGCCCTCCTGGAGTCTGCTCAGATTCATGCCCATTGAGTTGGTGATGCTGTCTAATCATCTCATCCTCTGCCGCCCCCTTCTCTTTTTGCCTTCAGTCTTTCCCAGCATCAGGGTCTTTCCCGGCATCAGAACTCCCTAGGGTCACCTTATTTTCCTACTGAAAGCAACAGTTCTAGAGAGTGCTTGGATCGCTAAGATCTTCAAGTAGGGTTGGAAAGAAAGGGCTCCTGCCAGGGTCCTCACTCATGCCACCTGACTCATAGTGGGTACTCTGTAAAGACTAGCAGAATAAATACATGAGGAGGCAATTTGCAAAACTCTTGACTTTGGGCATCTGGAATCAGCCAGCCGATTCCGGGATGCAGGCCTACTTCTACACACTGCACAACTTGGGAAAAACCAGTCAGTCTCTCAAAGCTTCAGATTCTTCCACTGCCGAAGGGAGCTAATAATAGTACCTATCCCATTAGAGGGGTTTTAAGAATTGAATGATGGAAGTGCTGGTCAAACCAACCCCATTTTTACCCCAAGCCCCACAGACTTGTACATAAGGAGGTAGCAATTTCTCAGACATGTTCACTGGGGGTTAGACGTGAGTTGAGAAAAGACGGAGAGAGACAGAACTTCCCACAATCCTACCCCACGTCCCCGCCTCCCCCCAGCGCTCACCGGAACATCTTCCTCAAGGGTTTCGTCACTCCGGGACCATCCAGGCGGATCCAGACATTGCGCAGCGTTTCGTTTAAAGGATTGGTGAACTCAACCGTCACCACCATGTCAGAACCCACGACCTGAGCACCACGGACCTGAGGAGTGAGTTGGAGGAGAGAGAAGTGTGTCAGCCACACACAAAGCCTCTTTCTGCACCCTATATCTTTACCGTCTTTGCTTTTCCTTGTATTTTACAGCGTGGCCCTTTTCTGGCAAAGGAACCAATGTGATGAGGATATTGCTTTGACTGGGGGATACTTGTCAAGAGAAAGACGGAAAATTGCTAATTAGAATCACAGGCTTTTCCTCATTATGAAAACCACCCTAATTAGAGTTCAGGTTAACAACCTCGGCCACCAGCTGTTCCCGGCAGCAGGAGGTGGAAGTGCATTCGGGGCAGCAGCAGCTTTCCGCGGCCAGGGCAGACAGGTGGACTCTGCTCCTGGGAAGGGTTCAGGTCTCCTGCCAGGATGGGAGGGATCCCTGAGTTCAAGAGGAAGAAAACGCTCCTGGAGGTACTTGAGAAAGAAATACATCCTAGGAGGGAGTCCTCACCATTGAAGAAGAGGAATCTGAATGCTAAGATAGGCCAAAAGAGACTTTTCCTCCGCAGTCTGGACATCTGAGGCTGGGAGGATGAAGGCTGTTTGGGGTGAGTTTGCGTATCACAAGCCTCAGATGTACTGGGTGTGTTCCAGACATGTACGCACGGCTATATTCAAAATGAATGACCAACAAGGACCCACTGCACAGCATGGGGAACTCTGCTCAATGCTATGTGGCGGCCGGGATGGGAGGGGAGTTTGGGGAAAAATGGATCCATGCACATGTATGGCTGAGAGTCCCTGCACTATTCACCCAAAAGCATCACAACATTGTTAACTGGCTACATGCCAATACAAAATTAAAAGTTAAAAAAAAGAAAAGTAGAAGCGTTGGGTATGTGGCAAAGCGGCCAGAGTTCAACGACAGCTTCAAGCCTTCCTAGCTGTGAGGTCTTGGGTGACCTTCTCAACCTTTCTGAGACTCAATTTTCTGGAACAAGACGGACATTCCTATGGGGTAATCTATGTAAATGCTATATTATTAGGGTTGTTGTCAGTGTTGTTTTAGTTCTTAGGCTGTGTTCATGATGTGTAGTACTGCACACTTGGGACTATCTGCCTTCCCAGCACTGACACCACTCTCTAGAAAATGGCTAGGGAGCTACGGCATTTGTTGGTTTAGGGGCTTGGTATGCCAAATGGATGGATCTCTGCAAACTCTAAATTACTTGGGAACAACATAATAATAACAGTTCTTCCCTCCTAGGAAAGGACCAGGATGAGACAATACATATAAAGCAGCTAACACAATACATGGCTCAAGACATTACAGGCTCAACTCCATCATTTGGATTAGCAAAACTTGGGGTATTTTGCTTTATTCACTGTGTTTTAGCCCACTTTCAACTCCAGTATCTAGCTGGTGTCCAGTAAATATGTGCTATATTAGATCGACTGCTTACAAAGGAAATTTATTGGTTGCTTGAGTTTTCCATGTAGCAACCCAGCCACTACACTACGTTATTTCTTTAAGCAGCACACAACATAGGAAAAGTCAAATGGAAATGAGCCTGGCTAGAACAGACGGAAAAAGAAGGGACTTTGCCCCAAGGAGAAGATTCTCCCTTATCGACTCTAGTGAGTAGTAATAGTGAAAGTATTAGTCATTCAGTCATGTATGACTCTTCTGTGACCCCATGGACTGTAGCCCACCAGGCTCCTCTGTCCATGGAATTCTCAGGCAAGAATCCTGGAGTGGGTTGCCATTCCTTTCTCCAGGGGATGTTCCCAACCCAGGGATTGAACCTGGGAGACTCTAGAGTGAAGGGTAAAACCTTATGACTTTACTCTTTAAGACACATTGATAACTAAAAAATAATCTAAAAGAAAAATGAAAATTGCATCCAATTCTCCATGGTTGTTACTTCCAAATCTCCACCCCTTAAGGTGGGATGGGTGGAGAGCTGGAAAGAGGAGTCAGGGGTGGAGCTGGCGTGGGTGCTGGTGGTCATGATAGCAGCTGGTGTCACCTACGAAGCATATGGACTGTGTGCCAAGCCGCGTGTCCTCACCTGGCGCACACAGCAGGATGCAAAGCTGGTTGGATCTAGGGATACTGAGCCTGTGGATATGGATTTTGGTCCCTGCAGGAGTCCTGGAGCCAATCCCCACGGATACACAAGGGGTGGATGTATAAAAGTGCATTATTGGAATACTTTACATAGAATCTTTGGTTTAATTCTCAAGTTCCTCCAACATATTTTTCCTAAGAAAAAAAAAATCTCAGAACACTTTTTGGTTTCTAAAAATAGAGGATAGAGATAACATTTACAAAAGCTGTCTAAATTGAAGAAAGTAGAACTGCTTCAGAGACACTACTGGCGAAAGCATTTGCTATGATCACTTTGATTTTTGAGGAAAAATATTTTGGAGCCATCTGCTTTCTTCATGGCATGCTATTGTAATTATAGGGACAACCCCTTAGAAAAAAGCTGATAGCAGCTACTGACCTTTCCTTCTGCAGACAAACACAGTGACAAATGCAAGATGCATACACACCCTGCATGTGGTTTTAGGGGTTTATTACAGCCCAGGACGTCTATCCACGGCCCTCAGCGGCCTGGTGGTCTCCAGGTTAAGGACCCTTTACATATGGGTAGGCTAGATCTACAGGAAGATCCTTCGGCTGTGGAAAGTGGGTCACAGGTGACTGATGGCAGAGATAGGGGGATTTAGTATTTGAAAGGCTGGCCCAGTATTTGGGCCTTCAGAGATGGGCTGTAGGTCTGAGTATGATTAGAATATGAAGTCTTCTCAGATAATTCCATGTATCATGCCTAATCAGCTTGCTCCCAGATGTGGTCTCTGTTATTAGCTGCTGGAAGGGTACATAAATAAGTACTTCTCAGCCTTCCCTGATACGGGAGCAGGGAGCAGGCTGAGATGAAAGGAGGGGCCCTTCTCGGATCGTAGAGTGTTCCTTCTGCAAATTAACAAAGATTCAGCGTCCCTTTTCTGACATTTGTCTCCTGCCCCTGGAATTTAAACGTTCTTGGCCTGACTGCTGAGAAGACAATGAAATTTAGAAACTCAGACCAAACCGAACATAAAAACCCAACATTCATCATCACCATCTTCTGCTTAGGCAATATCTCCTCCTCCTTTTCAGGAAAATGGAGAACATACATAGGATTTTCACAGTATGTGTTGGTTTATACGATGTGCCAGGCAGTGTATATTCACTATAGGGACGGCCAGCCATCACTTGGACCAAGGGACAGGATAAAACATACATCATCCTCAGTGACATCAAATACCTCTGCACTCCGATTTTCCCCAATATTCCATTTAAAGTATTTCTGACTTTTTATGTTGACATAAGAGATGATACTTTTTCAAATTAAACACCATTCACCAATAATGACATTCTGAGTTCATGTTTGTTTGTTTGTTTTTCATGATAAAGATCAATATTCTGATTCTTTGGTAAACAAGAAAGTAACTAACACACATACACACACACACACACACAGGTTTTTGGGAAAGAACTACGTTTTAGAAAATCACAAGATCTCTTCCATGGAGTATATGCTTTACAATATATATATAGCTATATTCAAAATCAAAACTGAAATGAAGGAAAAAGTTTGACAAAGAATGAGCTTAGTGGTCAATATAATTCACATGATTTATTAGTTCACCTCACAGTCCTTCTTTCAAGTGCTGCCAGTCATGTAGTCCATGACTTATTACTGGAAAATGAACCTTTTCCTCCTCCTACTCTGGGGAGCATTATCACTGTCAGAGTATGAAGCTGCTTGTTTGTGAATCACACTCACCAACACCACCACGGTTGTTTCTCTCTAGCCCAGCTCAGTTGGCATAAACTAAATAATGCAAATGGTTTTACAACAGTCAGCCATGGTTCCAAGACTGTCCAGGATGGTAACCGCCAGCCCCATGGGGCTATTTAAACAAATTTAAATTAAATTAAGTAAAAACACAGCTCCTCACTTGTCCTAGCCGCAGTTCAAGTCTTCAACACCTACATGTGTCCAGTGGCTCTCCTGCTGAGCAGTGTATATTTAGGGTGTTCCGGTAATTAGGGAACATCCTCCTGGGCTTCCCTTGTAGCTCAGTTGGTAAAGAATCCTCCTACAATGCAAGAGACCCGGGTTCGATTCCTGGGTTGGGAAGATCTCCTGGAGAAGGAAATGGCAACCCACTCCAGTGTTCTTGCCTGGAGACTCCCAGGGACTGTAGCCTGCCAGGCTCCACTGCCCATGGGATCGCAAGTCAGACGTGACTTAGCGACTAAACCACCACCTCCTGGACAATGCTGATGTAAGGGATTTACTTACATTGACTCATTTAATCCTCACAACCCTATGAAGTGGATGCTCGGAGAATTCACTTTACGGATGAGGAAAGTGAGGCGCAAAGCCGTGTCCAGTTCACACTGTAAATGGGGGAAGCGAGACCGCAGACGGTCTGGTGTCAGAGTCCCTGCCTCGCGCCCTCTGCACCGACTCTGACCAGCAACGACCCTGACAGCAACAGTGATGCAGGCGCCCTGCTCACCGTTTCACCCACGTTATCTTGGCTGATCCTCTGTGGACTTGGCGGTGGGCAGTAACATCATCCTCATTCTACTGACGTGAAATGAAAACGTCGAAGACAAACAAAATGCCCACGTTACAGACCCTGGACGTCGGCAGGATCCAGATAGGAATCTAGGTCTTCCTGACTCCAGGGCATTCATCTTTAAACACTGCACACCCTGTCATCTCTGACAGCGGAGAGGCAAAAATAGTAACTTCCTTTTTCGCTGAAAGGAGTCTATTTCCTGAAACCCACTGAAGAGTCATTTGCAGTATTAGCTTGTGCCGTCACTGAACGACCAGTGGAGCTCGGTGATTAAAACTTGATTCTGAACTAAATTTGAAAACATGTGTACAACTCAACTCCTTCTTTCTGACTTTACGGGGGAAGAGTCGGTTTTCAGTGCCGGAGTCAAACGTGGCAAGGTAACCCCCGGGCTCTGACACAGCTGTCTTAGTGACGATAACAGTCTTCTCTCAAGTGGGGTAAAGACAGAGTTCTCATTTCAAAGAAGAACTAGTAGCTCAAGCGCAGCATTGATCATATGATGAGGTAGACGGGATTGGCTATCTTCAATGTTCTACTTTGCCCGTGTGTTTGTTCTTAAGAACAGAAAGCAGCGAGCAGGAATTCGGAGAGAACACGTTGGAGGCTCCCCAGTTAGCCACGGCTCTCCCCTTCCTTCTTGAACCTACGCCGAGAGGGAGGTGGAGAGGCGTGCCTCGGTGGAGCCCTCGGGGTGCGCACTCCTGGCCGTGGGGTGCCGACTGCCTGAGCCTCCGGGACCGGCAGAGGATGGAGAGAGACTCAGCTACCTGAGCAGGTGAAGCCACTGCTGGCCTGGACCCTCCCGGGTCCCAGAATATTGATCAGAATGTTGATCAGTCAGAATATTGATCTGGGCTTCACCAGCTCGGAGCCCCTCAGGGTGGGCCCTTAGGCAGACTTTGATTTCTCTCGACAGGGGGTTCAGGGCAGTGTTGAGGAGACCCCTACCGGGGATGAGACAAGGAGAGCGACCACGGCGGGCAAGCTGAGGGGAAGGCGGGCTGTCCTCAGCACCTGAAGGCCAGCGGCTGCTGCTGTGTGTCCTCAGGCCGGTCACTTGACCTCTCTGGGCGTCAGTGCCTGTGAGGTTCCCGGAAGAATTCTGCGTGATACTGTGTGCGGCAGAACATCTGAGGCACGGCCTTTGTTGACTCCAAACGTTGTGGAGGTTCAAAGGGAGAGCGCGCTGCCAGG
Organism: Hydropotes inermis; assembly: GCA_020226075.1. Taxonomy (NCBI): domain Eukaryota; kingdom Metazoa; phylum Chordata; class Mammalia; order Artiodactyla; family Cervidae; genus Hydropotes; species Hydropotes inermis. The sequence continues at coordinate 46,078,670 of CM035296.1, read as the reverse complement.
GTGACCAGGAGAACGTTCTCATCCGCATGTTCCCCCGTGGGCAGTGACGTGGGTTTGGGTTCTCAGGGGCGGAAGCCGAGATGCACATGGGAGAGAAGCTGGCAGCTCCCACCGGCGCCCTCCAAAGAGACGCGGGGAAGCCCCGCCGCCTGCTGCCGGGCCGCGGGTGCGGCAGGGCTGCGTCCTGGTCAGCGGGACCTACCGACAGAGTCGTGGAGAAACCGTGGGAGGCTGGGAGGGGAGGTGGTTTAGGGTTTGGGGTTAGGAATAATTAGAGCTCAGAGTTTTGTTCTCTCTTTTTTTTTTTGCCTCGATGGAAATTTCCAGGTATTTGAGTTTGCACAAGAACAAAGTGAAACCGCAGTTGAGTCTCACAATTTGCCTGGGGGCTGTCCGGCATCTGGGGGACACTCGTCAGTCCTCAGGGGGCTCCCCAGTTTGGATAAAGGTTATGAACTGGGATTTGGGGCGTCGGCCCCAGCAGCCACCACGACCTCCAGGCCCGCCTGGCTCTTCTCTGGTTGCAATCGGGGCTTCCTGGAGCAGCAGAGGAGGCAGGAGAGGAGGATGCTACAGGTGACCTCGGGTGAGTGGTGGGCCCCAGGGGGAACGGGGTTCTTAAGGGAAAGCAAGAGAGCGGCTGGATTCAGGAGTCACCTGGGCGTGCAGCCAGCCCCCAGCTTCTGGGCTCCTTAGGAGGCAGAGCCCCTCTCGCTGGCAAACGCCTTCCTCATTCACAGGAGGAAACGGGTTCCGCTGGGGTTTAAGGATGTTCTACAGTGGCTGCAGGACGCTCCTACGAGAAGGTCCCGAACAGGCGGCGGCACCCGAGCTGTTTTCAACGGCACTGGGAGGGTCCGGTTCCCAGATGCTGAGAGGAGGTCTCAGTAGGAGGTCTGAGACGTGTGGCCGCCTCTCCTCGCCCACCCCCGTCCCCAGGTCTCCTCCGGGCTCTTCGGGACAGGCCTCCCTCTCAGGAGGGCCCCACAGGGAACAGCGCTCATGCTCAATACCCAGGGCTTGGTCCGACGCCACCAGGCGAGCGTTACCTTCCCTTTAGGCGCATGGGCCCTGTTGCCTGGAGCACTCCTCTGCGTGGGATCCCCGCACAGAGAGTATCGGGCGGGGAGGGAGCGACTCTCACCGGCAACCACCAGGTCCTGGGCTGGGCTGAGCTCTCAGAAACAGCACGCGTTCAGTCCCCAACAATGCTGTGTTTTAGATATGACCACAATTAACAATGGGGCTAGTATTATGACTGCTGTTCAGTCGCTCAGTCGTGTCCTACTCTGGGCGACCCCATGGACTGCAGCATGCCAGGCTCCTCTGTCCTTTACTATCTCCTGGATTTGCTGAAGGTCAGGTCCGTTCAGTCAGTGAAGCCACAATTATGAGCGTGTTGTTCACTTTGCAAATGACTGGGCAGGGAAATTCAGAGAGAGAAGACATATGAGAGAGAAAGAGAGAGACAGGGAGGAGGAGGAGGAGGAGGTCAGGGAACTTGGTGGCTGCTCCTGAGCGATGGAAGCTGATGGATGCTGGTCTCCAGCTGTGAAGGGATGACCAGCCGCTCAGTCATGCCTGACTCTTTGTGACCCCATGGACTGTAGCCTGTCAAGCTCCTCTGTCCATGGGATTTCCCAGGCAAGAATACTGGAATGCTTTGCCATTCTCCTCCAGGGGGTCTTCCTGACCCAGGGGTCAAACCTCCGTCTCCTACTTTGGCAGGTGGGTCCTTTACCACTGGCCACCCCACTGTGTACTTACCATGGCAGAGGTGCCATGTTTAGCTCTTTGTGAATGATTTCCATTATCCCTCCCAGCAGCCCACAAGGTCAGCAATGTTACTGGGCCATTCTATATCTGAGGTGTTGAGGAAATGACCCAAAGCTGCCCAGGTAGGCTGATGAGCCCAGGGGGTCTGGCCATCCAAGCCCCTGTGCTCCGGGGCTTCTCTACAAAAGGTGTTCTTGCTCTGGTTGACCTGGGCGAGGACACGAACCCTGGGACCCTTCTCTGCTCTCTGAGACTGGGGGGAAGCCCGCGGCACGGAGCTCCGGGTCCCACACCACGACTCCCGAGCACCAGCCTCCACCCTGCAGGCCAGCCGAGTTCCCTGTGTTGCCCCCTCCTCTCCCCCAAACAGCCCTTCATTGACCATCAAAATCATCAGTGGCTCAGCTGGTAGAGAATTCGTCTGCAATGCGGGAGACCTGAGTTCGATCCCTGGGTTGGGAAGATCCCCCGGAGAAGGGAAAGGCTCCCCACTCCAGTGTCTGGCCTAGAGAATTCCCTGGACTGTGTAGTCCATGGGGTCACAAAGAGTTGGACATAACTGAATGACTTTCACTTCAACCATCAAAATGCTGAAGAATCTTTTCCTGACTTAAAGCCTCTTACAATAGTCAACACATGGGAAGGCAGAGAAAAATTCTACATCCGATTTTAATAAAATATACTTTTCTCATCAAAATATTTTGATAGCCCGGGAAAAGAGATATGCGCTCATTAAAGTTTAATGACTGTCTCCCCTGCCGTTTTCCATATGAGGCTCACACACTGTGACTCATGCGTGGCGGGTGCGGGGAATATTTAACTGGGAGCACGATTTAACCCAGTTCCCATCTCTGTGGTCACGGGAGACATGTGAGATGTGGTCACACTCGAGATGGGGTTCTTAGGCGGCAAGGACGTGTCCACTGGCCTGAGTGCTTTGGTTGACTTGATGTGGATCTGGACAGGTGGGCCCCATCGTGTTCCAGGTTGGTCTTTATTTGCTCCAGAGAGGAGGGGGTGGGAAAGAACAGCTGCAAACTCACCCTCAGGGCAGCTCCAGCCCCGAGGCTGAGCCGGGGTGCCCAGGAGACAGAGCTCTGGGCACAGGCTTCAAGAGAAAGGAGAAAAGCAAGAGGCTCTGGGACCCCAGCCAGGCAGCCCATTTCTGCAGTCAGGGCCTCTCACAGCTCTGGGACACCGAGGAGCGCCTCTTCCCCTGCTCCCACTGAGCTCATCCTTGGGGCTGATGTGGTCAGTGAGGTTCGTGGTTAGGGGATCGAGTACGTGATCACGCTCCTGCCTCCTTTCCTGAGCACTCCTGAACGGAGGCCAGGCTTGCTTTCTCTCTCCTGCTTGAGTCCAGCCAAACGGCCCTGTTGTTGCCGTTCAGTCACTCAGGCGTGTCCGACTCTTTTCGAGGCCGTGGACTGTAGCCCTCCAGGCTCCTCCGTCCATGGGATTCTCCAGGCAGGAATACTGGAGTGGGCTGCCATGCCCTCCTCCAGGGCATCTTCCCGACCCAGGGATGGAACCTGCATCTCCTGCATTGACAGGTGGGTTCTTCACCACTGAGCCACCAGGGAAGTACTACCTCTAAATAAATTTCCTCTAAGAACTGCATTCCTGCTGTGCTTATGGAGATAAAAGACAAAGCAAAACTAACAAGCCCCCCTGCAGCTCTTGGCTAAGTATACTGTTCCGGCCCAGATCCCTCGAGCTGGAGGAGAGGGGATTTATTTGGGTTCTGCCCCTGGGGAATTGAACTGCCGTCTAAATACACTCGGAAGACGACTCACCAATAATCCTTCAATTAATAATGTCTAAGAGATGAAAGCTATCAGTTTCCTTTATACGTCCAGTTTATTATCAGCAGTGCAATTAAATTCTATTTTGTGCTGCGGTTTGAGCACTTCCCCTCTGGGAAGTCTCTCTCCTGAGCCCTTTACGGGGACAAGCTGCCGGCACCTAATTAGGTGAGCATGTGGGCCTTACCTCTGGCGGGCAAGGTTCAGAGGTGGAGTCCTGAAGATCAGCAGAAAGGGAGGCCTCCCCGACCCCTGGGAGGGGTCTGCAGGGGACCGCGTGGCTTCTGGGAGAGCTTGCCAGGAGGGGTGCGCCCCGTTCCTGGTGAGCAGGGCCCT
>CM035296.1:45974552-46074653 GCA_020226075.1 Hydropotes inermis | reverse complement strand
CATTTTGGATATTCTCTGCAGGGCCTGCAGCCCGCATTTCTGTTCGTCTCTTAAGGCCTCTTCTGGGAAGCTGCTGTGAGGGGCCCAGAAGGGGCTGAGGTGAAAGAACCCAGGAGGTGTCAGAATTCCAGCCTTTCTAGAAGAGGAGGGTCCAGGGTTCTCTGCCTCCAGGGGCCCAAGTTTCGGCCTGGTGGCACCCACTGTGGAGTAGCCCTCGGATGGATTACCACGCATGGGGCCTGGACCCAGGCAAGGCTGCCATTCTGAGCACTATACAACAGGGGCCAGCTTTACAAGTGACTCACAGCACGAATCCGTAAGACACGGGGCTTCATTGCCCCTCCCCAGGCACTGCCAGCCCCTCCCTGCCCGCCCCCTCTAGAGGCTTTGGAATCCGGGTGACTCTAAACCTGTGATCATCCACCACATCAGAGGAATGTACCTGGATTTGCGCCCATCATGCTTAATCGCGCGGGAAGGTCTCCAAGCCTTGGACGAGGCTGACATGAGATGTCATGCCCAAGGACCCTGCTGGAGGCCCGGGCGTCTGCTCCCAGGGCGGGACGGGTCTCCGGGACGGGGGTGCTGAAGCTGCTGAGGCTCCTGAGAGGTGGGAACAAGCAGGCTGCCATATTTGTTTCTCCTCCCATCTGTGCCCAGCACCCCTCTGCCAAGTGCCTTTAAGTCATCCGGGCAGAGGTTTCTGCTGAGACAGACGTTAAATGGGGAAAATGGAGAGGCAGGGGTACAGCTACCGGTTAGGACTTCCCTGGCAGTCCAGTGGTTGAGGCTCTGCACTTCCAATGCAAGAGCTGTGAGCTTGAACTAGGATCCCACATGCCATGTGGCAAGGCCGAAACCACACATAAATAAAATAAATAAAAGTAAAAGAAGGGACTATGAGCTAAATTAAAAATTATTTAAAAAAAAATGAACTACTAGCCAAACAGGCAATATGTGGAAAAGTCAGAAGAGTGGTTGTCCTGGTGATGGGGGACAGAGTAATTGACTGGAAAAGACATGAGGGAACTTCTAGGGAGCTGTATGTTGACATCCTCTGTGTCTACCTCTGGCTGGCGGTTGCCAGGTATATCACACATGAAAAGTCATGGTTGTCAGACTGACATCTTGGTCTGCATTCTAATGTACACAGTGAGCACTCCACCGACAGCAGGACAGGTAGGAAGGGACCCAGGTGGCTGCCGTCTGAGGCAACGCCTGACCCACTTGCTTCTGGAGACACTGAGTTCTCTCTGTGCCATTTACACATCTCCATCTTCCTCCACAAGCGTGTTTATACCCACAGGTTATATTTATATCCACAGCCACATCTATATATTTAAATCTGGAGAGGAGAGGAAAAGTGTTATATGTGCACATCTATTTATAGGGAGGTTCACTTCTTTCAAAGAACAGGAGGATCCTAGTTCCTTTTCTTTGCAGGGGAGCAGGACGCAAGACACACATTCACACGCACACACACACACACACATTCACGGGCACGAAGGCCAGGGGCCTCATCAGCAACCTCGCCGTTCTCCCCGGCTGAGAGACTACAACCGACCTTGATGATGACCTTGGGGACCGTCAGCGCGATGGACTTCTGCTTGGCCAGAACGTCCCTGGTCTCGTTGACTCGAGCCGTGACAAAGAAGTGCAGGAAGGCCTGCTCCAGCAGCTGGCCCATGTACTCGCCCGCGCCGATCAGCACCTCCTCTCTCTTGACTGGAGAGGAGAAACACAGACCCGCGGAGTCAGAACCTGGGAGGAGATGCTCCCTGCTCCCCCGAGGGCCCCGTCTTCTTCCTGTTGCCACAGCCTCCACCAGGGGCAGGCGAGTGGAACACAGAGTCCATCAGGGACAAGAAGCACTCTGGCTCCTGGGGTAAAGAACGTGCTGGAAATGGAACACTCAGTCAAGTCTTCCTAGAGAAAATGTGTCCCATTTTCCCAGCAGTGCGTTTGCTCTTGTATTAATAAAACGCAACATGACAGAGAGGTTTGAAATCAAGGACCGGAAGGCTTTAGCTGCGGCTGCTTGGACCTGTGCGCAAACGGCCCCGAGACAGCAGGTGGGGGCGTGGATGCCCACGGCCCCGGGGCCCTCCTGAGATAAGCCACGTCTCAGGGCAGCCACTGGCCGCGCCTCAGCGCTGCTGCCGGCTGCTTGGACCTTCTCCTTGTTCCCTTGGAACCATGCTTTTTCTCCAAATCTTACCGTTCCAATCTGATTTTTCTATTTAAGAGAAAGAAGCGGTTGAAACCCATTTCCCACCCCCTCTGCTTTCTGCAACTTAAGAGACCTCTGTGCCAAACGCTTGTTTTCTGAAGTCACTGACGTGAGAACTTGGGGACAAGCCGGGGGCATGGCATCTGCACCTGGACGGCGGGGAGTGGTCCGGGCTCCCCTCTGCTCACCATCTGGGCTGAGGAGGGGGCTTCCGTCCAGCGGCCCTGACCGCCGCGGTGGGCTTCTGTCTGGCCGCCCTGCCCACTTTCTCTCACTCTCGTTTTCCAGAGCGCAGGATTCCAGGGGGCGAAGGGCCGCTCTCCTGCAGGCCGAACCCGCACCTGGGCAGAGGGGACGGAGGCTCACGCCTCCACCCCCTGCACGGAGTTGCATGTCTCTGCCACGGCGCACTGCTCAGTGCCTGCTTTTGGCCAGAGATCCCTCCTTCAGTGGAAGTTGTCCAAGGAAACAATCCCAAAGCGGATAAGTGCGGAGTGTCACCTGTGCACATCTACATTATGGGTATGTGCGTGTGCCTCTAGTATACATAATGCGCGTGTTCACGTTGGCCCCCCATTGTGAGTGGGTGAACTGGACCTGGGGCCGGAAAGCTGTGTGGGGTGAGCCCCGATCGGGGCACAGGGAGACCTCCTGCCTTGTGGGTGCCCAGGCGATGGAGCGCCAGGCTGGGCCTACCAGCTGCTTCAAGGTCTCTGCACGGAGGGCTAGGCACTGGGACCTCCCGGCCTTGGCTCACCTCGTGGTCACTGGGGGACATCTAAGAAGCTACCCTGCTGGATCCCGCCCCAGACCAACTCAATCAGAATCTTGGAGGTTTGTGGTCTAGGCCTTGTTTGATAGTTTTGTAGCCAACCCTTATGTATAGCGGGCCTGAGAAGCACTGCTCGGCAACCAGGGGGCCCTTCACCCCCTGGAATCAGCCCTCTAGGAACCTCAGTTCAGCGGAAAGTTGGGCCCTCCCAACCCAGGTCCCTGTGGCTCTGCTAAGGCCTGCAGACCCGCAGGAGCTCTGTGGCCTGGGAGCTGGTTGCACATACAGGTTGTCAGCACCTCCCCCATCTAGGGATTCAGAATCTACATTTGAATACAATGATGAGATGATGCATATTAAAGACTGAAAGGCTCCTGAAGTCCCAGAGGGCATTCTAGCAGGAGAGGAGGTGGTGTTAGGGCAGACTTGAGTGGACTTGGATGGTCTCAGTTTTGAAACTGAAAGTCCTGTCCCCAGAACATGCGCAGTTCCTGGTGAAATGGGAAGGATGGTCATCCTGGACCAGTGGTTGTCAATAGTGTGTGTATGGGGGGCGCGTTTTGCCCCAGGGAATGTTTGATAATGACTGGAGACCTTTTAGGTTCTCACCGCTGGGAGGGGGATGCTGGTATCTCCTGGGTAGAGGCCAGGTGCTTAGCTGCTCGTGTTCAGCGTCCGACTCTTTGCGACCCCGCAGACTGTAGCCTGCCAGGCTCCTCTGTCCCTGGGATTTCCCAGGTGAGAACACTGGAGTGGGTTGTCATGCCCTTCTTTAGGGGATCTTCCTGACCCAGGGATTGAGCCTGTGTCTGCTGCATTGGCAGGTGGGTTCTTTACCATCTGAGCCACCAGCACCCAACAGCCCCCAGCAACGGTCAGGCCTGAAAGGGCACAGTGCCCGGGCTGAGCCAGCCACGGCTGCACAGAGCTATTAGAAGGTACTGGCCTGCCCCAGAGAAGCGCTCACAACCCAGCCTGCTTCCTGGAGCAGTCCCATCCTTCTGAGGGTCACCTTTTGAATGCATGAACTTGCCTTGACTTTGACCCTCGAATCCTGCCTTGTTGGGTGACGCACACCTACTGCCTTCTGTGTGTCTGAACATGGACTCTGCTTCCCCCATGGCTCCCAGAGCAGTGACTTGTCCAGAAGACTGAAACTCTGTCCCTCAATTGGAGACAATCTCAGATGAGCATGTGTGACCTGTTTCCACTTGGCCAGTTGGGGTCAGATGGGGCGGCAAAGTGAGAGGCCTTCAACATGCATTTTGCCCCTGGCAGCCTCCCATAATAATAATAATGGACACCCTCTGGTATTTCTAGAGGGCCGTGTTGGACCACCGGGATGTCTAGGCTGCTGAGATGTGCCTGACAACCTTACAGAGACTTACTCTGCCTGATCCTGTTGGCCTCAGGTCTCTTTATTCTCTAAGGTGGAATATCCTCTAAATCTTAGCACTGAAGAAGCTGGGCTGTGTTTCTGAGCCCCAGAGAACAGGCTCCTAAAATAGCACATTATGTAAGTACTGTGTTTTGCCACTGCACAAGAAATTGTTCTAGATAAAGTTTATTAAACGTGGCAAGAGAAAAAAGAATAGGTTTTCATTCTCTGAGTGGTGGAGCTGGGATCCTGCCAGTACCATTGATGGTGTCTGGGGAAAGCCAAGGGAGACACAGACAGGGGCTGCCTCGTCTCTTTTTCAAAAATGCAAAGAAAACTAAATATAGCCGAGTGGAAGGCATAGCACCCTTGCAGATACTGAAAGGTTTAAGTCATTCAAATCTTCCCAGCTGATTCTAGCTCACACATCTCCTTTAATCATCAGTTTGGAAAACATGGCTCCTGCTTTACTTGGAAAACTTTCTCTGCAATAGGCCCTCCGACAATAGACTATACCCTGACCTGCTTGATCAAGGTCTAGGATCCTGTGGCTTTTTGCAAATACATTGCAATGTATTTTCAGTTGCAATGGGCAGCTTATTGCATGAGGTTAGTGCCACCTGCTTGCAGGGTAAAGCAAAAAACAGTCTCCGACTCCCTTCAAGTTATTCAGGACAAGCCTGGGGTGGGCTGAGTGGTGGGAGCTGCGTTGATATTGAGTCGGGCTCCACATCCTGGGGTGGATGAATGAGATGGCTAAGGTATCAGGCTGTTCTAGTCCGCTACTCAGGTGAGCTTATGCTTTTGCTGATCAGGGAGAGGAGGGGAAGAAGACTGAGAGGTAGAGAACTCAAGTGTTCAGAGGAGGACGGGGTACAGGTCCTTGTCTGGGGGACTGAGGGGCTGTGGGGCCCCAGAGAACAGGAACTAGCTCCTTAGGGCCCAAGGATGCCTGGAGCTGGCTCCCCATCCCTGCCTGAATGTCATGAGGCTTCCGGCACCCACTTTACTTCTGACCACCATGTGTGGCCTTGAACACGTCAGCTCACATTTTCTGGTCTCAGTTTCCCGAAGCGTGGACATATTGGAAGTTAGCACATACTGACAGCCTACCACTGGGAAGCCTTCCATATATACTATCTTGTTTAGTTTCCCCCACAGCTTCCTCTCACGTCACACACCCAACCGGTCAGCCAGTCCCGAGAGCTCGGCCTTCAGAACACGCCCAGACCAGACAGCTCTCTGCGCCTCGCTCACCCACTCACCGTCTCTCTCGGAACTATTGCAAGAGCGTCATAACTACTCGGAAAGCTCAGCTCCACGGCCCCCATGGTCTGTTGTCAACACAGCAGCCAGAGTGGTCTTTCAAACCCAAGTCGGACCAGGGCACGCTTCTGCTCAAAACCCTCTAGTGGCCCTGCAGGTCACTGGAATCAAAACCAAAGTCCTGACAGAGTCCTCTAGGTTTTTACTGGGTCGGTACCCTCCATCCTCTTGACGCCCTTGTTCCCGATCCTGGTCCCCTTGCTGCTATGAACACATCACACAAGCCCTGGGCTCAGGGCCTTCGCTCTTTTTTTTTCTCCTGGCTGGAAAGCTCATTCTTTCCCTTCTGTTAGGTTTCTGTTAAACGCCACCCTGTCAGAGAGGTTTTCCCTGATCTCCCCGCACCTCACCAGCACTTCTTGTCTTCCTTACCCTGCGTCGTATTTTCCTATTCCACACAGAACCACGTATATTCGCTTGTTTGACTGTTTTGTGTCCAGCCCCCATCTTTCCTCCAGGAGACCATCAACTCCAAGAGCAACTCTGCTGTGTCACCAGCACAAAATATTATCTGGACTCGTAGGCCCTAAACAAAGGTTTGTGTGTGTGTCTGTGGGGGGGTGCATCAACAACCTAGTGATGCGTGCGGTGTTCTTCCCACATCCTGGTGGGAGCAGACCCCTCCTCAACTTACAGGACAAGGGCTCCAGGGTCACGTCGAATGTCTCGCTCTTGAATTCCGCCTTGGAGACCCCGGTGTAGAAGCTGATGTTGCCGGAGAGATAGGCTGTGACAGTGTAGCGGGTGGAGCCGTTGTTCCGGAAGGTGATGACGACCTTGAGGTCTCTGCCCAGCACGGCGTTCTCCACTTCGAAGTTCATGTGGACGTCAGACCTCGATTTGAGGATGCCCTCTGTTTTGAGGGCTTTTTTTGCCCCATACATGAGGGCAGTTTCCAGGGCCAGCCTCTCTTCTTCTTGACCTAGGAGAGGTGCAGAGTTGAGGACAAAGGAACGCCAGCCACCCCAGAGAAAGTCACCGTACTGAACAGAGGGCTCAGGGGCACGTGCTGGACTTGCCGGGTTGCCTCTGCAAGCCACCTGGCTTCCCTTTATGGGGATCTTCATCCTCCTATGTTATGAATTCTGCAAAATCAAGTTCCCAGAGAGTCAAGCTGCCCGCACTGCCGGGTTCGATCTGTCTGAACAGGGGCTGCTACAGGGCTTACTCTTACGTGCTGTTTTCCCACGGCCACTGTTTCAGGGCTCCTCAGGCAGAGCTGACAAAACCTAACTCTCTCACGCTGCGGAATCTATTTGCTCCCCTCCCAGATTCCTAGCCACGCCGCTGGAGGAGTTCCACCTTGGCTTTCACCGTCTACAACGTGAGTTTTCTCCCATTTGTGGGTCTGGCCGGTGAGACCCGTCTCCTCGTGTCTCCTTCTGCCTGGGCCTGTCTCAGGTGCTCCCTCTGACCCGCCCCCTGGTCGATGCCGCCCCGCCCCACTCTCCTTTCTCCGTTGTCACGTGCCTCCAGCGGGGTGCAGAGGTCATGCTCCCCAAGCAGCACCCGGCCCCTACACTCAGCTCAGTGAGAACAAGCCTCCCCCGCAGAAGGCTCAGAGGTCCAGTCCCCACTATGCTGTGGTGTCTCCTGGGTGTCCACAGCATTCACTGGCCTGGCCAAGGTTCTGAGATGGAGCCCAACCCTGGGGAGGCTTGATTACTTTTATTTTAAGGCTATTTTTTTTTATGTGGACCCCTTTTAAAGTCTTTATTGAATTTGTTACAATATTGCTTCTGTTCTATGTTTTGATTTTTAGCTCAGAAGCATGTGAGATCTCAGCCCCCCAACCAAGGATCAGAAGCCCCTCACCCTTGAATCAGAAGGCAAAGTCTTAACTCACTGGACCACCAGGGAAGTCTTGAGAATTCTTTACTTTGACACAAGGTTTCCCAAACTCATCTGACACCAAAGACATCTTTTTTGAGGGACACCTTTTGGTATCTGGTGGGGCAGTTTGAGATGTGGGTGCTGTTTTTAGGAAAATGTCTTAAGTAGGGTTTCCAAAGTGGTGGTGGTGGTAGAGGTGGGAAGAAAGTGAGAGATGGAAGAATGAAAAAGTGGCTCTGCACACGTGGGGAGCCGAGAAGGTAGAAGCCGGGCTCAGAGCCTGCTGCTGACGGCTCTAGGCTGGGCTGACCCGCCTCAGTAGTCTTCACTGTCTGACTTCCTCTGGATGTATCTTAGTGCACGTGTGAGACAGAGGCAAACGCTTTGGCTTGTAAAATCTCGTCCTGGGGCTTCCCTGCGGCTCAGTGGATGGGAATTCACCTGCCAATGCAGAAGACGTGAGTTCGATCCCTGAGTCGGGAGGATTCCACATGCTTTGGAGCTACGATGCCTGCGTGCCACAACTGCTGAATCCATGTGCCTAGAGCCTCCGCTTAGAACAAGAGAAGCCACGACTAAGAGAGGAGCCCCCACTCTCTGCAACTAGAGAAAGCCTGTGTGCAGCAACAAAGATGCAGGAAATGAATAAATAATATAAACCTTAAAAAACCCAAAAAACAAAAGCTAGTCCTGCCAGTGGCTAGCAAAAGAAGAATCACTTTGAAATAAAAATGCTGAGTTTTATAGTTACATTAATTCTTAAGCTGTTTTCTCCCACTTTACTTAACAATGAAATGCAATGGAGATGAAGAGGTCAGTCAATGATGATAACAGTTATTATTAAGAGCTAACCCTGACAGGTAGCAGAGACAGCACTTTGCTAACAAAGATCTATATAGTCAATGCTATGGTTTTTCCAGTAGTCATGTATGGTTGTGAGAGCTGGGCCATGAAGAAACTGAGTGTTGAAGAACTGATGCTTTTGAACTGTGGTGTTGGAGAAGACTCTTGAGAGTCCCTTGGACTACAAGGAGATCAAACCAGTCCATCCTAAAGGAAATCAACCCTGAATATTCACTGGAAAGACTGATGCTGAAGCTGAAGCTCCAACCCCTTGGCCACCTGATGTGAAGAGCTGACTCATTGGAAAAGACCCTGATGCTGGGAAAGATTGAAGGCGGGAGGAGAAGGGGATGACAGAGGATGAGATGGTTGGATGACATCACCGACTCAATGGACGTGAGTTTGAGCAAGCTCCGGGAGATGGTGAGGGACAGGGAGGTCTGCATGCTGCAGTCCGTGGGGTCACAAAGAGTTGGGCACGACTTAGTGGCTGGACAACAACTGTGACGAGTGTCGTGGGAGGTGTACGTTGTGTACTGTCTCCTCTTCAGAACAACTCTGCAAAGCAGGCGCTATTACTACTGTCGGTTTCCTTGTGTAGCAGGGTTGATAGGTGGTTTAGAGGTAGGACGTGCATAAGAATGAGAAGCTTCCAGGACCTTTCAGAGACAGAAAATGCCAGCAGGTGTTGCCAACCAAGTGAATGTGTATTTCTTTGTGTGTGTGTGTGCGCGCGCGCTGGCAATTTCCCTGCTTGTCAAGACTGCAAGAATGAGCCAGAAACAACTGGTCCAGGACAAGCATTGGCTAGGGCACATGTTTACAATTGATAAGAGGGAGATAATTCTAAAGGAAAGGGAGGGGGCTGTGACAAGCAAAGTGCAGTGAAATATTTTAGCAGAAAGCATCTGGCAAAGAGCTCCCCAAGACAGAGAGCATTAATGATTATCGCTTTGGACGGGCACCAAATATGCATTTAGGCAGAATGCAGGAGGCGGGCACCTGCAGTGGGAACATGGTCATGGGCAGAGAGGTCCCTCCACTGGGAAAGGCTGAGCCGACCGAGTGGGGGAGGGGCAGTGGAAGCTTCTGGCACCAGGAGGGACTTCCTGTGGGTCACAGGTGGAGGAAGCTCTGGCTTCTTTCTGGGGACCAGCTCGTCCCCGTGAGCATCAAGGCCGGCTGGGGTTGCCAGGAAGCGCAGGCCCAGGTAAGAGGCAGGAAGCGCAGGGCCTCCCCAATTTGGCAGAATGCCTGCTCTCTGCAGTTCTGTTCTGTGCTCTGATGGCAAACACAATGCAGGGCCATGAATGGGGGGCTGAGGGAAGCATCTAAAGCCAGATCACATTTCCCCAGCTCCTCTGTGGCTCAGAACCAAGGTCAAAACCACCTTCTCGTGACCCAGGTGTCATGAGAGTCCCCTTTATGTCTGAGGAAGTCTCTTCTCGTCGCTTGGATCTTAGCTCAAATATCAGCTTTTCAGGGTGCCCCCCGACTTCCGTGACCCTGGTCCTCTCGTCTCTTACTAACATGACCTGGTCTTCTTTCCTTTTCCCAGTACTTGTCACTTTGTGACATCCCCTGGGAGGAGGTAAGCTCCTCGTCCCCAGGACTTAGGACCCAGCCTGGTAGAGAGGCTCTGGAGGACTGGGGTTTGGAGAAGCACTTTGCCTTCATCCAGAGACAAACTTGCTATGTTTGTAGCAGACAAGGAATAGTCCAGCGGCGGACATCGGATGTCCAGTTAGGCTCACCTGTGGAGGTGCTGCCTGAGCCGCCATTCCTTTGATCGTCTCAGGCTGGATGTGCCTGTGTGATGTCCAGGCACCGTGCTAGGCCCAGGTGAGGAACACAGGGGGGTGAAGAGGGCTCACAACACGCGTGTCATCACGGATGCTGGGTCAGACATTCGGGGGTGGTTCGGGGGTCATGGGGCGGAAATGTGACACCCCCGGGGGCAGGGGCGGCTTCTTAGAGGGGTTTTTCTCTCCCCAGAGAGAGCAAAGGCGTGGAGGCGGGTGGGAGCTGGCTTGCTGGAGGGACCTTCGGCAGCTCTCCCGCCTGCCGCTCTGACCCTTGTGTGGTCAGGAGGAGCGGCCAGGGGGCGCAAAGGCAGCCAGCAGAGGCTTGGCGAGCAATGGCTGGAATACTCTGGAGACAACAGAAGACAGTGAGGGCTTTTAAGCAGCTACAGGCTGAGACTTACCTTTTAAGCATGTCGCTTTGGAGGCAATGGCATAGACAGAGGGAAGGAGAGAGCAAGGAGAGAAGGTGGGGTTGGGAAACGATAGCAGACACCCAGCAGAAGGCTATCACAGCCCAAGCTAGCGGTTGGCCGGGGCAGTGATAACGGAATTGCTTCTAATAGTGGGAACTGGCTTTTACTGGTCAGTTACTGCATATCAGGGATGACGCCAAAGTGCTTCCAAGCCCGACGCCATTTGATTCTCAGAGAGTGGCCATGGAGATGGAGGGGAGGAGACGGATGTGAACTGTTTGAAGAGGACATTTAGGGGCTGTTCTTCTTGGCGGATTCTCAACGTGCTGAGTTTGGGTGGATCGCGGTTTTCTTCTCTGGAGCAGGAAGTGTGGGAGAAACAGACCTGGGGTGGGGAGGGAGTGAGAGAAGGTGGCATTTGGGAAGGTTCGGCTGCAGGTTCCTATGCGACATTTAGGTGAGTGCTGGGCTTAAAAGTAAGTCTAGGCTGGAGACAGACTTGGGAGAGTCAGTACGTGTGCACGTTAACAGCAGCTAGAGGGTAGGAGTGAAGACTAGAATGGAATGACATTCTGAGGGGGTGAAGAAAGGGGAGCTCTGAGTTGCAGACAAAGATAGAAAAAAGAGGTAGATTGAGATGGAATCAGGAGAAAGCTGTGTCATAGGAACACAGAGAAGAAAGAATTTCAAAGCAAACCAAGTGTCCAGCAAGAGATGAATGGTTAAAGAAGATGTGGTAAATATACATAATGGAATACTACTCAGCCATAAAAAAGAATGACAATCCCCCATTTACAGCACCATAGATGGACTGGGAAGGTATTATGCTTAGTGAAATAAGTCAGATTGAGACTGTATGATATCACTTACATGTGGAATCTTAAAAAATGGACTAATAAGTATAAAAAAAGAGAGGCAGACTCACAGATACAAAGAACAACCTAGAGGTTACCAGTGGGAAGAGGGGAGGGGAGAGGGGCAAGAGAGAGCAGGAGATTCAAAAGTCCAAACCGTTACGTGTAAAATAAGCTACAAGGATACACATACAACACAAGGAATATAGTCCACTGCTAACGTCCTCCATGGTCCCCGGGCATCTGTTCATCTACCCCTGTCCTGGGCACCCACCACCCGGCAAGGTGAGGATTCACTTCCTGCCTGTCTCTCCCTTAGATGAGGAGACAGGACTGTGGGAGTCTCCAGGAGGACACAGTGTTGGGAAATTGGTGGGGGTTAACAGCAAGTTGTTGGAAGGATGCATGCATGAATGAGTGTTGCAGCCAGTTTTTCACTTCTTTCCTGGACTCCTTTTCCTTTCCAAACCTTTTTGCCTGACACTCTATCACAAAAGGGCATTGCTCATCTGTTCTGTTTCACAGTGTTTATGTTTTAAAAAAACACTCTTTTTAGAAAAGAAAAAGTCAAAAAGAAAAAAAATCTTTTGTATCTGTTGTGCAGTGAATGAAAGCTAACAGAAGAGAAGAACTAACCATTTCAGGAGCACAGCACAAATTCACTGCTTCAGGTGACACAAATCCTGAATTTCTAATACTGTGCAGAAGAGTTCTCAATTCAGCAAACTTTCTCTTTATAGTGCAAATTGCTTTTGTAAACAAGAGTAGGGAGCAGATCTAAAATATTTAAAACGCATTCTGCACTCAGCATTTCAGGAATACTGATGAATATTTAGGTATATGCTAATTACTCTCCATTCTTTACCCATTCACTGAAATAAATGCCATTCCTAAGAAGCTCTGGTGGTGAATCATTTGTAACATATATTCCACGTCCCCATCAAGACCCCCAAGCTCCTTTACCTCCTGTCCACGACTGACCGTGGGGCCCTTTCACTCCAGCCTCTGGGCGCTCTGAGCCCAGTGCTTAGTAATGCCTTGTTGTCTAGTTGCTAAGTCATGTTGACTCTTTGGCAACCCCATGGACTGTGCCGCCCCAGGCCCCTCTGTCCATGTGACTCTCCAGGCAAGAGTACTGCAGTGGGCTGCCATTTCCTTCTGCAGGGGATCTTCCTGACCCAGGGATCGAACCTGAGTCTCCTGCACTGTGGGCAGATTCTTCACCTGCAGGACCCTAAACACACTTGCCGCTTCACACCCCATGCCTTTGTCCTGTTCCCACCTTCTAGAAGCCTCAGTCCAGCTTCCTTTAACTGAGGTCTGTGACTTCTCTGATTGGGCTTTGCTTTTTCTGAATCTCCTGGTTGGGCTGAGCGTCCCTTTTTGTTTTCAAAGCCCCTTCAGCAGAATGAAACTATAGCTTGGCCAGAAACAGAAACTGGGTCCTTCTCACTGTGGGGATGCCCAGCACCAAACACAGTTTCAGGCATACAGTAGACACTCAGCAGTGACTGAGATGGGACTGAACTCAACAGCTCCGTGTGAAACACTCCACACGCTAAAGGTTAACAAAACCACCTTAGTGTTGTTTTATGGTTGAAACAAGACTTCACCCTGTTCGGCCTGAATTAGTGAAGTGGTCATGTCCTATTCATTTTATATTACCTACATCCATTTATATGCCCTATCCTTCCTATCAAGGAATTTCCATGATACTTCAGTGGAACAATGCATATGAAAAAAGTTTGCAAGGTTCTAAACAAATGTGAGGGCTTCCCACGTGGCTCAGTGGTAAAGAATCTGCCTGACAATGCAGGAGACATGTGTTCCATCCTTGGCTGGGGAAGATCCCCTGCAGAAGGGAATGGCTACTTACTCCAGTATTCTTGCCTGGAGAGTCCCACGGACAGAGGAGCCTGGTGGGCTACAGTCCACGGGGTGGCAAAGAGTCAGACATGACTTAGCGACTAAATAACACCAAGAGCAAATAACTGTGAATAGTTATTTCAAATTCATTATTGAACTTATGTAATGTTTTCTATTAAGATTAAAATTAAGATTCTTTCATATTTTTATGAATTAGAACACATTCTATATTCTGTTAAAACAGATGTGACTTTAAACCAATTATTTCAGAAGCCATGTAAAGGGGAATTCTGTTCAAAGCAAACAAACAAGTAAAACTAAAACGAAATGAAAAATTGTGGGTGTGAGGTGTAGTTGCTCAAGTTCTAACTTTGAATGCCGGAAAAGGCCATGCCTTCTCCGGAACGCATCTCATGGTGACAGAGACTGTCACAATGAAGTGGACTTGGACAGAGCGATCCTCATTCGACTGCAGTAGCTTACCTTCCTGGAATTTGTAGGTATCTGTGATGTCCTTTATGCCATCTCCTCCAATTTCTTTGGTCACAATTAATTTCCCAATGTGGGTGGTATCAAGGGTTTCAACCACATGAGTGCCATCTTTCTTAGCTGTAATGTAAACAAGGTCACTGTTGACCTGAAAACAGGAGAGGAGGCCGTTAGCCATCGTCAAATGTCCTTGTCACCAAAATCTCTAACTCTCAACAGTGTAGCGTCTAAGAGCCCTGCAGATGACATTATCCACCGGGCTAAGTCATTTCAAGCACCAACCATTTCTTTCATTCCTTTTTCTTGCTGGTAAATTCTACCTCCTAAGGCAGAACAGAAAGCACCCTGTCTGTTATTCTCTTTCTCAAGCTTCTTTTAAGCTGACAGTAATGGAGTGACCTACTTCTAGAGAGGAGAGGCAGTCTGCTGGGTGGCTTCTGGGAAATATTTTTTTTTCTGGGTATGTGCATATGTTCAAACCCATCAAGATGTATACACTAAACGTCTGCATTCTGAATATCAGTGTTACCCCATTAAAGCTTAAAATAAATAAATGGAGAGAAGGAAGCCCGTGATAGGCAGAGACCAGCAGAGATAGGCAGAGAGACCAGCAGCTACAAGGCATGGGCTCAGCTGCAGGGAGCATGGGCTCTGATCTTGGGTGTGCACTGTTAGAAAGTACACACCTTACCCTGGGGACCTCATTCCTGCTTCTAGAAAATGAAAATAATCGCACTTGCTCTTCCAGTTTCATAGGAACACTCTGGGACCGAGCGAGGTAAAATCTTTGTGAATGTGATTCTCACTTAGATTAGTAAACATCAAAATCAAGTAAAATGCAACGATCATTGCCAGGTATTGGGAAAATCTGATGAGGTTAAAGATGAGGTTTAAGAGAGCAAATTTTCTCTACTTTCTCACAAATTTCTGAATTTACAAGAAGTCTGATCTCTGCTCAGGGGAAAGTAAGCAATCAACATTTATTGATCCATAATGTTTCAGGACGTTTTAAATGCTTTAATTTAAACCCCACCACAACAATCCTATGAGTAGGGACTATTATCTCTGTTTTATAGATGAGGCATTACGAGTCAGAGGGCCAGGAGAGTGTGTGTGGTCACACAAATACAGGGAGGTGGTGGAGAAGAAGCGCAGATGGGACAGGTGCGGGCTCACGGCACACGTCCCGGCTCTTCCTCTGGGTGGGCATCGCACAGGCCCTCATCTTCACCCAGGGTGGTCTGAGCACACAGCCTGACCTTCCCGCAGGGTGGCCCGTATTTTTTTGCTGGATTTTCACAGGATACCGCCTCTCCTGCCTGACCCCAAAGGACCACAGCACCACGCAGTGGGGGGTCCCAGGCTGGGGTCCAGGTGGTGCTGTCCTGCCTCAGATTTCTGAGGATGAAGGCGTGGGCCCTGCTCCTCCGTGCAGTGTCCAGGGCTTGGTGGTACTTGGCACATGGTGTGAAAGACTAAACGTGGAATCAGGAATCAGGACGGGAGCAGACGGAGCAGACACCTAAGGAGTATTTCTCATTTTGGGCAAAAAAATTTAAGGAAACTTTAAATCAGCTTCCTGAGTGCCTCAGTTTCCCCCTGGAGGAGGCCATGCAGGTGCAGACCAATTCCTCCTCAGCTGCAAGTGACAGCAACAATGACGACAAACCTCTTCTTAATAATGAGTCCTTATGACCGCTTTCAGTTTTCCAGGGAGACAAGGCTGCGTGTGGAAGTGGCTAGATCCTTGTCTTCCCTTGAGCAAAGCTTAGGAAATTTTTTGTTGTTGTTCAGTCGCTAAGTCCCCATGGACTGCAGCACACCAGACTTCCCTGTCTTTCACCATCTCTTGCTTCCTTCACACTTTCCCAGCATCAGGGTCTTTTCCAATGAGTAGGCTCTTCCCATCAAGTAGCCAACGTATTGGAGCTTCAGCATCAGTCCTTCCAATGAATATTCAAGGTTGATTTCCTTTGGGATTGACTGGCTTGATCTCCTTGCTGTTCAAGGGACTCTCAAGAGTCTTCTCCAACACCACAGTTCAAAAGAATCAATTCTTTGGTGCTGACCTTTCTTTAAGGTCCAACTTTTCACATGC
The DNA here is from genome assembly GCA_020226075.1 of Hydropotes inermis. Taxonomy (NCBI): domain Eukaryota; kingdom Metazoa; phylum Chordata; class Mammalia; order Artiodactyla; family Cervidae; genus Hydropotes; species Hydropotes inermis. The sequence continues at coordinate 46,058,746 of CM035296.1, read as the reverse complement.
GTACATGACTATGGGAAAAATCATAGCTTTGACTACATGGACCTTTGTCAGCAATGTGATGTCTCTGCGTCTTAATACACTGTCTATGGAAAACCTATGTCATAGTTTTTCTCTCAAGAAGCAAGCATCTTTTAATTTCGTGGCTGAAGTCACGGTCAGCAGTGATTATATCAGCTGAAACCTCAGGCCGGCCTACCACACTGTCTCTTGTGGGGAGAGGAGAGGAGAAACACACACATGAAGTGACTTCTGCACATGTAGGTAGGGGGTGGGTTGGAGGGAAAGGATTCTTTCCAGGAGACATCTGCAAGCTTTCTTCTCAGTTTCAGCCACTAGTGTGATGGCTCTCCATCCTGATTGCATATGAGAAGCACCGAGGAGCTTAGAAAGTTTATCCAAGACCAGTTGCATCTCCGTGGTAGGACGGTCACAAGTGGAAGAAATATTGGACCTAGGCTGTGTGATTTCGGGCAAGTTACCAAACATCTCTGAGCCTGCAACCTTCCTTGCAAGGTTGCAAGTAGATCAGAACCACCCGTGAAAGTCCTATGTTTCATTTCTTCTGAGTGGAAAGGAGTCTTAGAGACCCTCTAGTCCTGCATATAGATTTGAAGGCCTATGGTCACACAACCCAGGCACTTCCAAAGTGAGGTGGGGAATAATGGGAGAGCTTCCCTGGTGGCTCAGACGGTAAAGCATCTGCCTGCAATGCAGGAGACCTGGGTTTGATCCCTGGGTTGGGAAGACCCCCTGGAGAAGGAAATGGTTACCCACTCCAGTATTCTTGCCTGGAAAATTCCATGGACAGAGGAGCCTGGCAGGCTATATAGTCCATGGGGTCTCAAAGAGTTGGACATGACTGAGTGACTAACACTTGACTTTCCTAGCAGGAGGAGCAGTATGTGTGAAGACCAATGTGAGGACGTATTTGGATGTTTCAGGGCCCCCGGGGGGCTCAGCTAGGGTGGGCCAGGTCCTCAGGCTAGGGCGGCCTCTCTACAAACTCCCGCCTGTGCCCATGGACTGTAAACGTGTGTCCACTTCTCAGGGCTCACGTTGGAGGCTCTTGTTTTCAGGACCCAGGACAGAGTCTGCTCTGTTCGTTTGTTCCCAAGTGGAGGCAGCTGCGTCACAGGTGGTGTGGAGAGGGTGCTGCTGCTCCCAGGGCTCCCGGGGCTGGGGGGCAGCGGATGCCTGCCTGTCTGGGAGCCTTCCTGGCACCACTGCCAGACGTCCATCCTGTGCTTGTCTTCCTTCATCCCGTAGGGGCTCCTGTGCGTGTGCCCTGCTGCCGCATACGTGAGCTCATGTCCCACCAGGACGGCCCAGGCGTGAAGGCGTGAAGGTGCCATCTGGCCCCCGTCTCCCTGAGATCCTGTTCTCAGCAGTGCACTGGGCACACGCTCTTGTTTCTATTGTTCACTCATCTATGTACTGGTGGCTTCTGTGTGCCAGACCCTGCTTTCAGCGACGAGAGTCTAGCAGAGCCTATCTCCGAGGAACTTATGTCATAGAAGGGCGGGAAACCATAACACTAAGTCAGAGAAGAACAGAAACAGCGGGACGGGAGGCCTGCTTCACGTGGGAGATGCGGGGAGTGGAGGTCTCCTTAAGGAGGTGGGCTGAGCAGAGACCTGGATGCAGTGAGGGTGCAGAACATGCAAAGAGGGGTAGAGGGTGGGACAAAAGCTTTCATGGCCAACGGACCAGTCTGTGATGTTTCCAGAAGAGCAAGGGGGTCTATGTGGCTGGAGGCACATGAGCAAGGGATGGGTGTGGAGGGGAAACCAGGGGCCGGATCACACAGAATCTCAAGGATCACAGAAATCTTGTAAAGATTTACGCTTAATTGCTTAATTGTAAACGTGGCGGGAATCCATTCAAAGGTTTGGCAGGGGAGTGGCATGTTTTTATTCACATTGTAAAGGGTAATCCTGGCTGCTCTGTGGAGAGTAACCTGGAGAGGGGCAAGCAAGGAGGAAGAAATGAGTTAGGACGTGATTTTGCAGAGCTCAGAGGGTCATGGTGGAGGCGCAGGCACTCCTGGATCTGGGATAATTGGAAGGTATTTCTGGCAAAATGCTTAAGGGAGGTTAGAAAGAGAAGCCAAGATGATTCCAGGGTTTTATATGTGATTTGAATGAACGGGTGAATTATTTTGAGATATCCCCAAATGTACTGCATCTAATAACTGGTAGTGAAATAAACAACCTTGAACCGAGGCCAAAGAATCAGCAGAGAAGCTGTTGGACAGTTTGAGTCCGGAGAACTGCCGGCCCCAGACTAGGGAAGGCGCGGCTCCTGGAGCCATGGGGCGGTGATGGTGACCCCAGGCGGCCCGTCACTTCTGCTGCAAGAACCACCTCAGTGCCAGGAGGGAGGGTGTGTGTGTGTGTGTGTGAGCGTGTGTGTGTGTCTGTGAGTATGTGTGAATGTGTGTAAGTGTGCAAGCATGTGAGTGTGAGTGTGTGTGTGTGAGATGATGTGTGAGTGTATGTGAGAGAATGTGTGTGTGTGTGAGAGAGAGAATGTGTGTGATTGTGTGAGTGTGCAAGCGTGTGAGTGAGTGTGTGTGTGTGAGTGTGTGTGAGTTTGGTGGGGTGAAGTGAAGGGGACAACAGCCAGAAGCAGCTTAGACAGAAGAGAGGCAGCAACTCCGGATGCTCAGTGACCAGACCGGGAAGGGAGCCGCAGATGCTGAGAGCTGCTCTGCCCTGTCTGGGAACCCCCGGAGCAGGCAGGGGAAACGCACCGCAGGGCTGAGGGCAAGAGGATGGAGGGCGCCGGAGAAGGAAGCCCCGACCCCGGGATCTGGAGATGGGAAAAGTGCAGAGGTGGGTGCTTTTGTGCACAGCTCTCCTGTGGGCTTCTGTTCTCACTCAGTGAGGAAACCAAAAGCTGGCCCGCGAGCAGAAGGCCTGACCGGCCCGGAAATGAGTCAAGAGTGCCCGAGAAGGCCGGCCCGCTGGGAGGCGAGGGCAGGCCCATTCCTGCGGACGTCGCGGGGTGGCCAGAAGCAGGCTGACACAGCGAGGAGGTGGGAAGGGGGAGCACGTGGCCTGGGACCCGAGCCATCAGGCGCTCATTAAAGTCAGGACGACGCCCCCCAGGGAGCCCTGCTTTAGGACCCCTGAGAGAAGCGTCCTGACTCCTCATGCACTTTTCATCCATCTGAGTGTCTCTTACAAAGGGCTCAGCCCCAGAGGCCAGCCCACACCAGAGCAACAAATCGTGTGCGCTGTCAGACAAGGCTGCATTGGGTGAGAGAGGAATAACTGCGATCTGCGGGTCCCAGTAACACTCACACACCCCGATCTATACTTAACAACAGCGGAAAGCGTTTGCGTTAGCAGCTATTAGGCGTTTTGCTCCTGGAGGGAGTCTGTTCCTCTCTCCTCTGCAGCAACAAAGCATAATAAAACTACAAACACAAGGCTTAGTGAGTTTTAGAGAGATTTCCCGTTAAGAAGTCCTCATGGCCTGGGAAACGATCAGATGGCAGTTGGGGAGGATCGCACAAGTCTTGAAATCTCAAAATGAAATCCAGCAGGTGAAAATCCCGAATACAGTCTGCCTGTTCTCCCAAGGCTTCTAGAAACTTCGAAGGCAGTTACAGTGGAAGACGCATTGTTCCTTTCATGTAATTCACATGTTCAGTCTTGGGGTCTGCGTGTTTATTCTTATTTTATCTCTGAGACATTCCCAGGCCGGCCTGCTCCTTCGCCACCTGTCATCCCTCACCTGATTCAGGCGCGGAGTGAAGTCACGGCCACCTGGGGGCTTCCGCCCAGAGGCCTTCCCGTCCAGCCTGGGCTGAACAGGCTCCCTGCCTTCTCCTTCCCCTTGGGAAGCCTCTCGTGTCCGTTCTCAGCTCAGAATGTCCCACGTCTAGGTTCTTCAGCGGTCACCAGCTGACACCTCCCAACACATCACTGTTCTTGAGCCTCGATGGTTTTCCTTTTTATTTACTTATTTTTTATGTTTTCTTCCCCCATGCTGCAGGGCATGCGGGGTCTTGGCTTCCTAAGATCAGACTCACACCCCCTTGCACTGGAAGCTCGGAGTCTTACCCACTGGACTGCCAGGCAAGTTCCCGAATAGTTCTTAATTGTCTGTATATACCTTTTGGAAGCTCAGCTTTTCTCCTCTGTCTGAAATTCCTTCCTTCCTCTGGCTTTTTTTTTCCTTACCTCTTTTGCCTGAATACCGTCTTATCTGCTTGTGCTCAGTCACTGAGCTTTGTGACCCCATGGACTGTAAAGCCTGCCAGGCTCCTCTGTCCATGAGATTTCCCCTGGCAAGAAGCCTGGAGTGGGTTGTCATTTCTTTCTCCAGAGGCTCTTCCTGACACAGGGATCGAACCCACGTCTCCCGCATTGCAGGTGGATACCACTGAGCCACCAGGAAAGCTGAATAACCACTAGTCGTACGTCGACGCGGTTCAGGCTCCACTCCCTCCAGGGAGCATCCCCGGCCCTCCCCTCCATGGGCTCTGTGATACTCCCCTGGATCCACTGTGGCCATCGCACAGATATCCTTGTGTCTGTTCCCGCCGCCCTCTCTCCCAGGACAGGGCCTGGTGGCCTCTGCTGTCCTGCGGCAGTCCTAGCTCGTATTTCTCAATTAACATAAACGCGGGTCATTTATCACCTACATCACTCGTTTGACCTTTGGTTCCATAGTAACACTTGCATTGTTGTTTTTTCAATGTTGCTGTGTTTATGTACCACTACCTCCGTCAAGAATCAAGTTTCTTAAGGACTCAGGCTTCTGAATTCCCACAGTGCTAGATGCATATTAATAATACATATGTATTCATTCTAGAATAGTAGCAGAATGTGGTGGTTACTAGCGTAAGTTTGGGTGCCTACATGTGGGCTCATTCACTCGGTCACTTCTGACTTCTTGCAATCCTATGCACTGTAGCCTGCCAGGCTCCTCTGTCCATGGGATTTTCCAGGCAAGAATACTGGATGGGTTGCCATTTCCTTCTCCAGGGAATCTTCCTAACCCAGGGACTGAACCTGGTGCTTGCCTGGGTTTAAATCTTATCACTACTCTTTATTGGTTAGATGATCACGGAAAGGTTATTTAATCACTTTTTGCCTGTAAAATGGGAAGAATTATAACAGCCGTTTTAAAGGGTTGCTGAGAGCATCAAACGGTCGGCAAAGTGATACCATAGTGGGTAGATGTTATTTCACCACGTTTACTGGTGAAATCATACCCTGGGTAAGTCCCACCTCTCAACCTCGCATATTTCTCTGCTCCTCCCCACCTTCTCCTTTACCTGGTAGTTCTTACATTTACTTTGACTTTCAGGGCTCCCTTGGAGCACCTTTGAATTGCTCTCTCTGCTTCTAGCCTCCAACCAGTTCTTCCAGAATTTCCGCCTCTTCCCAAAGTGCCCCCATCCACCTGTCAGTGAGCTGTGTTACAGGTCTGTTTTCTCACATCAGTATTGTAACAGCTTACTCCGTCCCCGCTGGTAGAGGATGGTTTGGAATAGTAGGAAACGGACTGGGGTTCCCAGACTAAGACCACAGTTGGGGTGTGTTTGGATTTTATTTTGTGTGACCCACTGGGCTAGTCTCAGAGTGAAGTAGGGCACTCTCCCATGTCAGTTTGTGGATGGTCTCCACCAATTTTTAATTCAGTGATTCACTTAGTCACTTAATTTCTTGGGAGCAGTTGGTACCTACTTCCTGGGTACAGAGACCTAAGCTAAGGTGACTAAAGCAATTGCTTTCAGGTGGAGAAATCTCAGAGCATCAAGGGAAGAACAATGTTAAGTACGAACTGCATAGAGCAGGTAGCACCCGGAGGTTGGAACTGTGTCTGGTTAACGCTCCACTTACCTCTGCAAAGACGAAGGGCGCATCAAACTGGAAGCAGACATGGCCGTGCTTGATGGCTTGAACAGAGGCGGGGCCGCACCGATACATCCCTGAACCACACAGAGGAAGCAGACTGTGAGTTCCCCATCTCTGGGTCTTTCCAGTTACAGAACTGGTCCGCATACAGGTCACAGCCTTGAGTGGGCTGTAGGGGCAACCACTCCTCAAGGTCATCACCAGTGCAGCCCCAGTTCTTTCCATGGCCAGAGTGGGTGAGTCACCCACATGCGCCATCAACAGGGAGGGACATGGTGGAGATGTTTCTGCAAATCCCAGGCCAAAGTCATGAAAAGAACCAAGGGCACACCATTCCTGCATCTACTCTTCCAACTATAAACAGGCTCAAGGGTGTGGGGGCCAAGCTGTTGGCTGATGTAGGGCTTATCCTGTTAGAAGTGGTGTCTGGAATGTTGGAAACGGGGACATGTCCCCAGGACTTGTATTGTTTGTTTGTTTTCATTTTTAGACATTATGGACACATGCCAAGTTTAACCATATAATCTGGATACTAGCCACACTACACAGACCGCGTGCTTTTGGGAAGTTAGTAGGCCCACGCCGACTTTTACAAAGTATTTTGAATTTTAGCTGGCTCTCTCTCTTGTTACTAAGAGATTAGCTGCCATTCATCACTCAGATACCTCTTTATGACATATAATCCAGAACATGAGGAAGTGTTGAACTTTCTCTCAAAATCCAGTATTGTACTGATGTTCCCTCATGAGTATGTACTGGATGTTTGTATATATCTGTATATGCACACATCAATATCCTTTTTAAAGAAAGAAATGGAAAATTCCATTTGAGCCTCATTTGAGGACTATAACCCGGGAAGGTCATCTCAGCTCTAAGAACTGTTCCATCCATTAGAGGCCAGGACACAGTTATAGAAGTTTTTTGAGACAGAGGGCTGTACATCAGAGGGTGTATTATTAACATTTCATGCATTCCAGATCTCATTGCCAATTCATCAATATCTTACATCAATACCTGGGGAAATAAAAATAATGCCCCTTAGCACTGATTTTTATCATCATATTAAAGGGAAATGGAGGCTTACGATGTGATTTTATAAAAATCTGAAGGCGGGGGGGGGGGTGTCATAACTGCCACTACTTAGCATAATTTGCAAGTTAGAAAACAAGTATCCACATACTCAAGTTTTGAAAGAAATCACACAGCCTGGAAAGAAATCAGGTTCTGAAAAGATAGCAATTTAAAGAATGATCCATAATTATTTTCTGAGGTCTTTATTTTCTTCACCACCTTCTATTTTAGCACTGTGTCAGGCGGGGCTGAAATATACTTTATAGCCAAGTGAAAGTGCTTACACAAATAGTTCTCCTCTTGTCTTCAAAACTGCTTATCAAAGCAAGAGTCGATGAATTATATATGTTAAGTTTTATGCTCCCCCCCTCTCCAAAACTTACAAAGTAATCAGAGTAAAGACCGCCACTGAAATGAAATTAAACCTGGCTGGCGGGCAGTTGATGCTCTGCGTGTCCAGGAAGCACCCAGCTGATGTTGGTTCCCACCAGGCGGGCATGTTTCCCACACATCAGATGCAATCATAAAATCAAAGTATAAAGATCAGGAATGCAACGATTTCCCCGAGAGAGGATGTGGCTTTACCATCGCTGTTTTCCTGGGGGGTGCTGTCCACGACTTGCCAACCTCCAAACCCCACGGGAAGGTCCGGTCTCGTCATCCAGGCTTCGTTCCAGCAGTGGTAGTTCCTTAGAAAACACCACCCCAGTGAGATTAGACTTCCCATCATATCCAGTGCTCCAGGAAATCAAAAAGGGACCAAAAATCCTGCAGATATGCTCTCTATAAAATATTGGAAATTCCGGCAAGAATATTGGGATGGGTTGCCATTTCTTATTTTTTTTAAATAATTTTTTTTTTTACTGTAGGATAATTGCTGTACTAGTTGCCACTTCTTCCTCCAGGGGAACTTCCCGACCCAGGGATCAAACCCGTGTCTCTTTCATCTCCTGCATTGCAGGCAGGTTCTTTACCGCTGACCCACTGGGGAAGCCTGTAAAATATTGGACTCGCTTAAGCTAAACGGAAGCCTCCCAGAGACTTACTGAGGATCTGGACATAAGTTTCCTGGGTAGGTCCATTTCCTCTGGTACCCCCGGGGGGCACTCACATGGTGGCACATGGCTCTCCCTGCGGCTTTAAGGCCACCCAGAGAGATTCTAATCAATGCCTTAAACAATTTTAATCTTACCCATTGTCTGTGCCTAGTGAAACAGAATTTACCATGGGCTCAAGAGATATGGTAGAGAAGACAAGTTAATTAAAATCGAAACACATATATCTTTGAATTCCATACACACACACACACACACATATATATTAGACTTATAAAAAGCACAGCCTTTTGTAACAATTAAGCAATAAAATGCTTTTGTTTATGGGCTTAGACTATTGGCATAGAAACTATAACATTGTAGTGAATTTCCATTTTGTGTCCAACAAGAAGAAAATGTTGCCAAGGTGAGTGTCTCTATTGTTTATCAAAGCTGGGCAACCCATGAGTTAAGGGCCCTGCAAAACTTTTTTTTTTTTTTCCTGCAAAACTTTTAGACTTGGCATGGGACCCATGAAGCAAGAGCCTGGGATAAAGTATCATCAAGAATCGCATGATTACGTCCTTGGAAAGACCTGAAATTATACGACACTACAGAAATGAATGAGAGCACATTAACCTGTCGGCGCCACAGAAAATACTCAGGTAGTAATAGCAGCTTAACGGTGGCGTGAGGCAATTACAGCTCTCTCTCTTTATAGCACTGATGAATTTCCGATCCGGCTACCATCCTTCCTTTCCTCAGTGTCCTGCAGTGTCAGAGTTCGTGCACGTTCCCATCCCTCTCCGAGTCCTGCTCATCTTTGATTGACTCAGCTCAGACGCATTTATTTAACTAGGCATCACCTACCATGCACTGGCTTCCCAGGCAGAGCTAGTGGTAAAGAATCCTCCTGCCAGTGCATAAAACACAAAAGACCCTGGTTTGATCCCTGGGTCAGGAAGAGCCTGCTCCAGTATTCTTGCCTGAGGAATCCTATGGACAGAGGGACCTGGCTGCCTAGAGTCCATGGGGTCACAGAGTTGGACACGACCGAGCAACTGAACACACACACACACACACACACCACGCACCAGGCACCGTGCTGGACCCCCACCCATGATCAAAACATAGCTCCTGTCCACAAGGAACTCCACGATCAGGAGAGACAAACCCAGGAAGCAGCTGTTTCAGCATTTCATAGGTTCGCTCTGAAGCTTAACGCACTTAGAAGGCCTGGCATAAGATACGGGCTCAAACATGGCCACTCTCTGAGTTTAACAAGAGTTGAGGAGATGCACGCTACAGGGGAAGTTCCGGGGGGTCAGTGGGAAGCCCTGGGTGCGGGAGGGAACACCTCGCAGCTGAAGTGACATTTGAGCTGAGTGCCCCAGACAAATGAGAGCTTGGCAGGTCAACAAAGGACCAACAGCCAAGTTGTGGGGGCACGCGGTGTTTGGCAACCCGCATGCTGCTGGCCGCGGCGGGCGGGGAGCGTGTTTGCGTATCTGGGGGAGGAGGGGTTGGCAGGCAGCGCTGGGCAGTGAGTCACAAGACTGACAGGTACACACAGCGCTTCTGCGCGCCTGGCACTGTCCTAAAGCCTCTGTGTACCCGAGCACACCCGGCGCGCCCAGCATGCCAGCAGAAAGGTACTGTCACTACTAACCCCCGATTGCAAGGCAGGAGACGGAAGCCCAGGAGGTTAAGAGCCTTGCCTGAGGTCACACAGAGAGTCACAGCTACGGGATCCATGCTTTTAGGCTGTGCTTTGGTGAGGATGAGGTGGCGATCCTTTTATCCCAAGTTAAATATTTGGGCTTTCTCCTCGCGTCAGTTAAATCTGCAGATCTGTACTTGAGAGAGCTGGGTGAGGACGGGGAACTGGGCTCCCCATTACCGTAGGGAAGAGGATCCATCAGGAAGGGACCGTGCGTGTGAGGAAGCCTCCCAGTTTCCAGGGAGCCTGATGGTCCCGTTTACCAGGACCGCTGGAGGAGGAAGAGAAGGTTCGGGGCGGGGGCGGGGGCGGGGTGCTGGGCGGGTGACAGGTTCGTTTGGGAGATGATGGACTCAGGGCCTGTGAGAAACCCTAAGGATGAAACCCAAGAGGCATCTTTATACACACAAGTGACACTCGGGATTTGACAAGGAGGAAGCCACCGGCGTCTTCACTGTGGACGGGGGAGAGTGATGGAGGAAAAGGCCAGGTGGGGAGGGTGTGGGCAGGGAGACGCGCTGAGTCGAGTTCTACCCCAAGAGTGACTCAGGTTGTAAGTGGAAGCCGAGAAGACAGGCCAGTGCCTGGGAAACAGTGCAACACGGGAAGACTGTTCTGATTCTTTTTCCATTAGGAGAGAGTGTCGTGTCTGTGGAGGAGGAGCCAGTGGAGAGAGAGCGAGAATAAGACAGAATAAAGGGAGAGATGGGATCAAAAGGGGCTCAGATGCCAAAGGTGCAGGGGGCGTAGGTCAGGAGCGATGCTGTGGACAAACACGGGGAGCGGGACGCTGTCTGCCCGGGAGGGATGAGTCACGGTGTGGGGTGTCGGGGTGGGAGCCCGGGGTCAGCTCTCACCTGAGAGCCCCTGTCTTTGCTCCGAAGCTGGAAGGAAGGTCACCGAGGTCACGTGTTAAACAACGCGAGCCTCCCTCCAGATGGCGAAGGGCACACCAGCGGGCAGAGGCCCAGAAAAAACAGCAGCGAAGCATTTGCAGTCCTGCGTCCCGCACAGCCTGCAGTGTTTAGCAGCCCCGGCTTCCCCAGCACCGCCCTAGATTAATAGGCCCCAGACCTCCTTACTTAAATTCAGATACGGGCCAGCTTAGCCTTGAGCAAGGTAAGTGTTGTTCTCAAACCACAGGTAAAGACTTTGCCTTGAGGATTTTCTTTCTTTTCAAACAACCAGGAAATGGGGGGAAAGTTTCTTTTCTCTGACTAAAATATCTAATCAGCTACTCACATCTCTTCTAGTTTCAGGAAGGAAGGCGGAAGGTTAAGAGGTGTTTAAGGTGGAAGAGTTTAGTAAGAGGGTCAGGAACTTGTAGCCGTGGCCGAGGTGAAGATAACTCGCTATGTTCCGGAGGGGTTGGGCCTTGGTCAGCAGGCGGAAAGGACAGTAGCTGGGCTCCCAGAGTGGCCTTGGGCAGCCGGCAAGGTTGCACCCTCTGCAGGCGCAGGGCTCGTCCCCTCACGCCTCTTTCTCTGCCCAGGAATGGCCAGAGGAAACGTGACCTGGGTCACCATGCCACGATGGTCCCCTCTCTGTCTGGGTGGTCAGTATTTCTGGGTACACGTGCTTGCCTTGGACATCTCAGGATCCTCTGTGAAAGGAACTAATATTTATAGACATGGCTGAATTCCATTTACCTCTATCCGGGTTAGACATAGATATGCTTCCTAGAAAGGGTTTTTTTTTTTTTTTTAATTTTAGAGCTTTTTAACTCAGATCTCTATCTAGATAAATACACCTTTCAGTTTCATCTTACACGTTCAGAGTGCTGGATTCATTCTGGGGGTGCCGCCTGCCTGCTCACCGTCACATTCCCAGCACCAGATCTGACCCTTAGCAGCTGCTCACCAGGTACTGTTTTTTTGAAAAGCAAGAGGATCTCTCAGCAAGGCAGGCATAATTAAATCTGTCTGTTTTTTAAGATTCACGGTTTTGTATTTTCTCAGAGCCTTCACTTGGAACCCGACGTCCCACTATACTACCGAAATAGGCAGTGTCCTTTTAAAGTTAAAAAGATTATAAACGTTCTCTGTGTTGCCTCTTTGTAAAGAAGCAGTGTAGACGTTAAAACAAAGCCCCTGTTTTGTTGAGAATTATTTGATCAAGTTGAAAAGGACTTCTTTGGGCAGATAATGATGGAGGCGAGACGTGAAAAGCACGTCATTTCTTGACGTCACCTCCTGTATGTTCCCTGCAGTGGCAGCTAGCAATTTCTAGAATTCCTCTTCAAAAATGCTACCAATAGTGACTCGGTGGTGTAGGTGCAAAGGACGCAGAGATCTTCCCCTGAAGCAGAACCTCATCAGCAAAGCAGCACGTGCACTGCTGGAGGGCCCTGGAAGCGACGTCACAGCCTCGGCTTAGTTTATCCTTCGATTTGGTAAAGCCCTTTCCTCAGAACTGTGAACAGGAAATAATCGCGCAGAGGCAAAGACATGTACACGAGGATCTTCATCCGTCCGTAATTTTTAAGAAGGAAAACCAGAAACCATCCAGTATGCGATTAATTATTTTAAAATCACAAAATAGAACAGTTTTCAGCCATAAAAACCTGATCTGTACTTATTAGGTAGGAAAAATAACCAGGGCATATCTATTTTTAAAATCACACCGCAGAACACAACGTACAGTGTTCCCTGTGGATGTCCATTTGTGTGGAAGGCAGAGTTTTCAATGAGTCCCACTCTTACATGAATGCCTCCCCCTTGAATATGGGTGACGTCTTTGAATCGGATGGGTTGTCACTCCTGGGATTATATTACTTTACCTGGCAAAGAGGATTTTGCAGATGTAATTAAGCTAATTAATCTGCTGATTATGAGTTAATTAAAAAGGAGATTATCATGTGGACCTGACCTAATCACGTGAGCCTTTAAATCTGGGTCTAGAGGTCTGAGACAGAGCAAACCAGAGATCTGAGGCAGCAGATACATTCCCCTGCTGGCCTGGAAGAAAATGGCAACTTCCGCCAGGTCTGCAGCGGGAAGGAGCTGGATCCTTCCAGCAACCTGAGTGAACTTGGAAGACAGCACCGAGCATCAGAGGGCCCACAGTTGCTGCCTTGATGGCCATCATTTGAGACCCTGGGCAGAGGACCAGCTACACTGTGCCCAAACTCCTCACCTACAGGGACTGCTGGGTAGTACATTTGTGCCGATTTAGCTGCCAAGGTTCTGGTAATTTGTTATGCAACAATAAAAAATGAATACAGTGTGCAAAGGGACCTGCTAAAGAATGCTTAACGAAATGTTGCAAATATCCTGAGTAGTTAGAAAATGGATGACTCTTCTTTTTATACTTTTTTTCTGCAATGTTTGAAATTTTTGTAACAAATATATACAGAAAAAAACATTTAAGAGAAGTATACTTTATTAAAGAAGAGAGAACACAGCTCTGCGTGCTGTATGTTCAAATGGAGTGGATAGTTTAAGCAAGGCGTCCTTTACTGCCTTTAACTTGGCTAACTGCTTAAACATTCCACAGGGTCATCTTTTCTGCAGTCTGTGCAGAAAGGTTTTCTTCCTTAAGAAGAAAGAGACGTGGGATTGCAATTCTGTTTCTGCAGCTTTATTAGGGCTCAAGGGAGAGCACAAATAAGATCGAGAGAAAGCCCTGGAAGAGATGTCTTGGACCAACTTCAAATGTAAACCAAGTATTTGAATTCACTGGAAAAAAATGGCAGGGGGTTGGAAAAAGCTACTGGTCTGTCTTGCAAACTCTTTGTGTTTGTAGGAGACAGGTGTACCCTCATCTTTTCCCTGGTGGCTCAAACGGGAAAGAATCTGCCTGCAACGTGGGAGACCAAGGTTCAGTCCCTGGGCTGGGAAGATCCCCTGGAGGGCATTGCAACGCACTCCAGTATTCTTGCCTGGAGATTTCCATGGACAGGAGTCTAGCAGGCTACAGTCCATGGGGTTGCAAAGAGTCGGACATGACTGAGCGAATAACACACACACCCCTCTCTAGCCCTGCTGATACACTCCTAGCACAGGCAGCGATACTGATGACAAGAATGACTGCACACCTTGGACTTGCTGATGTCTGGTCATTCCAATAAAGAAGGCGTGGGGTGGGCTGGGGGTTGTGGGAGGGATGTAGAGACAAGTTGATGGACTCTGAGGCTTGTCTATAAGACATTCCAAAATGGAGATAAAAGTCTGGACCAAGGAAAATCCTTGTCAGTTGGGAAAGGTAGTGAAGCCAGACAGCAGAGGGGAGTTATTCAGAAGAAGGGGCATACTTCAGGGACCTTCTGTGGAGCTGGGGGAACCACACTTCTTTGCATGCAGCTGTTCATGCTTAGGGGATGCTGGAGTGCTGAGACCAAGAGGGACATTTTGAGTTTCTCTGGGGTCTTGTCCACCAAAGGCTCCCAAAGGTCCAGCTGGGCGGAGATCAAGCCAATATCCCCAGGAGGAACAAATCGCCCACCAAGAAAAGAGAGAAGTAATGAAGGTGTTTGTTTTTGCTTGTTATACACAGCAGAGGAATCCTACGATGCTCATTAAGAAGCTGCAGTTTAAGCACCGTCTGATGTAGCATGAAGTGACGTGAAAGTCGCTCAGTCATGTCCAAGTCTTTGCGGCCCCATGGACTGTGCAGTCCATGGAAATCTCCAGGCTAGAGTACTGGAGTGGGCAGCCTTTCCCTTCTCCAGGGGATCTTCCCAACCCAGGGCTGGAACCCAGGTCTCCCACATTGCAGGCGGCTTCTTTACCAGCTGAGCCACCAGGGAAGCCCCTGATGTAGCGTGAGAGACCCCAATCAAGGGGGCTGAAGATGGCATGGCCTTGGGGATGTGCTGAAACTCCAAAAATGAACTTATGAGGTGCATTTACAGTAGGGGTGATAATTAACATAATTAATAATTGCTCAGATACAGACATCAGCTAATTGGAAGCTGCAACCGATCAGAATGATGCTGTTTCTCAGTCACTAAGTCATGTCCAGCTCTTTGTGACCCCATGGACTGCAGGACGCCAGGTTTCCCTTCCTCCACTATCTCCTAAGACTTTGCTCACAGGTTTCCCTTCCTCCACTATCTCCTAAGACTTTGCTCACTGGAAAAGACCCTGACGCTGGGAAAGATTAAAGGCAAAAGGAGAAGAGGGCAGCAGAAGATGAGATGGTTAGACAGCATCAAGATGAGCTTGAACCAGTCAGAAAGTTGGTCTAAATGTTGGCATGGTCCTCCCAGGCTCTACCGGATAAATGCCAGCCCAGGTGTATTCAGTTACACATACAGTTCGCTAATACTCAGCAAGTGTGTTTCTGCTTACAACTTCTCCTGAGAATGTGTTTTGCCTAAGTCTTTAAAGTATATAGCCTTTCCCCTCTCTTCTCAAGATTCCAGGTATTGAGATCTTGAATATTTATGGAGAGAATTTTACAGCAGCTTTATTAGCAATGATTTTTAGGACATTAGGAGATAATCATGTAAAATTTATTTTTTCTCCTCTTTTGATAGTTTTCCCTCATTTGATTATCTGTTTTATCTTTTAATTGTGGCACCAGAAATGGAAGAGACCAAAAGGAACCTCCCAAAGGTTCAGGAGGTAGACGCCACCGACTCAGGAGCCATGTCTGACATCACTGCTTAGCGGAAGGTCCTCTGTCATTGTGCTGAATCACCTCTGCTGGATTTACTGTGACAATACGACCCTGGACGCCTTTACCTCTCTCTTGCATAGCAAATTATCAATTACTATTCTTGCCGAAAATGGAGAAGAGACTGGATTTTGAGAATAACTTTAACGTCTAAAAAGCTTTTTATGATAAATTCTGACCAAGTTTATCCATAATTATTGAGAGGAGTTTTTAAAAATACGGCCAACAGTCTTAGTGGTTACCAAAATGACTTTTTTCCATTATACGGCTGTTTATGCTATACTGAAAGCTCTTATTTATATGAAGTTTTTCAAGAGGTCTTGTTGATGATCAAAAGAAATTAAATTCCATTCAGTATAGCTTAGGTGGTACATATTTTATTAGCTTTTAATTATTTGAAAACTGGTAACCTTTGGTCTGTGTATAAGATGACTCTCTCAAGCAGAATTTATGATTAACCAAAATATGACATTTTTCTTGCTGTGAAAGATACCTTAGTACTTTCTATGTGGTTTATCAGATGGCTTCCATTTTCTTCTTTCATTCTAATCGCATCAGATTATTCTAATCTCGTGAGAAGTATTTGTGACGATCTCTCATTTTTTACCTCCCAAACTCCCTCTTTGTCACTCTTACGTGGGACCTGAGTAGAACAAGTATTTGGGAGATAACTTTGGAGACATTACTGCTGCAGGACTAGGATAGCAATATGAAAGGAAGGGGAGGAGAGTCCTGTGCAGTGATTTTCAACCTTCAAAACTTAGTGTCCCTTTCTAGTTTTAAAACAAATGTTTCATAACACCCTGTTTATTATACTGAAACAAAGCCCACAGATTTCTATACACAATTCCTAAAAGACAATATAATGCCTTATAATGTACAGAAGACTTGATAAAATAAAAAATACATAAAATAATTTGTATTTCAGCAGCTGTTATGTCAGGAAGACGATCTCAGATCCAAAACTATTCCTGTGTTCTGCTTAGTTGCTCAGTCATGTCCGATTCTTTGTGACCACATGGACGACATGCAGCCCGCCAGGTTCCTATGCTCATGGGATTCTCCAGGCAAAAATACTGTAGGGGTTGCCAGGCCCTCCTCCAAAGTATTCCTACAGATGTAAAACCCTCCAGGGGAATGGTAGGCCCCAAATTTCTAACCACTTGTATAGTGGTTAAAAGTGTGCTTTGGAGAAAAACTCCCAGAATTGCAAGGGAAGGGCTTCCAAAAATCTATTCCTTCATGAACATAATGAGAACCCTAACATGATCAAAACCAGCTTCTCCAGAACTTTGGAAATGAACCAAAAATTTGCAGCAATATAAGGAGATTTACTCAACAAAAACAAAAGAATCTCAGTAAGAACTGCGAGTTTGGGGGCATTTTAATTTCCCTTATTTCTATCCCTCTCTCTGTAGCTCCATGGCAGTCTTGAAAATGAACAACCTCACATCCACGGTGTCTATAAAAACATGCAGCTCATCAAAGAACAAAGAAGAGAAAATGGGCTTGGCACTCCCTAAACTTCAGCAAATGAATTCTCACTATTAACTTATTTGGCAGCCCTTTGAAAGCAATGTCTAACCAAACAGAAAATATCAATGAGGACATAGAAATTATGGGTAGGAATAAAACCAAATTTCTGGAGCTGAAAAGTATAATAGCTGGAATAAAAATTTCAAAAATTCACTAAGAGGGTCTCAAAAGCAGATTTGAGCAGGTATAAAGAGTAAAGAACCAGTGAACTTGAAGAGAAGTTAATTGATCTAGTCTGAATAACAGAAGAAATACATGAAGAAAAATGAACAGAGCCCTGAGGCATGTGGGACACATACATAACGGGCCTCTCTGAAGGGAATGAAAGGGGGGAAAGAAGCAGAAAGAACATTTGAAGACGTAATAGCTGAAAACCTTTCCAAATTTGATGATAGATAGTAATATACACACCTTGTTAAAAGACCCAAAGAGGATAAACTCAAAGGGATATATACCTAAATGCCTCACAGTCTGTCAAAAGCTGAAGACAAAGAGACGATTTGGAATACAGCACACAAAAAAAGTGATTTATTATGTACAATGGATTATCAATAGAATTAAAAATGATTTCCAATCAGAAATCATGGAAGCTAGAAGGCTGGTGACCACAGTTAAGTCACTGTGCCTCGATTTCTTCCTCTAGAAGTGAGGACAATGATAGCCATTACCTTAATGGGTTGCCAAAAGGATTAAATGAGTTAATGCAATATCTGTCACCCACTGAGCTTAGGTCCTGGCACAAAGAAAGTGCTCCATAAGCAGGAGCTATTTTGATTCTTGGAGGTGGAAGATAAGTTTCTCAATCCTTCCTTCGAGACTCTGGAGTAGATTCACAGCATATATTCTTAGGTCTTTAATGACAGCTCTCGTGATCTAGCTCCAGGTAATTTTCCCAAAAATAATTTGGCTGACAAGAGTGTGGTTAACTCAATAAGTTATTTGAAAATAAATATCTTTGGAAGCTGTTCCGGATTGGTAACTTGGATACATCACAAGATAATTTTATGAACTCTAAACATCAGAAACAGTTTGGCTTATATTCAGAATTTTTCTTCTGTTTTTCTTGGAATTCGTTTTTGGATACTTCTTTTTGAGTATCGTGATTAAAACTCAACTACAATATAGCAACATGAAAGTCCAACTAGTTGGAACACATTGAGCTTCTAAAAACAACATAAGAAGTGGATTGGTCTGCAGAGCTTTTCTTTTTTAAAAATTTGATTTTATTTTTTGGCCATGCAACATGTGGGAGTTAGTTCCCCAAACAGGGGTCAAAACCACTTACTTACAGAAAGAGACTCACAGACTTAGAGAACAAATTTATGGTTGTCAGGGGGAAGGATGGGGGAAAAAGATAGTTGGGGAGTTTGGAATGGACAGGTACATGCTATATTTAGAATGGATACCCGACTAGAACCTACTGACCAGCACAAGGAACTCTGCTCAATGTTACGAGGCAGCATAGACAGAGGGAGGCTGGGGGAGAATGGACACATTTATATATGTGGCTGAATTCCTTCACTGCTCACCTGAAACCATCTCAACCTCGTAAATTGGCTATACCTCAATACAAAGGAAAAAGGGTCTTTTTTTAAGTGTATCCGTCTGAACATCAGAAACGCACCTATGATAGGCAAACCAGCATGCAAGCACAAGACTGCAATGAGATTAGGCTCTGCGGGCTTGTGTTACATCCAGGGCTGGCTCCCTAGCATGAAAGCTGCTGAATTTCTGCTCTAAAACTTCCTTAGAAAGAGTTTTATTTATAGATTCGACTATCCATTGCAGTAGAGGTTTTTGTTTTTGTTTTTTTGTTTTTGCATTTGAAGTGAAAAACAAACAATAACAACTGTACTCTCTAAAAAGTATTGAAGGAAGTTAGGATTTTTTTTTATTTTTTAAGAAGCAGATGCATTGAGGCCAGCCAAAGAATTACAGAAATTTTCTGAGGCATGTTTGATTTCTGTGTCTTTTCTTCCTGGGGAGCCAGTTTGCAAAGCAGCACCCACACGTGGGTGAGTGGATCCCAGCCTGGCCTGTGCTGGTGATCAGGGCTCCTGCGGCAGAAACCACCGACCATGGGAAGTTCCAGCATGGCTGGAAGAACAGTGACGTTTATTTAAAAAGTATTCATTTTGGAGCTGGTGGCGGTGGAGGTTTAACTGCTAAGTCCTGTCTGGATCCTGTGACCCCACGGACAGTAGCCCACCACGCTCTTCTGTCCATGGGATGTTCCACGCAAGAATACTGGAGGTGACCCTATACCTCGTTAAATTCAAAGTCATATGAGAGAATTCAGGCCCAGAGAATTCAAGCAACTTGCCCAAAGTCACTCAGCTAATTAGTGGCAGATTTAATCCTATTGCCTTGAGCCATGGAGAGAAAAAGAGGAAAGAAAATTTTAAGAGCAGTTTGACTTGATCTGGTGTTTTTCCATGAGATCCTAAGGAAAAACAAAATAAAACCATAATTTCTTTCCACATGACTCACTGACTAGTTCTTAGATTGTTCCAACTTTGAGCTGAAATTGATAAATACAAATTTGCTAACTCACAATTCTTTTAAAAAATTAAGGTGAGAAAGCCAGTTTCATCAAACCTACTTAATTTCAAATGAAAAGGCAATAAAGGAAAGACTCTCGCTAATGTTTTAGCATTCATCATCTTTCCAATTATCTTTAATATCATGAGATGCTTCGAACTCTGAGCTATGCCATTTTCTACATCTGACAGCTGGTCAATCAGCCGGCCTCTGGGAAGCGGATGGGTGGGCTCATGGGCATAGGTGAGCACACAGGCGTGCGGACGCTTCTCGTCACATCCCAGGGCGTGACTAGCACGTGCTTTCACCAACCCCACCTGGAGCTTGCTGTCTAGAGATGAAGGCCTTCCCCCAGGCATGTGAGTGGAATGGAAAGGTGCATCCGAGGCAGAGGCTTGGATGGGCTGGAAGGAGTCCCAGAGTCTAGAGAGCTGTTGTCTCCAAGAGGGTCTCTGGGCACTGGTGACTGTTGGGATCTCTGCAACTCCAAGTGAGGGGTGCGCTAGTCTTAAAGGAGCTAGCACTGGGGTTGGACAGTGCCTGGCAGGTGGAGGAGGAGAGGTCCTGATGGTAAGAGCAAACCACCCCCATTCCCAAACAGGAGCGAGTCCATCAGCCTCTCAGGAATGTGCGGCCGTGGGGACATCAGCCCCTTCGGGAAGGCGGCAAAGGGTCAGAGGTTCTTGAGGTCATCCAGGAAGGAGTGGTGAGGGGCTGGACATATGGAGAGTGAGTTTCAACATTCAACAACCATAGTCATAATAATATAAGATGTGTGTGCATGCGGGTTCAGGCGCTTCAGTCGTGTCTGACTTTTTGCAACTCTATGGACAGGAACCCACAAGGCTCCTCTGTCCATGCTGTTCTCCAGGCAAGAATACTGGAGTGGGTTGCCATTCCCTCCTCAAGGGGATCTTCCTGACCCAGGTATCAAACCTGTCTCCTGTGGCCCCTGCATTGCAGGTGATTTCTTTACCTACTGAGGCACCTTCCATTCCTTTCCACTTGAACCTGAAGCAGACTGATCTCTGGTCATCTCACATCAGCCCCTTAGACTTTTACCTTGAGTTTCAACTGTGGGTCAGGGTCATTTCTTGGGCATTTCATCTTTGAAAAGCACGACTGGAAGATTGCAAGGGGACAACAGCTTTGTTCACTGACCATGTGAACACCTTCCCCTGTACCCCTGGGTTTAGGATGGAAGCCCCTTCCCTTCATCTCCAGACTCCTGGCTCACCAGGAGTGGTGGCTTACCACCCACCTTACATTTTCATAGCCTGTTCTGTATGTGGCTGTCTCGCTGGTGAACACTGGAGAGAGCACCTTGAGGGCAGTGACCTGATTAATTCCCCCCTGAATCCTTAGCATCTGACATTTGGATATATTCGTGGATAATAGCATTTGTTGAATGAATTAAATGAGATTTATCAGCTAAATGAGTACTTAAAATTTTTTCCAGTCGGTTCTATGCCCTGCAATATGTTGGCAAAGCAAAGGTAAAATATACCAGACATGGCACCCCCGCTGAGGGCTACGTTCTGATGGAGACAAGTCTAGAGGTGGGCACAGACCCTTTACCCAGGATCATCCCGTCTGACCACATCCTCTCCAGCAGTGGGACACTGGATCACATTTCCATTTAGAAGCAGAGGAACCTCGTACTGCAATGTCTTTCATGATCCTAATCAGCACCACCATCCCTTTCTTTTAAAATTGTTTCCATTTCCGATACATGTGTATGTATGGCTGAGTCCCTTTGCTGTTCATCCAAAACTGCCACAACATTGTTAATCAGCTATACCCCAAAACAAAATAAAAAGCTTTTACAGAACTGGCATCATTACCCTAAATCCCTGAGAACTGATTGGAACCCAAACTATTACACATTCACCTTTTACTATGTTGGAGCCCTAATTCCCATAAAAACTTGTTTCCATCTGTATTGTGACTGTGGTCTGGTGAGGTGAGCAAGCTGAGCTCGTTCAGGGTGTGGACAGTTGGTCACTTCACTCCCGCCCAGCGTGAGCCCCACGTCCCTGGTCACTGCCTGGACTGCAGCTGGACATCGCACCCGCATCTTCATTAAGCTGTCCTCGGTGATTCATGGATGCCTTCCCCCAGAGCTTACACGTAATTCCAAGCCCATCAGCACACTGGGGACAGGCGGCTTAAATTGCTGCTTCCAGGCTATGTTACCTTGCGTTGGCCCTCCCGGAATTTCATTTGTGAGCCCGAGGTCCAATTACTCCACCCAGCTGTGCCCTTGTAAGGGCCCCTCCCGCTCCTGAAGCGCAAGAAGCCCACCCTTCCCTCTGGGGGCATCTAGAGGACGTCCACTCAGTGCCAAACCGCTGCCCGTGGCGAGCTGAGGCTCTCTGGGAGGGGGACCCACATGCAGGGGCCTAGGCTGGCAGAGCAGGAAGCCGGCGGGTGAGCGGTCAGTGCTGGGTGGTCTGCGGGGGTAGAGGAGGTCAGAGCCCCGGGGGGAGGCAGACTTCAGCCCTTTTGGCTCTTGAACTACACAACACGCCTTCACACCCATCTCCCACTCTCCCTCTGACCCCCCTTCCAGGCGTATTTCTGTTTCGGGCATGTGGGACTCCACTGAGCCACGGAGAAGAGGATGCCCTGGGTCACCGAGACCCAGCCGGACCAGCTGGCCTCTGATTCGCCACCATCAGCAGCTCGGTGTTGGAGAGATTGGAGGCAGTGAGGAAACCAGGCAATCCTCCTCGGGGTTGCCTTAAGAAAGAGGGGCGCGGGGGGGCCACAGACAAGCCGACGTCCGTCTGAGAGGAGCCGGAGGAGGGAAGTGAGGCTGGCGGCTCGGGGGAGGCTGACGGCTCCGAAGACCCCACTAGGATGCCCGCGCGGCGGGCATCACGCGGCCCCGGCCTCTCGGGGTCAGCGGGGGCCCGCGGGCTCCTCCCTGTCTGGGCTCGGCCTCTGCCAGCCTCTGCCCCCACCCCTCCCCGGCTTGCCGGCCCTGCAGGCGGCCCGCCGAGCACTGCCTTCCGACGGAGCAGCGTGGGGAGCACCTTCATTGCCTCCTTACATTGTCGTTTAATTGGTAACTACTGTGGCCTCAGTCTGCTGACAAGGAAGCTCAGCGGGGTGAAGCTGTCTTCTCAAGGTCACACGGCCAGTGACTGCCCAAGCCAGAGCTGGACTCAGGGGTGGCCGTGCTGACCCCACGCTGGCAGACCCATCCAGGGACAGTCTCCACCAGCCTCCTCGACCAAGGAGGGTCTCAGCAATACTGCTGGCTTTCCAGAATGTTTATCACTTCTAGGGTTCACTGGTGTTTGTACTGAGGAGGCAGTTTCTGGCTTTCATTAAAAAAAAAAAAAAAAGCCCAGAGTGAGAGAAACAGCAAGTCATCCTGGAACACCGGGCCCCCTCTCTTCCTGACTGCTTCAGAGTGCTGGGGCCCATGGCAACGTATTGCCTCCACGAGACTCCAGCTGTGCGGCTAGTGATGAGCGCGGTAACAGCAGCGAGCGCTCATTAAGCACCTGTTACGCTCGCGAATGGTGTCAACTCCACCCCGGGGGCAAGAGAGACACAGAGAGGGTGTGTGGTGCCCAAGGTCACACAGCCTGACCCGGGCTGTCTGTAGGGCCTGACCCAGCGCTGACCGAACCCTAATCCCTGCACGCCTCGACCCGGCCTGTCCCGAGCTGCGTGAGCAGCAGCCGTGCAGTTAGTGGGCTCTCAGCCACCGTCTGTGAGCCAAGCAGAGGGGAGACGGGGAGACTGGGGTGGCGGTCTGCTTGTGGAGGAGGCGGGGGTCCCAGACCAGAGAACACGGTCCCGCGGTGGTGGGATCTTCGGAGAAGACAATGAAGGAGCGAAAAGCCCAGGAGGCGCCAGTGGTAAAGAATCCGCCTGCCTGAGCAGAAGACGCAGAAGGTACGGGTTCGATCCCTGGGTCAGGAAGATCCCCTGGAGCAGGAAGTGCTAACCCATGGCAGTATTCCTGTTTGGGAAACCCCACGGACATAGAGTCTCCAAAGAGTCTGATGCAGCTGAGCACAGTGAAGGAATGAGAGTGGTAGAAACTGGGAAAGGAACTCGGAGCAGAGAGCTGAAAGAGGAAAGGGTTGCCAAGAAAAGATATGTCAGCTTCCTGCTTTGGTATCAGTTGAACAAGGGGCGTCATGAGGTTATTTGTCGGGGTGCCTGTGGGGATTTATGGTGGGAGGCATTTGGGTTAAAGAACTGGGAGGAATAATTCTGAGCTGCAGTTGGCTACAAGGGCATTGAGTGTGTGTGTGTGTGTGTGTGTGTGTGTAGCGAGGGAGAGAGTAAGGAAGAGGTAAGCAGTGCAGAGTGCCAAATAATTCTTTAAAAAAATTGGCGTAAAATTGCTTTACAAGGTTGTGTTAGCTTAGGCTCCACAGGAGGTGGATCAGCTCCCCTCCCTCGGGGTCTCCCACCCCCCAGGCCATCACGGAGCGCCGAGCTGAGTTCAGCAGCTTCCCCGCAGCTGCTTGTGTTGCACGTGGTCGCGTGTGATGCCAGAGCCACCCTCCCGGGTCGTGCCTCACCCCCGCATCCATGGTCTTTCCCCCAGCGCTGTCTCTACGCTCGCTCTGCGAGTAGGCTCATCGGTACCGATTTTCTTACCTGCCATGTTTAAATGTCACGGCAGCTTCGGGGGTGGCTTTTTGTTTTTTTTTTGTCATTCCATGTACACACAGGGCTGCTCTACCGGGATTCCAAGGGCTTAAAGGGTGCTTTCAACAGTTTACAGAGGAGAGGTTTTGTCTTGACGATAGTCTCCAGCTTGTCATTGCTCGGCTCGCTCCCCCCAAGTGAACGGCAGTGTTTTTTATTCATACAAGCATTTTTTCACTAGTTAAGCACCCTTGCTTCTGTTCTCATTCTCAAATGAGCGTCTTCTGGGGCTGCTGAGGGAATTCTGCCCCTGCATCTGCGCTCCATTCCTGTGACATGGGGGAGTTCAGACACTTCTAACTTTTAATTTCTTCTAAAATGAGCTTCCAACTTCCTCCCATACCCACTCGGATGTTTTCACCGCTGACAGTGTTTTAGCTTTATTACTTACAAAGAACAGCTCTAGGAGACATCTTTTTGGCTTTGAAATTCCACTGAGTTCATGCCTGGCAGTTTCCCACCATACAGACCTTTGTGAATACCCTTTACATCTGGATTCTTGGGATTTTTTTTCCCCCATCTTGTTAAAATACTGTTTTGGAGTGAGTGGGTCCCCATGGATAAAGGAAATTTCTTTGGAATCCTAAACTCCTTGCAGCCAGCTTATGATACAGCTGTTCAGGGCAGTGAAAAAACCATAGGGCTGGCATTTGGTGATAATTCTGACTTTATTTCCACTTCTATCTCCGAATAAAAGACGAGGTCACAGATCAGGAGAACCACATCTTTACATGCAAAGGGCAATCCTATTTATGTTGCAAAGGCCAAAAACAAAAAGGTTGTGGTTAAGTGTCAGATGCTCTTGGTTTTATTCTAAGCTTACCAGATGTGTGACCTTGAGAAAAGTACTTTAACCTGTCTGTGCCTCAGTTTGCTGAGCTGTAAATGGAGTAGTAATAAACTCCTATCTGATTACAATTAAAAGGATTAGATAAGATCATGTACACACAGAGAGACTGGTACACAGTAATGCTTAGTAAACGTTGGCTGTGTTACTCTTATAGCAGAGAACAGATGACTTCTGTATCTCTGCTGTTCACCATAATAGTCATGTACTAAGCTAGAGCTATGATGCTGGAGAAGACTCTTGAGAGCCCCTTGGACTACAAGGAGATCCAGCCAGTCCATCCTAAAGGAAGTCAACCCTGAATATTCATTGGAAGGACTGATGCTGTCGCTGAAATTCCAATACTTTGACCACCTGATGAGAAGAACTGACTCATTGGAAAAGACCCTGATGCTGGGAAAGATGGAAGGCAACAGGAGAAAGGGATGACGGAGGATGAGAGGGCTAGGTGGCATCACTGACGTGATGGACACGAGTTTGAGCAAGCTCCAGGAGATACTGAAGGACAGGGCAGCCTGCTGTGCTGGGGTTGCAAAGAGTTGGACACGACTCGGTGACTGAACAGCAACAACAAAAGCCAGAGAGGAACTGGCATAGGCTCCAGCCACTAAAGCTGTGGCCTTTTCCAGGAGCTGCTGCTGTGATGGGGTGATCGATCTTTATTACTAGAAGCCCAAGCTGCTGCTCAGTAACATTTCTCATTCATCAGCTAAAAACAATCGCTGACAATCAGACATTTGTGCCCATGGTATTGAATAGTCCTTAAAATAGAACAGAAAGAAACATCAGACTGACTCTGTCTGGTGGTAAATGGGTCATGCACTTCAATTTGATATCAGCCAGGGCCCTTGCAAATCAAACTCACCACACCGAATCCTTAGTGAGTTTGGAGTTCACGTTCCCGTCCTCTTCCAAGAAAATGTCCAGTTGCAGGTTGGCGTCATTGTCGTGGGCTGAGAAATAGTTGGTGACGATCCTCGCTGGTATCCCCAGGCACCGCAGGACTGCAGGAGAGAAGGATGGGCAGCCAATGAATACCTAGTGAACACGAGTGAGTAACCCCTTCTCAGAAGGGACTTTCTTCTTGACCAATACGGACACATTGTTCTCAGTTGTCCAAAACCAAAAAGGGGCCTCTCGTCAAGGGTCTGGGAAGCAGACCTCAGAGGCCTTGATGCTGGACCAGTGGGTGCCAAACGATACCAGTGGGAATGGGATCCCAGTAACGGGGTCCCAACTGTTAAGTTGCTAATCACATGATCATCAAACTAGGAGTATTTTAGTCTGGCTAACGGGCCTGTGTTTCTGAAAATAGGAGTTAAAAAAAACCCAGCTAGTAGGAAATCAGAAATTTACCAAGCCGACCCTCGGTGTGGTTTGTTTTGCTGGGTGGAACTTGCTCTTGTGACACTTGGTGGAGGGTGACACCACAGATTCATTTTAATTGTTAGATAATAAATTACCTGGATGCATCTCTTGCCATATGTACCTATTGATCAAACTTAATCCAAATGCCCTTCCTGGCTCCCAGGACGCCAGACATCAGTGCTCATTGAAAATAATTCAGCTGACAATTTTAAGATTAATGACTTGCCTTTTTTTCCCCCTCTCAGAATTGTTTAGCATTTTTAACCAGACTATCCACCCACTTCAACAGAACAACCCTGGAAGTCCAAACATGAGTCTGGTAGAGACTCAAGGGTCCTCATTAAATGACTTAATCTTCACACCCCAAATGACACTGATGGCAGCCACCACCTGCCTCCCACTTCCATCTTCCTCTCTTGATTTATGACCCTGACACACACCACAGTCTTCCCAACAAAATGATTGGCACTCTAGTTCTATTTCCACCTTAGCGCCAATTCACGTGATCACAGCCGGATGCAGCTTGACACGGAGCACCAGGACCTCCCTGCCTCCAAATTCCCTTTTCAGGTTTATCCTGGTGGTGGCATCCCTACACTGGGCCCCTGCCTTATCACCAGAGTCGGGTTTCGGGGATAGACCTGGTGATCTTCTTATACAGAAGGCGCACACGGGCCGAGGGCTTCCCAGGTGGGTCAGCGGTAAAGAGTCTGTCTGCAATGCAGGAGGCTCACGTTTGATCCCTGAGTCAGGGAGATTCCCCTGGAGCGGCTACCCTCTCCAGTATTCTCCCCTGGAGAATCCCATGGACAGAGGAGCCTAGCGGGTGACAGTCCATGTGGTCACAAAGAGTCGAACGTGACTCAGTGACTGAACAACAGCAACAGTACGTGGATGGAAGCTGTTTACTATTTTATGTTTCTGAACCTAAAGGAATCACACTGGGATAGTGAAACTGCAGGTATCAGGGGGATGTGGGGAGCGCTCTTTTTTTCCTGGGAACATTTCATCACTGAAGCTGTCTCTGCCAAGCCCCTGGCACACAATCTTGGCTTGGAAGCCATGGAGGAGGAGGCCTTCCTCCAACTGTTAGCTTCCCTGAAGTTCAGGCTTCCACGTGGAACTCCACAGACCAGGCTTCCCAGGACACTGATACCTTAGCTTCACTGCCCTTCATTGCTCCCAGGAAATATATGTTCCTGTAGCTCTTAAGTAGATGGGAATGGCTAAGAAAATAATCCTACTCAGTTTGATGCCATAGGGAAACAAAATACACAACACTTATGATTTCTTCCCACTTGGACCTCTGACTAACTCTCAGATGGTCACAAATTTGAGCTGAAACTGACAGTCTTCCTGACCATTTCTAAAAAATTATTTCATCCTGGCTTCCAGCTTTCAGACCCTCCTTGATTTTTCTGATTAAAAAACATGCTAACTGGATAAAACAGTCTTTCTTAGTGAGTAAGTAGAAAGGACACTTTGACTTGAGTTTCATGTCTTTCTTACAGGGCTATAGAAATGGCATGAGAATGAATATCATTACCAATGATGAAGACATACTGAAATAAATGTATTTTTTAAAAGCTATTCACTGAATTAACAATAACATTGTCTGGGCCTGGACAGACAGATGCCATATTCAACAATAATGCATGAGGTGGAAGAGAATAGTTCTGTTCCCGTATGTTTTCCTCTACGGTTTGGATATTGGGTAGATTAAAGGCCAGAGGGGATGCCAGAAGTAAAGATGGTTCATTAAGTTCTGGTGTCTAATTGCTCAGGGACATTGAGACTCATATATAAGAACTGAGATAAGCCACCCTCTGTCCACAGCTAGGGTAAAAACTAAGTGGGCATATTTACAAAATTCTCAGGGATACACAGTAAGCAAATAAGCATATTTATAAACCTTCTGAATAACAAATAAGAGGTCTACATCTTAGTATTATTTTAAATTTTGCTAATTTAACCTTTTTTAAAATGTGGAGGTTACTAATTAAAAATTGTATATCCTTCCCCCACACCCTTTCTTGGCCCCAAGACTCTCCATTTTGCTGAGGGTTGAATGATGGAGTATGTAGGAAATTGTCCCTCATTCTATCTATAAAGGTCCTGCAATCAAAGAGAAATTATGAGCATACTGGCTCAGTACAACTTAATTATGCATTGACTACACATCAGAATAACCATCCACAAATTCTATAGATCCAACAGAGATTGCTGGGTCCCTTCATCAGGTTACAGACTAAATGTCTTGAGGTGACATTTCTTATACATTAAAAAAAACTTTGACTCAACTGGATACTTACATGTATTAAAGACACCAGCAAAAACCCAGCACTGGCCATAGCGGACTGGCTTCTGAGAGCTCTTGTATTCCAACAGGATGTCAACACTTCCGGTCCAGGCTGATGGGGGGACACCATAAGCGTAGGCATTGTCCCAGGAGCCAACGATGACGCCTTCATCGTCCTTGGCGTTGATCTAAACGAGACCATGACAGGTGAGGAGGATCCAAGGTCCTTTCGAAGAGTCCGCTCTAGACTCTGACTCTGGGCAAGCTGAGGCTAAGTGCCTTCTGTGCTCCTGCCTGATGAAGAGTTCTGCTTCTGTTCAGTTCACTGGCACTTATTGGGAAAGTGCTGTGATGACTGAGTGCGTGAGGGCAAACCAGACGGCCAAGGCTGCCTCTTAAACAGCGTATGATTGTGGGGAGGCAGTGCCGAGTAGCAGGCAGGAAGAGCTAACATGTCTCATGCGCTTGGGCCCCTGGTCTGGTTGGAACAGCGCTGGAGAATGTGTGAGGAGGAGAGGAAGAAAACTTATAAAAGAAGACGGCTCAAGGAGGGATTTTGTCCTGATAGAAGGAAAGCTAAAAATTGACATATGATGCTAGATGTCAGCGCGGGGGCCCAAGGTCTGATGGCTAATGAGGTTTGACTTTGACGATGAGTAGCTGACTCTTATAAATTGAAAAAGTATGTAGACGCTGTCATAGGAACCATTAAGATTCAACAAGAAATTAGATTCCCACGGGTACCTTGCAGAGTTTGTTTTTTTTTAATTGCATAAACAGAAGTATTTTCTTTATAATTATTTAAGGCAATTATAAAATTTTGTTAGCAAATATTTTCAGTTACATTAAGGACCTGGGGTATGAATAGTTTAAACATAAGGGAGATGTAAGAAAAGAATGGCAATCTTGAATATTTGGGGAAAATTTGCCACACACTCAGACAACAGTCATTTGGTAGCAGCAGACCTCAAGTGCCAGAAAAAAGACCTTTTGCATTTAGATGATAAAACTGGGGCCAGGAATGAACAGGTTCAAGGCACCCAGTCAGTTTCTTGGGGGTCAGTGCTGAACCTTAACTTCTGCTGCAACTCGCATCATGTTTAATTACGGTCAGAAGAATGTCTAGCTGGGGAACACTAAGAGTTTTTCCAAAACCTGATGCCCCTATAACAATGTTTCTATGTTGACGTGACAATGGTTTATAGCCTTGCTCCTCAATGTGTGATCTGTAGACCAGCAACAGCGGTGTGCTGGGAGTTTACTGGCAATGCAGACTCTCAGGCCCCTCCCCGGGCCTGTTGAATCAGAAACTGCAGTTTAACAAAATCCCCAGGAGATCTGTGGGCACATGAGTTTGAGAAGAATAGGTTCAGATTACACTGATAAGACATTAGTAAACAAAGTGGAACATATGATTAAAGCAGGTGCATTCAGATTATGAAAATCATGGAAGAGATACTAAAATATGATGAGTTTTTATGTGTTCCTGGCCTTGCCAATTACCAGCTCAGCCTCAGCACTTCCCCAGACCCCTCTCTTAGGCTTACTGAGTTTAGATTTATAAGCATCTATTCCCCAGTGGGTCGTGAGCATATTGAGAACAGAGATAAAAATCTGCGCCTTTCTGACTTTTAACAAGTATTGGCAAAGAGCAGGTGTTCAATAGTTGTGGAATAATCCTTTGTATATCCAACAAGCATGTAGGCATTGTGCATCTGAATAAGACTAAGATCTTCTCTGTGGAAGGAGATGGATGAGGAACCCATCAAGCAGAAGGAAGGGTTCCAATATTAACACAGAAAGACGTCCAGGCAGAGTGGGCTCCCAACAGAGGGAGTCATCAGCTTTCCTAGATTGGAGGGTGGTGGTGGTGGCTGTGGTGAGCTGGGGAGAGAAAATGACACGAAAGCCAGGTCTTGAGAGGCTGAGGTTTAGCAAAGGTTATCTACATGGAAGAAAGAGTTTGGATAATTGCCTGGTGACCATGAGGAAATATGACAAGTTCAGGGACCTGCAACAAGAATTATGTAAATAGGCAATATTGGAGGAAGTAGAAAACACTAGAAGAAAATTGCAAGCACACACAACTTCTACTGTTTTTCCCTTTTGACTCTATACAGCAGTCAGTAAAGAATCTGCCTTCAATGGAGGTGACCAGGGTTTGGTCCCTGGGTCAGGAAGATCCCCCGGAGAAGGAAATAGCAATCCACTGCAGTGTTCTTGCCTGGGAAAACCCATGGACAGAGGAGCCTGGTGGGCTATAATCCTTGGGGCCACAAAAAGTCGGACACGGCTGAGGGACTAAACCACTACAAATACCCAGTTAATTTGTTTAATATACAAAAAAATTTAAGTCTTTAGACCCAACTAATTGCAAACTCATGCCTTTGACGTTAACTTTATCCTGTAAGTCCATGAAATGAGTGGCATGCAGCAGTGTTTAGCCAACAGCTTTGGTTCTATTCATGATCAATAACTTTCCTTGCAGTTGAATTGATTATCTAAATCTGCATTTATTATAGTGAAGCCTGAAGAGTGCTATGATGTAGCTTGATATTTGTAAGTGGATTCAGCTTTAACTCACATTACCAGTTATTTATTCTTACCATTAAGAAATAGAATAGGGCAATGAATCTCAGAGGTAAAAGTTCCTAAACTAAGGTTCTCATGACTGACTTTCAAATAGCCATTAATTAAAAGTGTTATTTATAGCTTACAGCTGAGCCCAATCAGCCAAAAGAAAGAGTAAGAAAAAAAAAGGAGCTCTCTCCTCTATAGTCCTTTTAATTGTTAATGCTGACCTGTTCCCCCATTCTAGACAAATCACACTTCTCATTTATTAGCATTTGGCCAGATTAGCTACTGTTTTCTAATTAGGAAATTGATTTCTAGGGAGCCTAGATACTGAAAGTGATAAGTCTTAAGGGACACATGTAAAGGGTTAAAGTCATGTTCTCCTCCTGAGACAACAAGATAGGTTTAGGGGGCACATCAAGGGCATGCTGGTCCCTTTTCCTGCTGCAGTTGACTGTTGACACCCTACCACGAGCTCAGAGTCGGAGGAATGACAGATAAAATGTCTTGGTCCTGCATCACGGTGGTCAGGGAGATGAGAGGAGCCCAGAACTTTGAACATTAGTCAGCTTCAGCAAGGGTTTACTAAATTGTCCTCTCATAATACCTATGATATCGGAAAAAATTTTAAAACCAGAGCCTTCGAAAGTCACTATCAGGAGCCTCAGAGGCAGAACATAATTCAGGGACATTTCGAAAGCTGGTCCAAGAAAAGACAAAGGTTTAGAGGTGGGCAGAGGGGCGGCATGGCTCAGCTTCAGCACCAGGACTTCAGAAGCCTAACTGTCAAGTCAACAAAATCCTGAGAGTGTACTTTTGCATTTCAAAATCTGGAAAGAAGCAAGCTGAATCAAAATGCAGATTTTTTTTCCCTTATTCTGGTGGGATTCATGGAAATAACAGCTTTGTAGAAAGTGGTAGAAGAGGGTCTATAGCTTTAAAAAGGTGAGTCTGGGCCTATAGTTGGGAAATGATGGAAATCTGGAGTCATCCCCTCATGGGAACAAGATCTGCCTCCAGGTAGGTGGAGTGGGTTCTGGAATGAGACATTTAACAGGATCCTCAAAGAAAGAGCAGAGCCCAACAATGCCCTTTTCTGCTCCAGTCTGTCTCAGGGTACAAAAGGGTAGAAGGAAATACACTGGCCTCAAACAGTCATTCAGAGGCGAAATCAAACTAGTCTTGGACTGGAGAGTCAAGATTTTATCTACGTTATTAATTACAGCAAATAGAACACTTGGAGAAGAGTTTTGCAAGTATGATTTTTTTTTAACTTTTATCTTTAAATTTTTCTTTATTGTCTGAATTCTTTTTTAGAGAGCATTATTATCTTTTTAACCAAAAATTATAATAGACTTTTCATTTAAAAAAAAACCTAGAAGCAGGAGAAGGAAATGGCAACCCACTCCAGTATTCTTGCCTGGAAAAATCCATGGACAGGAGTCTGGCGGGCTGAAGTCCATGGGATTACATGACTGAGCATGTGTGCACGAGGGTGGAGGGAGATGGGTTGGTAGCAATAAACTGATAGAACTAAAAAAAAAAAAAAAAAACAAACCTAGAAGCAGATATGCCAATATGCTGTGCTCAATTCTTGCAGTGAGAATACACATAATTGCTATTTTCTTCTTTAAACATGTTTAGAATTTTCTCAAATATTTACCTGAAAGGAGAGAATAGTTAAAATTCCTTTTGTGCCCAGCAGGGTAGGCTGCCTCTCTGAATTCAGGCTTAGGTCCATTGCCTTTTGCATAATTACTATTTTTTCTGCTTCTTTTTAAATATGTAAAGGTATTTTTCTTATCCTGTGAGCACATTTTATATGGCTTTGGTAAGGTGACTTTTCTCTGTTATAAACCTATTATATTCTGTTAAATTTCACTGTTGAAGTTATGTTCTCATAAAGGGTAGGATTTCTGTAATTCTTGCAGAATGCAATTTTATACCTAATTTTGCCTGTAATAGTTTTTCAAAGACCATTGGATATAAATTTTGGACAACTTGAGCTAGTTTCAAAGGCAGAGAGTTAAATTTGGGAGGGAGAAGAGCTCTTCCTTGAAGAGGAACCCATCCAGCTTTTGTGAACGAGCTCCCACGTACAGTCTGGTGAAGGTCAATCTTCATTGTAGGAGGAGGTTGTACAGTGTGTGTGTCAAACTGCGTCCATGACACTCCAGGGTTGCAATCACTTTGGAAAATGGATAGATTCTTCTAAAGCTAAACATATACATGCCCTATGAGTTAGACATGCCTGCTTTAACCGCTTGTCTCAGAAATACAAAAATGCATGCACACACAGGGACTTGTACAAAGGTCTTCTTAATAGCTTAGTTCACAACAGTCCCGAACTGGAAACATCCCAAATGTCCATCCGCAGGTGAATGGATGACAGATTGGGATATAGAGCATGGTCAAACACTGCTCAGCAATACCAAGGAACAAGCTGAAGCATGTGTAAGAACATACCGATTAAAGGAAACCAGATCTGAAAGAGACACGTGCACCCCAATGTTCATCACAGCACTGTTTATAATAGCCAGGACATGGAAGCAACCTAGATGCCCATCCTCATGTATATTATCAAGGGTGAAACAGATCACCAGCCCAGATTGGATGCATGAGACAAGTGCTTGGGCCTGGTGCACTGGAAAGACCCAGAGGGATCGGATAGAGAGGGAGGTGGGAGGGGGGATCGGGATGGGGAATACATGTAAATCCATGGCTAATTCATGTCAATGTATGACAAAAACCACTACAATATTGTAAAGTAATTAGCCTCCAACTAATAAAAATAAATGGAAAAAAAAAAAAAGAACACCAGCTCCAAATAGTGCCTAAGGTATAAATCCATTATGTGAAGTTTAAGAACAGGCAAATCTAATCCATTCTAAGAAATCAAGATCGTAGTTGTTTCTGGGGACGTGGGTTGACTACGCCAGAGCACAAGGGAAATTTCTGGGCTGGTGGGAATGTCTAAATTTGAGTTGGGGGGTGATTATCCGAAATCAAAACTCATTGAAGTTTACATTTAGTATCCATACACTTCATTGCATGTAAATTTTAGTTCAACAACGACAGCAACAAACCGCAGGAACTAACCCTAACTTCTATGGTGAAGCACACAACCGCTGTCCAAATGTGCTTTGCTTTAAGTATCTGACACAAGCTCTGACGGGAGTGGGGCTCCCAGGAGGCTCAGTGGGTGAGAATCTTCCTGCAGTGCAGGAGATGCGAGTTCCGTCCCTGGGCCGGGAAGATCCCCAGGAGGAGGAAATGGCAGCCCGCTCCAGCAGGCTTGCCTGGAGAACCGCATGGACAGGGGAGCC
Organism: Hydropotes inermis; assembly: GCA_020226075.1. Lineage (NCBI taxonomy): Eukaryota > Metazoa > Chordata > Mammalia > Artiodactyla > Cervidae > Hydropotes > Hydropotes inermis. The sequence continues at coordinate 46,024,258 of CM035296.1, read as the reverse complement.
TGGCGGGCTGCAGTCCACGGGGTCACGGAGAGTCGGACACGACTGAAGAGACTGAACACGCACGCACGCACTGACAGGAGTGGGTAATGAGAGTCGTTTTTCATGAAAATCATTACAACTAGAGATGATTAATCTTGTCTTCCTTAGTAACTGAGGATTCCTATTTGGTCCAAACGTATTTTACTAATTGACAATCATGAAAGAAATAACAAAAGGTGGACCGAGAGAGAGAGAGACGGAGATACTGAGATTTTAAGCTTTCCAAGCACTGCCTGCTTCTTTTTCATTGCGATTCCACTGCCGCGTGGTGCAGGGCTGGTATGCAGAACAGGCCTCCAAAAGCATCTGAGTGAAAGCGTGGATGGATGGATGAACGGGTGCGTGGATGGATGGATGGGAAAGGGAAAGAGCAGAGCAGGAAGCAGATTGGAAAAGGATGTCAAGAGAAAGGAGGGGGAAGGAGGGAGGGCAGGAAGAGATGCAGAGTGTGTAGCCCTGAGGGGGCCTGTCCAAAGGGGGATGCTGGCTTTGCAGCACTTCCGTTCATCCCTCCCTGGGGGGTCTGTCCCAGGAGACCAGAGCAGCCCTGGCTGCAGAACTCGGAAGGCCCGCTGAGAAGCGTCCCTGTGTTTCAGAAACAGCTGATGTGATTACAAAATAGATGCAGCATTGAGACCTCATTCCAGGAAGCAATTCAGGGAAAGCAGACATTTAGATTGACTGTGATCATCACATTCGAGAGATGGCTTATAATAAATGTCTGTTTTTCTCCCAAAATATGGGGAACCCGGGCATAAGAAATGCAACCTTAATAACGGAGAGGCCAAGCTGTTTGCCCACAAATGGAAACCTCATTACATTGCTGGCTTTTATCATAGGAGGGAAAAAAAAATGATGTCTGAACAGTTCATTGTCTCATCAACCTCCTCCACCCCAGCCTAAGAGAGAAGGACTGAAAAAGACAGGACTTGTAAAAGGCATGACATCTGTATCCAAGGAGCTCATGTGACACGGGAAGAGGGCAGGCAGGGGACAGACGGGAAATGCAGTGTCGTCTGTGGAAGCGTGGGGTCAGGGAACCTGAGACCCTCTTCCAGTTTCACCGGTGACCTTGGATAAGTCATTTGACTTCCTCCTACTCCTGCTCTTGTCTGCATATCGGTTACTTATGAAGTGGATACAGTTTCTCAAAACTGGCTATGAAAACCATTTCTGCTAGATAAATTTTTGTTATCTTTATTGGCTTCCAATATATTTGTCAATTGTTTAGAGTTCTTCAATAAGCAGAAACATACATCCCTGGTGAATGCACACGCGCTCAGTCATGTCCCACTCTTTTCGACCCCCTGGACTGTAGCCCGCCAGGCTCCTCTGACCGTGGGATTTCCCAGACAAGACCACCTGAGTGGGTAGCCATGCCCTCCTCCAGAGGCTCTTCCCCACCCAGGGACTGAACGTGTACTTCCTGCGTGACAGGCATATTCTTCACCCACTGAGCCACCTCGAAAGCCCTTGAATGAGGTGGCATTGTGCTTAGTTTGAAATGTACTGGACATGCTCTTGACTCGGTACCCACCCCGGTCATCACTGGATTCCCTTGGCTATTTCTGAACCACAGACAGGCCTCCCGCACGTGTGGGTACCTTGAATCCAACTTTAAGAGTTAAATAAAATCTGACTGCAATTAATATTTCACCCAGTCGGACTACAGTCAGGTTTTTCATGAATCCTAGCTGGTAGATTCTCCAAAGCTGCCACCCTCGGGAGCTCCTGGTTGAGCTGTGTCGCCATTGGAAAGGTCGTCGAGTGTACCCCAGGCCTCTAGCTTTTCCTGCTCTCCCTGAGTCAGGAATACCGTTCTTGGCATCCCTGAGCACGAATGCAGAGAGAGAAAATAACAATTTAAGAAAACAGAGAGGGTCAGAGCTCCAGAAACCCTGAATCAGAGCAGAAATCCACTGGGGATCCTACATCTGGCAATGGTCGCCAGCCTAGAAATTTTAACTTAGGCATCTGCAAAAGTGTGCAGGTGTGTGAGACATTGCCATTCTTCTCAGCACCAAAGGGCACTGTATCCCGACCTTCACAAAAGTGGTACCGAGTCACATTCGGTCTGCTGTCACTGAAGGTACCACTCCCATTAGAAGTTCTGATTGGCAGTTAGATACATCTCTAACAAAAGAATGGGGAAACAAGTTATAATCTTGTTTTTTTTTAAACAGATGAAAATTTTCCAATTATAAGATTCATATGGGAAATGTGAAGAAACTCCTCAGTGGGGAAATGGCTGGGGACAATGACCTTGGAACACCCAAGTCCTCAGATTTCTTCAGGACAGTTCTCTCCAGGAAAGGGATTTTAGCTGCTTATAGTGCTTAACATTTTAATTTTTTAAATAAAATCTTTAGGAAGCTGCGCTGTGGTTGGTCTATATATATATGACCCGGGAGTAGACTTCATGTATTTACTTCTGATTTGAAAGTTCATTTGAGGTAACTGCATGGAATTCCCAATCCAAGTGAATTTGTAAATGTAGTCTGAATACTTGAAATAGTTTGTTGCATGAAGCGGTTTGCTGAATGTGAAGCTTTCCATGAGACGGCCGAGTAAACAACTGGGAAAATACTAGACAGGGTTTTGTAGTAGCTTTCTGCGGAGCTGCTGAGCAAAATATCAAAGAAGTAATGTCACGGCTGTCTTTTTCACACTTGGAAGGGTAAAAAAAAAAAACTGTCTAAGTACTGGGACAAGCTGAAGAGGAAGAAAGATGGACAAAGTGAAAAGTAGCTTTATTTTCAGTTTATCTGTGAGACCGCATAAGCTTGGGGATCAGACGCCCTGAAGTCCATTACGTCTCCAAGGTCCACAGTCATTTATCTTCTGTTGGGCTCTAGAAAACTCCAGGACCTACTCCACTTGTGGTCAGTTTGATTTAGTAGCTGGGGTTCAAGATTTTTTTTTTTTTTATATAACACTGAAGAGTATACTGAACATTGATTGGCTTAAAAAAAAAAGTCCAATCTTGAGTTAGTTCCCAAAAGGCACAGCTAGAATAAGGTATTAATGGGGATTAATGATGGCATTGTGGTTCGATATTAGCAAAAGTCCAGGGTCAAAAATAAATGTGTACACCTCAAGGGAAGCAGGCAAGTCCAGGCTGGCAACAGTGCAAAGACTGGAATTTAAAAATACCTAACTAGTACATTGACACTTTTTCTTCTCTCTCCTTCCAGATTTTCCCCTTAATTCTTTTAAAAGAATTGCAATTGAATCAAGTAAGTCACCAGAGGAGAAAGTTTCCCTCTGACTGCGTTTTCCTGCAGTGCTTTTGGTGATGGCTATTTGGGTATAATTCCCACCATGAAAAAAGGGTTTCCATGAATAATTGTGTGGCTTGTCATTGCTATGGGTCTTGGTTAATCATTCTTCTGCCTTTTCATTCTATGTCCCAACACTTATCAGGATACTGCTTTGTCCTGGGAAAACTCTGAGCAAAGCTTCAAGGGTTTGTTTTCTCCTACAGCCCAACGCTTATTTCATCAGAGACTTCGCTATACTCTGTTGACATGTTCTACTTACAAATCTGTCTTTTCTATTAGACTGTTAGCTCTGTGGAGGCAGAAACTATTTTGTTTACAATTGTAACTAGACTTAAGGTGATGCTAGTGGTAAAGAACCCGCTTTCTAATGCAGGAGATGACATAAGAGACACTGATTTGATCCCTGGGTTTGGGAAGATCCCCTGGAGGAGGAAATGGCAACTCATTCCAGTATTCTTGCCTGGAAAATTCCATGGACAGAGGCGCCTGGCAGGCTACAGTCCATAGGGTCGCAAAAAGCTGGACACTTAGCATGCATGGAATCTGAATACATGGAACCTGCATGCAGGTCAAGAATCAACAGTTCAAACTGGACGTGGAACAACAGACTGGCTGCAAGTCCAGAAAGGAGTACGTCAAGCCTGTATATTGTCACCCTGCTTATTTAACTTATATGCAGGGTACATCATGAGAAACGCTGGGCTGGATGAGGCACAAGCAATCAAGATTGCCAGGAGAAATACCAATAACCTCAGATACACAGATGATACCACCCTTATGGCAGAAAGTGAAGAAGAACTAAAGAGCCTTTTGATTAGAGTGAAAGAGGAGAGTGAAAAATTTGGCTTAAAACTCCACATTCAGGATACTAAGATCATGGCATCTGGTCCCATCACTTCATGGCAAATAGATGGGGAAACAATGGAAAAAGTGACAGACTTTATTTTCTTGGGCTCCAAAATCACTGCAGATGGTGACTGCAGCCATGAAATTAAAAGATGCTGGTTCCTTGGAAGAAAAGCTATGACCAATTTAGACAGCATATTAAAAAGCAGAGACATTATTTTGCCAACAAAGGTTCATCTAGTCAAGGCTACAGTTTTTCCAGTAGTCATGTATGGGTGTGAGAGTTGGACTATAAAGAAAGCTGAGCACAGAAGAATTGATGCTTTTGAACTGTGGTGTTCGAGAAGGCTCTTGAGAGTCCCTTGGACTGCAAGGAGATCCAACCAGTCCATCCTAGAGATCAGTCCTGGGTGTTCATTGGAAGGACTGATGCTGAAGCTGAAACTCCAATACTTTGGCCACCTGATGCGAAGAGCTGACTCACTGGAAAAGACCCTGATGCTGGGAAAGATTGAGGGCAGGAGGAGAAGGGGATGACAGAGGATGAGATGGTTGGATGGCATCTCCAACTCAATGGACATGAGTTTAAACTCTGGGAGTTGGTGATGGACAGGGAAGCCTGGCATGCTGCAGTCCTTCGGGTCACAAAGAGTCAGACATGACTGAGCAATTGAACTGAACTGAAATGAACCTAGACTAGAGATATCAATAAATATTTGTTGAATGAATAAGTTAATATTGAGTGTTTTCCTACCATCAACGTCTTTACAGGAATTACTCCTCCCATCACCAAACCACAACACTGCCATCATCCCTCTTATCAGCATCACTCCCATCACTGCATCACAACCACCTGTGCCACCATCAAACCACGTTTGGTACCTAGTCTTCGGGAACTCTTTCCCAGGGGCTCAATGCCTCTGGCTATCTGGGATTCTCTGTCATGCCTTTCTTCATTATCCCCTACTTCAAACTTCACCTGTTCTAGAACCATTCCCTTGGGTCCTTCTCTATTAGGAGACGGCTACGTAACTTGATGTAGGAATTATATTGGTGCTCGCCCCCTAGGGTCTAATATAATTCGAGAGTAAGGATAAGATCTAACTCCATTTCAGCCACTTACTGGCCATGTGACCTTGAATGACATCATTTCCAAGGGCCTTCACCTCTTTACCTATAAGACCCCCGGAGAGTCTTCCAGATCTAGCGTACTGATTCTGTGTGCCTTTCACACAGATCTCCTATTGATAAGTCTCAGCTCAAAGGAGAGAACCTGCTCAGACTTGCATGGGGAATAAGCGAGCAGCATCTGCAGGCGTGGAGGCCACGGCAGGGGCAGTGCTCCTCCCTGGAGAACTTCTCTGCCGTGGCTGCTATCAGATCCAGGCGCTCATGGGGCAGGCACCAGGGACCACCCAACATAAAGGCAGGCCATTTCCCTTTCCCCCAGGGCGCTGCAGTTCTTGTCACGAGGCGGGGCACACCTGTTTTGATCATCTGACCCAGGCTCAGATTCCATGTCAGGTCGTGCGTGGGTGCTAAGTCGTTTCCAACTCTTTGCAAAGTTATGAGCTGTATCCCGCCAGGCTCCTCTGTCCATGGGCTTCTCTAGGCAAGAATACTGGAGTGGGTTGCCACTTCCTTCTCCAGGGTCTTCTTCCTGACCCAGGGATCAAACCCAGGTCTCCTGCATTGCAGGCAGACTCTTTGCCATTTGAGCTGTCTTTAGGTTGGGCGTGTTAGGTTACTTCTCAGTAATCCAGGGTCAAGGATGGAATGCTTTATTAGTGGGCATGAGCAAAATAAGTTTTCGGATGGCACAAAACATTCTTCTAAAGTTTTCCTGGCACATTTCCTGGCTATTGTTTTGGTGGGCATGGTCACATCAGGTACAAGGTGGAAAGCAAACAGCAATCAAGCAAGGTAATTTAAAGGAGGAGGTGTAACTTGGGGCAAGGTTCTTCTCTTTTTTTCCTAATCGCTTAAAAATTTTTTTCTCCCTTAAATCAATCTGCAGTGTAGCTTTGGTAAAATGCCCCACTCAGTAGTTAGAAAAGCCTAAATAAAAGTTCACTTACGTAAGGTTACAGATCTCAGGACCAATCCCCAGACAATGAGATCACAGGAGTTTTAAACTTTCTTTCTCCTGGGTAAACCCAGTAGCCCAAGGCTGTCCAGATTGTCACAAACTTTTCCGATTTTCACATCAAAGTGGAGTAACAGCAACTCAAAATAAGAACCAAATAAGATATGGAATGTATAAAGGGGAAAAAATAGAAGAAAAAAGAACACCGTTTTGAAGAAGAAAAGGACGTTCTTGCTGCCACTGGGAATAACAAATGTGATCTGAGGACAGAGACAGAATTCCATTTTAAAGCTGAGGTGAGGCCTGTAGAGGTTAAGGGCTGGGCCCGGGTCACACAGGAAGCGGGAAGAAGGGTCCGAACCAAGAGGCCTGGTATGACCTGGGCCAGGTCCTCCGGGAGATACTGTCTCCACCCTCTCTTCAGCAGAGAAAGGAAACGTGCAGGATTTGAACAAGGTCAGAAGGTAGATCATCCATGCAGGCAAGAAGAAAGGGCCTTGACCACTGCACATGCAGGGAGGCTGAGCCTCAGAGAGGCTTGGGGCTGTGACTTAGACCTCAGGGGGCATTTGGAAATATCAAAAGACCTTCTTGGTTGTCACAGCTGGTGAGGGAGGTGCTCCTGACATCTCTGGGGTAGAAGCCAGGGATGCTCCTAAACATCCTCTGGTGTTTAGGACAGCCCCCATGACAAGCAACCACCAAGGGGGCACTTCCCTGGTGGCCCAGGGGCTGAGACTCCCAGCTCCCAGTGCAGGGGGCCTGGGTTCGATCTCTGGTCAGGGAATTGGATCCCACATGCTGCAGCTAAAAGACCCAAAGTGCCATGACAAAGGTCAAAGATCCCGCATGCCTCAGCTAAGACTTGGCACAGACAAATATTTTTAAAAAGAACCACCCAAGGTCATAAATACTAGACAATAAAGTTTTTATCTGAGCACTGAAAAGCCAGACTGACACTGTCATTATCAGCATCATCGTTAGAAAGACCGCAGTTGTTTATGATCTGTGCTTGGACCGCACCGAGCACCCACCTTTCCGCAGATTCCTGGCTCACCTTCAGTGCCGGACTTGGCCGAAACCACAGGGAGCAAATCTGTCTCTGGGGCCCTGGTCATCTGCTCTTGCCTCTACCCTCCTCAGGGGCCCAGCCAGCACGCGGCCGCTCATCCACTCCTTCCTGGCAATAGCTGATCCCAGGAAATTTCTGCCTGCTATCACTTTCATCTTGGCATGAACTGCGGCCAGTGTGATATCCCTTCCAGAGAGTTTGCATATCATGATGCATCTGGTGCCAAAATATGTTTCCTATAAAAAGAACTTCCTGCCTCTGACCAGGCTGGGGAGAGGGTTGAAAAGTTTGAAAGTGACCACACACAGCTCCCTCTGTTCTTCTGGTGGATGGGACCAACTCCCTAGAAAACATCTACAGGCCCATCTGCTTGGACCCAGGATTCTGGCTAAACTCAAGCAACTTCACAACACTTTCCTTCTGGGCTCCCTAAATATGTCTTCTCATATTTTAAGGCAAATCTTTACTGAGAAATTTGAGGGGTTTTTGTTTTTTATTTATTTTTCTTTTGGTCTTTGCCTAACTTCCCTCAGCAGTTTCATGATAGATTTCCAGGACTTGTGAACAGGAAAGAAGCTCCCAGAGTGACCAGAAAACAATGGATTTCTTGGGAAAGTTTCATGGTTTTTGTTGATTTTTAGAGGCTCAATGTTTTAATTTCTAAAATCACTATAACTGAATGGATTTTGGAGCTCTTCTAAGGATTAAAGGAGATAACAGATGTAAAACGATTTTGAAAATTATCAAATATCCATTTTGTGGATGTAAACAATGGTGGTGGTGAAAAAAAAGATACTGCCCAGAGTGGGAGGGGGGTGTTCTCCCCTAACACCCAAGGCCTCCCCCTCCAGAAAGAAAACCAAACCAAACCCCCAAATAGATCCTGCCCAGTTCTGTATCTTGTAAGTGGGTTATAGATCTTCAAAATCAGAACTTCATAGGCTTTCTATGATTAATAAAATTGCAAGGCAATTTGCATTAGGATAGATGTGCTTCATTCAAGACTTAGCTTTCACTTGGCCAGGTGCCACCATAGGAAGTATTGGGTTCGTTGCTTCCTGTTCACCCCCCTCCTGCTTTGCTTGTGTTAGGCAGTGATCTCTACACTTGTAAAAGCACACACGATGTGTGAGTAAGCTCGGGCTGCTGAGCATGCCATTTCAGAGTGCCTAAGGAATTCGTTTACATCCAACCACTGTCAGTAACTGCTTCCTTTCTCACTGCAAGACTGTCATGGTGACTCCAAAGAAGAAGAAAAGGGGCTGTTGTCTGTGAATCAGGAAAAACAGTGACCAAAGGTCTCATGTATGTTGTTATAAACAGTTATTAAAAAGAAATTCCTAAATTATTTAGAATTCATTGTCTTTTCACTTGCATATTTTATGTCACAGACATAAACTAACAACAATAAAAAAATGCCTTTAAATGTTTGTTTATACCTTTCCTTCCTTTTGAAGTTTCGCTTTTCTTAAATTTACACATAGCCTAATTGTTAATTTAACGATCTTTGTTCTTAAGTGCTAACTAGAAATTTCATTTCCCATTATTCTTAGTCTAATATTTTTATAAAATTGATATTTGATTTTATTTCACTGAAATCAGACTCAAAGATAGCAGTCTTTTGGAGAGATATTATAAAAAATAAAACTTGAGGAAACTGGGGGACTGCCCTGTGGTTCAATGGTTAAGATTTTGCCTTCCAGGGCAAGGGGTGTGGGTTCAGTCCCTGGTTGGGGAACTAAGATCTCATGGCCACAAAACCAAAACATAAACCAGAAGCAATATAGTAATAAATTCAATAAAGACTGTAAAAATGGTCCACATAAAAAAAAAGTCTTTAAAGAAAAACTTAAGAGAATTGGTAGCAAAAGAAATAGATTTTGCTCAGTTTTTGATCGAATAAAGTATCAGTAGCACCTAGATTAATGTTTTTTCAGGAATGTTCTGCTTATATTTGGGCTTCCCAGGTGGCTCCGTGGGTGCAGGAGACCCAGGAGATGCAAGTTCGATCCCGGGTTGGGAAGATCCCCTGGAGGAGAGCATGGCAACCCACTCCAATATTCTTGCCTGGAGAATCCCATGGACAGAGGAGCCTGACGGCCGGAATCCACAGTGCTGCAGAGTCGGACATGACCGAAGCAACTGGGCACACGGGCACACACTGCTTGTATTTGACAGATCTGACTTGCTGTCATGCACCAAGGGCAGAGTCTGTGTGTCCCACATGTCAGCACAGTCCAGGGCTGACTGGGACCTAGACAACACGTCTAATCCACTGCTCACACTGGACTCCCAGCCTCCTCGATCATGAGAATAGTGTCTCCTCCCCTAGGAAGCAGTTCCAGTTCAGGGTCTGTGCATTCTCAAAGATGCTTCAGGATCTCCTGCCAAGACCAGCAAGGAAGGTAGAAAGTGCCTAGGTCTGGAGTCAGCAGACCTGGGATCTAGCTGAGGTCTGAGGCTTTGTCACTGACCAACTGTCAGCACACTGCTTTCTAACTTGCAAAAAGGAATGCATAATGCCAGCCCTTCCCCCCTTATCTCATGTGTTTACTCTGAAGAATCAACACCCATTTCATAAACTGTCAATATACAGTCCTATGCTGAGGTATCGTTGGAATAGAATAGGATTAGTCATTTATTTCTTCACTCTTACTGTGGGTGTGAATGTAGATAAATTATGCTTTACAGTTTTTTTTTTTTGCTGCTCTTTGGTGTTTGATCAATCAATTGATTGATTGATTATAATTACTGACATTTCGTCATGGTCCCTCTCACTCCCCAGGTAAAGATGCTTAAGAATAAGCGATCTATACTATCATGACCTATTAGCATTTGTCTGAAGCCAAAGCCACATATAGTACTGAGATAAGAATTTAGTTTTATGGCACATGACAAGTTCGGGGAATTACAGATTCTTCCAAGTAAAAGTTTATTAAGTGTAAGTCACTATTTCAACAGCTCTTAATGAACTGACACCCATATGGAGGCAAATGACATATCTAATTACAGTCATCAGTAGTTGTTCTTACCATGGCCGACCCAACACGGCTGACTTTGATGGGATTCCCTCTGCCGGAAAGGTCCATATTCGCTTTGTCCATCACAAACAGGCAAGCGTCAAGAATGCTATCCTCAAACTATTTGGGGGGAAAAAAATGAGAAACTACTTAATGTCCAATCTGCAAACAAGACATTCATCCTCTGCCAAAAAATAAAATGAGACCACAGCTTAATGTTTAGAAATGTGTATTTCTTGTATGGAAATCACTCATGATCTTTAGTGTGAAATATTTAAGGTGGAAGGAAGGAGACATCTTCTTTTATTTTTTAACATAATGGATAAGAACTTAAAAGCTAGCTAGAAGTATGAATAAAACTACTAGCAAGCTGCTGTGCTCAAGGGTCAAGAACGGGGATTTCCCTGCAGCCCAGTGGGTAAGACTCCATGTTTCCAGTGTAAAGGGCACAAGTTCAACCCCTGTGAGGAACTAAGATCTCACCTGCCAGGCCATGAGGCCATAAAAGGGGGCAAAGAATCAAGAACTGGCTTGATGTTCTTTAGAAAATTGTAGGGTTAGTTGTAGAGTTAATTCAGAGGATCTCTCCTATGTATTGGCTCCCGGGATATCCGGCAGTGGGATGAACCATTTACCAAAGTCAGGCCAGAGTCTCGAAACCTCAAAAGTCACATGAGTCCTTGTGCATCTGAGAAATAAACGGCTCTCACGTCCATCTCGGGAAAGCGCTTCAGGCCCGCAGTGCATGCACCGTGAAGGGCAGGAGACCTCACGCAGAGAAGCTCTGCCCACGGTTCCCTCTCTTCTGAGACGAGGTGGACTCCAGGGTCAAAGAGAGGTCAGGAAGGTTTAGAGAAAGATTACACTATCAAGTCTGGCAGTCGGTTCAGTCTCCTTAGAAAGAACTCCGAACTACATAGAACACCAGAATTTGCCAAAAATGGAGCAAAGACAAAAATAGTTTTTAAAAATGGTAAAATTGGAAGACGATACCTATACTGCACCTCACTGTACAAGAAATTTCCCTGAATACAGAAACCTTGTATATTATCTACCCAGTGGTTAGGACAGACACCACTGTCTTAATGGCTGATTACGAGGTAATTCTCCATTAAAATCCAATTCGAATACCAACTCTGGGTGTCTCCTAAACTGATGTGATGGCTGCAGGAATGGCTAATCGCACTAGCTCTCCAGGTACATAAAGAATTCATTACTCTGGTTCCTATGAGGCAGCATCTTTCAGCTGTGTCTGTGGGGCGTGACAACGACAAAGACATCGTCAGAGAGCTAGTTACATTGCCTCATTGCAAACTACTGGCTTGCGTGGTTGATTGGGCTGAAACACCCAAATTAATGGACTCTGAATGAGAACAGAGAGAAGCAGCAAGTGTGGTCTAGGGCATCTATCCGTGTTGGCTAAGGGCCCCCCATCATGCTTGGCACCCTTCCCCAGGCCTCCTTGCTACCCACCTGAATGAGCTTTTTTCCTGGTTAACTCTCTCTCTCTGTTGTTACATTGGGAGCATAAATAGAATCACATTTAAAGGTTAGGAATTAGGGACCCAAGGCAAGGACATCAGACAATAAGCTATAGTCACAGGTTGTATGTCACTCAGGTAGTGGAGGGCTTGGAACTGGGGCGCCAGGCAAGGATCCCAAAACAGGGGAAGAACACACTGATCCTTAGCCCGGCAGGACGTCAGAAATGCAGGTGGGCAAAGCTGAAGAGTGGGCGTGTGATTCTCAACAGTTAGTTAGAATCAAGCAAGATGGAGAGCCTGTGCAGGTGGCACTAGTGGTATAGAAACAGTCTGCCAAAGCAGGAGACACAGGGGACACGGGCTTGATCCCTGGATCGGGAGAATCCCCTGGAACAGCAAATGGCAGTTCAGTGTTCTTGCCTGGAGTAGCCTGGTGGGCCACGGTCCCTGGGGTCACAAAGGGTGGGACGTGACGGAGCACAGCAGAACAGCAGGAGCCCAGGTTGGATACCGGAGTCTGAGCTCCTGGAATTTCACTGTTCTGAAATGCCAAAGCTTTCTCCCTGGAATGCCATGCCAACCATACAGGTTCCGATCTCTGTAACATTGTAATAACCGGAAATATGTGATTTCAGCTGATAAATTATGCAGGTGCCCTTCTAAGTCTGCACCCAGGCTGTCTTAGAGACTCAGATCCTGAAAAGCAGGAAATTGTGCTTGTCCAATATTGACACTTACCACCCTGCAGTGATACATGGGACTGAAAATATGAGTGAAGATGTCCTTGACAATGACAAATGTTAAGTGGCTCACCTGACCGTAGCTCCAGCTCCTGCTCTTGATGTCATTGAAGTCTCCATGAAAAATAACCCCAATGTCATTCAGGACATATTCTTCTCTTTCTTTTTCATTATCCAAGTACACAGCATCCTCTGCATTAGAATTTAAACATAATGACTATTAACCAAACCAGAAAGTTTCTGCACACTTGAAAGTTTATTCTGATCATAAATTGAAATTACTCAACCAAATGGGAAAAAAGTCTTTTGTTTCACTAAAGGTAGCTCATTTCACAATATGTGATTTTAACAATGGTTAACAAAACTGGACAAGATCAGTCTGCAAATGATGACACTTGTCATCAAAATGCTGACAGGCTTTGGCTAAGTTCCAAGTAGCACAATCAAACTGATGAGTCTCCTGAAATATTTTAGGATTCTGGTGCATCAGTGGTTTCAGAATCAGGATTCTATAATGTAGATAAAAATCTGTAACACAGATCAAAAAATAATTTCCAAATTATTAACATTAAAAGAATTAGAGATGATTTTATAACAAGTCTGGGGCATATTAGCTGGAGAGTTCATGGGTCATGCCTGGTTTGTGGCCCATCAGGGAGAGGAGGGAGGCTGGGCATTGTCTCCTTTCAAGGAACAATCTTGGTGCATGTGCTGGTATGAGTGTGTCTGATCATCTTCCTCCACTGCAAGGACTTCTCTTATCTTTTTTTACAAACGTTAGTTTACTGGTTTTTGGCTGTGCTGGGTCTCCATCGCGGTGTGGGCTTCTCCTAGCTGTAGGGAGCGGGCACTGCTCTGGAGATGTGGTCAGAGGGCTTCTCAGATCAGTGGCTCCTCTTGTCATGGCACCCGGACTCGAGAGCACAGGCTCAATAGCTGTGGCTCCCGGCCTTGGTTGCTCAGCAGCAAGTGGATTCCTCCCGGATCAAGGGTTGAACCCATGTCTCCTGCATTGGCAGGCGGAGTCTTTGCCCCTGAGCCACCAGGGAAGCCCCACGAGGACTCTTCCTGCCTGTGGCTCTAATCTCAGGAAAACCTTGCTCCCCATCTGCCTACTGAGGAATCAGCCTGGTACTTATTCCCAGGCCAGGCATGAGAGCAGCCAAAGCATCTTTAACACACACGGGACCACACAGGTATAAGTTCTGCTCAGGTCCGTGTGCATCCTTGGCAATTGTCAGTTTCAGGTCTGAACGGAGACGTGGCTCATCACATTTCTCTGGCCCAGGTCGTCCTTGCCATCCTGCTGCTTTCTTGGGGATCTTTCCTTCCCATTTCCTGGTAAGGCTTTTACCATCCCTCTGGAGTTGTTGTTGCTCAGTTGCTCTGTCGTGTCTGACTCTCTCTGACCCCATGGACCACAGCATGCCAGGCTTCCCTGTTCTCACTCTCTCCCGGAGTTTGCTCAAACTCATGTCCATTGAGTCGGGATGCCACCCAACCACCTCATCCTCTGTTGATCCCTTCACCTCCTGCCTTCAATCTTTCCCAGCATCAAGGTCTTTCCCAATGAGTCAGCTCTTTGCATCAGGTGGCCAAAGTATTGGAGTTTCAACTTCAACATCAGTCCTTCCAATGAATATTCAGGGTTGCACATTAGAATCATTTGGGTAGATTTAAAAACTGTAGATTCTTGAGTTGAACTCTAGATCAATCAGATCAGAATATCTGGGAGAAGGAGTGAGATACAGGCAGTAGGATTTTAAAAAATGAATTAATTAACTAATGAGCTAATTTTAAGCTCTCCCATGAGTCTGATATGTAGCCACAGGTGAGAACAAATGTCCCAGCCCCCTGATGTTATGAACAGTGGAAAGACCAGCAGCGTCAGCACTGCCTGGAACCTCGTGAGAAATGCAATTTCAGGCCTCAGCTCAGACCCACGGAGTCAGAATCTGCATATTAACAAGGTCCCCAGGGATCTGTGTATATATTAAAGTTTGCCCGGTGGTGCTCCATCCAACCAGCTTGGACCCCCGTTCCAGGCAGTATTATGGCATTGATCAAATCTTCTGGAGATTTCATGGTCTGTTCTGCACTCCAGCACTTTCTTGTAACTGCCTTTCTGTTCTTTGCCGCTTGGCTACCATTTGCCTGGTTTCATGCAACTGTCAATACATGCATGCACTGACACACACAATCACATTTACATACATACTACTGCCCAAGAAACTGCACACATTTAAAACTATGTAATTTCACAACCAAAATAATAAACATAGGCATGCATGCATGCTAAGTCACTTCAGTTGTATCTGATTCTTTGTGATCCAAGGGACTGTAGCTGGCCAGGCTCCTCTGTCTATGGGATTTTCCAGGCAAGAATACTGGAGTGGGTTGCCATGCCCTTCTCCAGGGGATCTTCCCAATCCAGGGATTGGACCACTGTCTCTTATGTCTCCTGCATTGGCAAGAAGGTTCTTTATCACTAGCAGCACCTGGGAAGCCCAATAAACATATATGTCACACCCCCAAATTTCCTTGTTCCTCTTTGTAATTCCTCCCTCCCAAACCTGTCTCAGACCCCTCACCCCTACCAGGGAAACATTAATCTGCTTTTTGTCACTGAAAGTTATTAGTGTGCTTACTTCTTCTATTCATCTATTAAATGTCAGATTTTTCCTTTTTGTGACTCAGAGAAAGAAAAATTTATTGAATAAATAAATTTAATAAGGTCTTTCCTAGTAGTTCAGTGGTAAAGGATCCACCTGCCAATGCAGAAGACTTGGATTCAGTCCTTGGATTGGGAAGATCCCCTGGAGGAGGAAATGGCAACCCACTCTAGTATTCTTGCCTGGAAAATCCCATGGACAGAGGAGCCTGGCGGGCTACAGTCCATGGGGTTGCAAAGAGATATGACTCAGTGACTATACGGCAGCAGCAAATTTAATAAGGAGAAGCATATTAAATAAGTCTTTAAACAGTGTAGTTTATTCATTTATGGCATGCCAGGATAAATGAACTTTCATCTTAAAATGCTGTGGGTAACCTATTGTGTAAATGTAGATATTTTGTAAAATAACCTTTAAACTGTAAATTGACACGTGTTTGGTCAGATTGTGTCAAGTTTAATTTGATTTTTTTCTCTTTTTTCATATGAAAACTACTTTAGCAATAATTAATTCCATGATTACTACATCCTGCCATTAAAGGATGTTTGTTAGTACCCCAACACTGCAGAAATCTTGATGAGTATGAACTCATTCTATCCATCCTTGTCAATTAAGTTATTTCTTTCTTGACAAAGAAACCCTTTGATACTTTCAACCAGAAATAAGTCTCAGAGCTATTTCTGAGTAGAGTTTGTATGAAATACAAGATGTTTAGATTTGGTAATAACTTTTCCAAGCTGACCTCTCTTGAGCAAGATACTTTTTCAGTGCTTTTGTTTGTTAGACTACACTTTCCCTGAAATATTTTTGTAACACAAATTTTTTGTATTTTTGTCATTTGAAAAAGTTGTAGTACAGCTGGTCTGCAATTAAGTCACAAATTTAAAGCTGCTGCTGCCTTTGTAAGTCAAAATATAGGTGATTTTGTCCTGGTATATTGTCATTCCATCTGCTACTGGACCTAGAATCCCATGGATCTTCCAGTTACCATTCATTTCTTCACAGTCCACAAATGAAGAATAGGAACTTCAGTGAATGCATCTGTTAATCCTGTTGGGAGGTGAAACTCATTCCACCAGAATTATTTTCTGATTTTTCACTAAAATGATGATACAGACTGAGGACATATCACTCTGAAATTGGAAGGCACTCCCACTTTAGGCTCCAAAGTGCCTTACTCAGCTGAGTTCCAGGTTACTAGTCATAATTTTATTCACCCATTGGAGAATTTGATTAAATGTTGGGAGATGGCCATTTTAAACGACTGTTGTATATGTCTGTTTGGGGAAGTTACAAAAAGAAAATAAGAAAGAATATATATGAAGGGCGAGGCTGGTTATTTTTCCCATACAGCTGTGCTTTTGCTCATATGACTGATAAATTAATTTTTGCATTCACTGCTTCCCTGGTGGCTCAGACTGTAAAGACTCTGCCTGCTATGAAGGAGACCGGGGTTCAGTTCCTGAGTTGGGAAGATCCTCTGGAGAAACAAATGGCTCCCCACTCCAGTATGCTTGCCTGGAGAGTCCCATCGACAGAGGAGCCTAGTGGGCTACAAAGAGTCAGCCATGACTGAGCAACTAACACTGTGATTTTTCACCAGTAAACATTATTACTAACAGATCTGCCTATTTCCACTGCCCTTGCAATACTTTGAAGTGTTTCAAACAGAGCACACTATAATAATCAAAAACTTAATTCCATTATAAGGATTTTAGCAAAAAAAATAAAAGATAGCATAAAAACTCACGATGCATTTTCTCTTTAAATAATCATATTTTTTTTTAGTTCTGTCCACTGAAAAGAGCTAGAAAAAACAACCAATGTAACAGCATCAAGTGCCCTTGAGCCTGATTATGGTCTCTGAGTGCCATTTCTCCTCCTCTCCCCTACCCATTAAAAGGTATCTGGGCTCCTTAAGAAAAATGATTGGAGGTCTTGGTCAGGGAAATGTATAAGACTAGCCTGAAGTGCTTCTTCCCACCAGAAAACAAGAAGGCTGTTAAAGATTCTAGGACTCATGACAAAGAAATCAGAAATCAACTTAAAAAAACTCCCACTGGCCAAGAATGGCACAATTAAAATATCAAAAATAATAGTCACTGCAAAAGATTAGGACACATGAAATATTTTAATATTTATAGTTTCATGGTGATTTAAAAAATGTATTGGACACCATTGTAGGGTACCACAAATCAACCCATTATTCTAAGAACTTAGAAATAAGGAAAGAGCCATGTATCTAGACTTGCTTATATGAATACTACCTCAAGGCACTGAAATCATTGGCGCTAATAAATGCAAATGAGTGGGAGATGAGACTGTCACCATTTTGCAATCCCTAATGAATTGGTGGATATAGGCTAAAATCGTTTTTAAAAGGCTAATGGGGAACTTCATAATGGATGGATGAAACTGATAACCCCGATCCCACAGGTAAATCTGAACATCACAAAATAACCGACACGCAGACACTGTGTCTCCTGGTAGGATGAATGCCCAGGAAGCACACAGCATCTGACTTAAGAAGTAGAAGCTTCCTCAGGGCTCTCTCCACACCTGCTCCAAAGAAAAAAGGAAACGATTCACTTACAGATGAATCTGATTGAGTCTCCAGTCATGTCTGACTCTGCAGCCCATGGACCGCCATGCAGCCTGCCAGGCTCCTGTGCCCATGGAATGCTACAGGCCAGAACACTGGAGTGGGTAGCCTTTTCCTTCTCCAGGGGATCTTCCCAACCCAGGAACTGAACTCAGGTTTCCCACATTGCAGGGGGATTTTTTACTGTCTGAGCTACCAAGAGAAGCCTCTAGGTAGAACTAAAAGCTTAATAGAAAATTCAGGGGTTAGAGAAACATGAGACCCATGCAAATATTTGCTATCTCTTGTCTTTTTGGTGATGGCCATTCTAACAGCTATGAGATAATATCTCATTATGGTTTTAATTTGCGTTTCTGTAATGACTGTGGTGGTGGTGCTTTAGTTGCTAAGTCGTGTCCTACTCTTTTGCAACCCCATGGACTACAGCCTGCCAGGCTCCTCTGTCCATGGGATTTCCCAGCAAGAAAATTGGAGTTGGCTGCCATTTGTTCCTCCTGAGACTGTTCCCCACCCAGGGATTGAACAGGTGTATCCTGCATCTCCTGCATTGGCAGGCAGATTCTTTACCACTGAGCCACCAGGGAAGCCGCTTTTATATAAATACATAAGTGTATATTTTAAAGGACAATGTATTCAATTAATGGTCAATTAAATATAAAACTTGGCTTCACTGGTGTCTCAGACAGTAAAGAGTCTGCTTGCAGTGTGGGAGACCTGGGTTTGATCCCTGGGTCAGGAAGATCCCCTGGAGAAGGAAATAGCAACCCACTCCAGTATTCTTGCCTGGGAAATCCCATGGATGGAGGAGCCTTGCAGGCTACAGTCCATGGGTGGCAAAGAGTCAGATACGACTGAGAGACTTCACTCAACTCTCACAAAAATAAAACTATTCAGAAATACATTAGATGGATGGAAGTTCACCAAAATGGTAACAATGATTTGTAGATCTCTGAGTTTTTTTTTTATGCTTTCATTATTTTTTGTGTCTGTAATAAGACTTTCATCATGAGAAAAAAATTTGTTTTTAATCTGGTTGCATTTACATGAAACTACCTGTTTAAGAAGACCTTAACAAGTTCAGCTTTTTTTGCATTATTTATTCTTCAAGAACAACACGGTGTGCTCTCTTTATTATCAATGTCCTTATCATCAATAGATGTCTTCATACAGTTATAACTCTTCCCCTTTCTTGAAGTCTCCTCTATGCTGTCCTTCCAGCACGGGCTGGGTGAAGCCTTGTTCTGCAGTGACCTGCGGATGCTGCAGTGACATGCCCCCGCTACACACAGCCTGTTCTGTGAGTTCATGGTTTCTGGAACAAGTATGTGTATAGTGTTTACTCCATGCCAGGAACTTTCTAACGTGGTGCAAAAACAAACTTACTAAAACTCATCGTGAGGACTTTCCTGGTGGCTCAGTGGTAAAGAATTCACCTGGCAATGCAGGAGACTTGAGTTCAATCCCTGATCCAGGAAGACCCCATGTGCCTCGGAGCAGCTAAGACTGTGCGCCCCGACAATGAGCCCATGCTCCAGAGCCCAGGGGCTGAAACGAGAGAAGCCGCTCCACAGGAAGCCCCCCTACCTCGAGGAGGGGAGACCCCCGCTCTCCACAGCTAGAGGAAAGCCTGAGCAGCAGCAAAGACCCTGCACGGCCAAACAAATAAGTACGTAAGATCGTTTCTTTAAAAATACCCCATGACGTCTCTCAGAGGAAGGCACTGCATTTTCCCCACTTCACAGATGAGGAAACCGAGGAAGAGACAAGAAAAGTATCTTTCCCAAGGTCATTGTGCAGCTGAGAGGTGAAGCCAGGGGTTGAATACCAAGCTGTCCCCCGAATAGACTATGATGCTGAGTCCGAGGGATCAAGTCACTGTCTCCACATAGCCCTGCGCACTGCGCCTGAGAAGGTGGTGAAATAAACGCCACCCACTGGAATGACAGACAGGGATAGATGTCCGGGGTTTGGAGAGTGAGAGGCAAGTCCAAGAGAATGAAGGATTTACTTTTGGACTTTGGGTTATTGTTGATGAGAAGTCATAAATTTAGGTGGCAAGTCATGAATAGGAAGGAGTTCTGTAGCTTGAGTGTAGCCCACCCCTTTCCTTCCAGCCGCTGAAAAAAACTCACCTCGAAACAGGCAGGCATAATCATGACTCCACAACAAGGCAGGGGGATCAAATGCGGAGCCTCGATTTTAATTTTAAATTTATTTATGATTTTAAAGGAAGATTGAATGTGCAAAGCAGAGCTTTCCTTCCCCTCTTTTTATTCAGATCTGTCACTTTAAAATATAGTTGTCCAAAGCTAGGATTAAAAAAAAATCTCATCACCATGGAAACTCTGAAAAACTCTCTGTGTTTGATAGGCTGACAAAAATAAGAAAACTCAATCATTTGCCTCTTTTATTAGTTTGAAAAGTGTAGTGAGGTTTTCTAGATCTGATGATAGAGGTGGGAAGAGATTGGTTCTGTACTTTAGTAAAATGAAGGATACTATTATTTTATTAAAAGGAAAAATAAGCTGACAAGCAACTCACTGTTCTAGTCAACCAACAACCTGAACTGTGAGAAAGTTGTGCGTGTGTGTGTGTGTGCGCGCGCGCGCACACGCATGTGCAAGTGTGGGGACTATACTTCTCAACTCTGGGAGAGCTGATGGGAGAAACCAGGTCTAGAGGGTTGTAGAGCTGGAATGGCAGCACCAGGGACCTGCTGACAACCTCTTGATCCTAAGCGACCTCTGGCCAACAACCAGCTCCAACAGTGAAACCCACAAGGAGACATGGCGCTATGGCTGAGTGTGGGTTCATACCTCCATGCGCTTTACCCAGAGCAGACCTTCAGCATGCCTTGTAAACAACCACTCCTCCTGGGTGACTACCAGGAGGCAAGGGGTAAGGAAGAATGGCCTCATTGATTTTATAATTCCTCCAGTGGGAGGAGTAGTGCAGCTAAAAAAATAAGAAAATTGTGAGCTGAGAACTGCTAGGACTCACTTCCAGGGCTGATTTCTGGCCCCCTTGGAAATTACCACTGGCCTCCCCCACCCAGAGAAAGTAAGAATTTATAACAAACATGTAAAAATGAATGCTAAGCCTATTGATTTTAGTATCTGCATAACCTCAGAGGGCGAAGGAGGGCTATTCATCACCACCTGGGCTGAAAATTTCCTTTTGCTTATTTTCATGCGATTTTAAAGTTAAAGCAAGCCCCACTTCTAAGGTCGTTAAAGTCAAGCCTGGCAAAGGGATCAGAGAAAATCGTGGAGCTAGAGTGCTCTCCTATATTTTATCTCCAATGAGACTCTTGAACAGCTTAAGTCACAGTCTGGTTCTGTTTGAGTTCCATTAGAAACAATGGTGGTTTGACCTTCTCAAAAAAGGCAAAATGTCTCACATTTTTGGTAAAAAGAGAGATTTTGAGTGAGGAATTAGAAACAATTTTGGGGGCTTTCCTGGTGGTTCAGAGGATAAAGAATCTGCCTTTAATGCGGGAGACCCAGGTCTGATCCCTGGGTTGAATGATCCCCTGGAGAAGTGAATGGCAATTCCCTTCCAGTACTCTTGCCTGGGAAATCCCAAGGATAGAGGAGCCTGGTGGACTGTAGTCCATGGGGTTGCAAAGGGTTGGACACGACTGAGTGACTAAGACTTTTTACTCCCCTCCCCTTTATACAAAAGCTGAGTGCCACCAAAGACAGAGGTAAGACCTGCTGGGTGGGTGTCATCAGCGCTCTAGGGACTGACCCTCTCTGTAGAGCACATGCGACTCCAGATTGGTGCCATCATGATCTGGTTTTCCATCTCAAGTACATCAGAAGGGTGGTGACGCCTGAGGCTGTTTTCCAGGCAGGTGACTCCCACCTACGGGCACTGGGAACACTGCAGTATATGTGCTGCTGAGGTTGCTCGGCTGTGTCTGATTTTGTGAACTGGAGCCTGCCAGGTTCCTCTGTCCATGGAATTTTCCAGGCAAGAATACTGGAGTGGGTTGCCATTTTCTACTCCAGGGGATCTTCCTGACCCAGGGATTGAACTCAAGTCTCTTGGGTCTCCTGCATTGGCCGGAGGATTCTTTACCACTGTCCCACCGGGGCTCAATCACTAAGTCATTTCTGACTTTGCGAACCCGTAGACAATAGCCTGCCAGGCTCCTCTGTCCAGGGGATTCTAGAGGCAAGGTACTGGAGTGGGTTGCCATGCCCTCCTCCAGAGGATCTTTCCGACTCAGGGATGGAACCCACGTCTCTTAAGTCTCCTGCACTGGCAGGCGGGTTCTTTACCACTGAGCCACCAGGATAGCCCCTGGAGTATAATAAGGACCGGCCCTTCCAGCATCTGCACTTTATTTCTGGAAGGGTCCAGAGCCACTGTCTTCCTAAAATGGTTCAATTCAACCTCCTTAGGGGTCTGCCTTTGTGCCTGTGAACTCTGGAATGAAAGCACGTGAGACACCAGCAAGTGATTTCTCAACTGTTGGGTCTATTCTCTGCAAAGAAACTGCATCATATCACTGCTCAGGCCAGCTTGGGGAGTTTAGTTGATTTGTGCTACATTTCCAGTTTTGCTGGTTAAGGACTTTTTAGTGTACTTAAATATCTTTAGAAGGCAGACTATTATTCATGAAGCAATTCTACAAAGAAAAATGTCAGATATTCTTTACTTAGCACATATTCTCAAAGGGAGCCTATGCCCTTAAATTTTTTCTTTTTTTGCAAAGAAAACTTGTTTGATCTTTTAGCTATCAACCTGGTTTTATTTTTATTTATTTATTTTTAACAGTGGGCTTTTCCAGCGTTGATTAGAACATTACAGAAGCTTCCCAGCTGGCATCTACTTCCTGTTTCTCTTATTCCACAATACAGGACACCAGTGGTTCTGGTTCTGAAAATAAAGGAGCCTGTTGTTCAGTTGCTCAGTCATGTCTGACTCTTTTAGACCTCATGGACTGTAGCACGCCAGGCTGCCCTGTCCTTCACTATGTCCCAGAGTTTCTTCAGACTCATGTCCGCTGAGTCGGTGATGCCACCCAACCATCTCATCCTCTGTCGCCCGCTTCTTCTCCTGTCCTCAATCTTTCCCTGCATCAGGGTATCCATGTTTTAGCCCCAGCTTGTTTCCTGATTTTCTGGATGACCTTGAAAATTTTATGTAATACCACAGGGTCTGATTTTTCTTTTGAAATATGAAGCTGATAATCCCCTTCCTGCCTCTTGCAGTGGTCGTTGTTAATTCAGTTCAGCAAACATTCACGAGCCTTACCTCTGTGCCATGTTAGACTGAAAGAGAAGGATCCTGCTTTCTGAAACACAGAATGCAGGAAGACGCCAGCTTTGAGCATCCTCTGAAGGTATGTAGGAGGAAGGGTGAAGAAGGAGGGGATATATGTATACTCACGGCTGATTCACTCTGTTGCATGGCAGAAGCTAACACAACATTGTAAAGCAATTGTACTCCAATGACTAAAAAAAAATGAACCACCCAGCTCAGGAATTCTAAATGAAGTGAATCGGCAGCTGAATTCTGGAACAGATCGTCCAAACTTGCTCCTTCCAGAAACAGCTTCAGACCTTGAATCTGGGGTCATCCATGTGCCACTGAAAATAATGTCTACTGTGAGCTCCCTGGGTTCCCTTCTGATTGATGTCACACCAGATAATGCTCATTTGCTGTAAGGATGAATGGGCCTCTACTGATTCAGACACTTGCAAGAGAGATATATGCTATTTCATTAAATACAAGGCCTGAATGCATAAGGGCTTCAAATTGTCACATAAGCTCTGTTAAAACTTCTTAAAAATTTAGTGAGCCGACCATCTGACTGCTAGGGGCTGCAAAGGGTGCAAAGATCGTCCACTAGCCCGTTGCCCCCGCTCCCCAACTAGGCCAGTGCCCCTATTACATGTTCTTGTTCTGCCGCGACTCCTTTCCCAGCATTTCAGTGTTGTAATTCATGTTTATTAGCAGCTCATTTGTGAAACTGTCACCAGATGCTCTTTGAGGACGAAGATTGTCTTTTTCACTAACATATTCCCAGTGCCTACTTCAGCATTGATCCTTAATATGTGTGAATGAATAAATAATAGTGCTGTAGTACCCATGGGTAATTATGCTGTCATGAGCATTGTGGGAGATATACTATTACTATTTGTGGATTGATGAATGAATGGCTCTAGCCTGAGGGTATAAATTCTGGTCTGCGCTCAACGGTCTCCAAGAGGAAGGGGTGTCGGTCATTGCTACCCCGGGAATACCCGGCCTGGTACATCACTTCGTTCTGCACTGAAGGGTCTAAAAGACCACGTATAATTACGAAGCAAACAGTATAAGAATGAATGTCAAAAATAATATACAGTTTTTTCATATTAATTACTTCCTATTAAAAGCATCCAGATGTTGGAATTTGATTTCTTTACACTAAATTTGATAGATTTCTTTGTTTAAAGGAAAATGCAAAAGTCATAGTGAATAAAAAGTTAGAGGGACTTCTTTGGTGGGTCAGTGGTTGAGATTCCAAGCTGCCAATGCAGGGAGCACAGCTTCAATCCCTGGTCAGGAAAGTAAGGCCCCACATGCTGTGTAGTGCAGCCAAAGGTAAAAAATAAATAAAGAAACAAGGATAGAAATCAATCACTTGGGGGAGATGTTAGAAATACCAGATGCTAATTTAGCATCAGATGCTAAAAGAGAGAAGTCTACACACATGTACCCACAGCACACGTCCCCCACGCACTGTGCATGACTTTGACTTTCTTCAAATGGTAAGGCATGGGGTTACACTGACAGCTTATCTGTGGTGATGGGTGCAGTGAACCTAGAGAGCATTTACTTGGAATTATTAAATCAATGCAGCAAGCATTTATTAAACATTAGGTATGTACCAGACCACTGAGACACCTGCCAATGCAGGAGACACAAGAGATGCAGGCTTGATCCCTGGGTCGGCAAGATTCCCTGCAGAAGGAGATGGCAGCCCACTCCAGCATTCTTGCCTGGACAATCCCAGGGAAGGAGGAGCATGCTGGGCTACAGTCCATAGGGTTACAAAGAGTCGGACACGACAAAATGACTGAGCAAGCATGCATGTACCAGATACTGTGCGAGGATGAGGTCTGGGTGAATTCAGGGAGCATTGGTGGTGGGGAATGAGGTGGGAAACAAGTGGTTAAGAAAAGAAGAGCCCCATGAAAATTACTGATGCTCTATCAAAGAGGGCTGTCAAATGTTGCCCCAAGGACTAAGCATAGGCTGGGACATTGACATCTTTCAAGGTACACGATCTGGCACTAATCCTAGATGACCAATCTGGAAAGGTTTGAACTGAAATAGGAAGATGCATTCAACAATTCAGAGTTCCTGAGTGGTCAGAAAAGTGAGATGACTTCACACTAAACGCCCGACTCTCCTGCTGCCTTTGTGGGTTCAGTTGTCTCTCCAGCACCCAGAGAAGGCCTCCTTTCTGGGATGGATCTGAAGCCTGGTTAGCACAATTAAATAAAAAAGCTAACCAATAATTCTCCCTCCATCCACCCCTGGCCTCAGTAACGCAGTATGGCTATTGATCCCCAGTAATGATTTAGTGATTAAGGAGGATAAATTGCCTACGAATGCAAAGCAAGCTAAAGGGCCCCCAGCAACACAGCAGAACATGCTTTATCAATCACTGCTGCACTCGCCTGCGTAATTTTCAGTCCAGTGTCCTGAGTCACCTTGGCCTTCACTTCCACGGGGCGTGTGTGGTCTTTGCAGCATCTTGCCCACCTGGCTTTATTTGGACAACTTCTGATTTCCTCTTGTGTGATCTTTTCCACTTGGGCAGTGGTCTCTTTTTTAATCTCCTTTTTAATGGCCGGATCACATCTCTAAGAGTCCAGTGTTATGAATTATGTGTGTTACTTTCTGTGTTACTGCACATGTAAGCATAACACTGCTGACTGTGAAGTTACAGTGTATCTGGCTGTGTGTGAGGTTCATTATGCAGCCCCCGTGTTGGACTGTGCTTTGGGTTCTAGGCTGGGCAAACCACAGGCTGCTACCATCAACCCTGAACCTTGTCTCATAGATAAGGATTCGTGGGTGTAAGAGGATGGGGGAGGCAAGCAGGGAGCATAGGATTAGCTCAAATACTGGACTAGATAACTCAGATAAAGGGTCAGGAGGATCCAGATTTATGTTATACCCGAGCAGAAAACTTTGTTCACTGATTGTCTGTATGTAAGTTCATATCCACCCTGATTCAAGTGCAACTCTCATGTTCAAAATCAGCATTAATACAGACGCATTTTGGAAGATATTGGAGAGCAATGCATATGGAATAGGATTATGTGGGAAATCTTTGGTCTTATGTCAGCTTTTATATGTTTCATTACCTTATTTCTTAAGACCTTAAAGTGGACTCTCTCCCCTGAGTGTCACTGCAGTGTTCGCATCTGCCTCTGAAACTTAAGATCAGCCTCACACCAAGTATGGAGGCAGAAATAAGGAAGGGCAGAGATGGGGACAGGGAAAAATACTGTGTGTGATGGAGTTCTTAAATTGGATTGGTAGAGAAATCCTTGGACTTGACTAAGTTTATTTGAGTATAACTAGATTAAGCTTCTGCAGCAGCCAGAAGGAAAGACTCAAAATAGCAGTAGAGATTAAGCTGTATTATATTAAAGTTACATGTTTGCATATCCAGAGTTATGATTTATAAAGTTTGCACCCACTGTGCATTTAAACAAACTCTCAGAATTCATTAGACTTATGCTTTCTGTACTTGAATTAAGGAGATAAAAGTTAGTTTCACTATAGACAAGGTCAACTTTATTTTATTTTTTTGAAGCCAGATTATGAATCCTAATAGTTTTGGCTCAGATGGTAAAGCGTCTGCCTGCAACGCAGGAGACTCGGGTTAGATCCTTGAGTTGGGAAGAGCCCCTGGAGAAGGAAATGGCAAGCCACTCCAGTACTCTTGCCCAGAAAATTCCATGGATGGAGGAGTCTGGTGGGATATAGTCTGTGGGGTCACAAAGAGTCGGACACGACTGAGCAACTTCACCTTCACCTTCACAGCTGCTGTGCAATATCATACAAATTACAGGTGTACATATATGATATACTGATTCATAATTTTTAAAGATTGCACTCCATTTATAGTTATTATAAAACATTGGCTACGTTCCCTATGCTATACAATACGTCCTTGTAGTTATTTTATACCTAATTGTTTGCACTTCTTGATTCCCTACCTTGATTCCCTACCTTGATTCCCTCCCTATTCCGTTTCCCCACTGGTAATCCTTAGCTTGTTCTCTGAGAGTCTGCTTGTTTTTTGTACGTTCACTAGTTTGTAATACTTTTTAGATTCCACATATAAGTGATATCATACAGTATTTGCCTTTTTCTTTCTGACTTATTTCATTTAGCATGCCTTCCAAGTCTATCCATGTTGCTGCAAGTGGTAAAATTATGTTATTTTTTATGGCTACATAGTATTCCATCATATCCCCCTGGAGAAGGGAATGGCTACCCACTCCAGTATTCTGGCCTGGAGAATTCCATGGACAGAGGAGCCTGGTGGGCTACGATCCACAGAGTCACAAAGAATCAGATACAATCAAGTGACTAACACCTAGTATATTTATATGTCTTATCTTCTGGATCCTAACAATTCTGAAAGTCAAGGCAAAGAAGCCCATTTTGTTAACAGAGCAATAACATACACAAAGGCAATACCATCCGCATATCAACGTCACAATTAGCTAATTGTGCAATTCTAGGCAATCTTCAAATATTTCTTGGAATAAATTTATAGCAGCATCAACTTCAATTTATAGCCTCATAAACTAAAAGCAAATTTTGCATCATTTTCTGTCCTTAAAACACGGAAAGTGGATGTAGGAAAGGAACATGTCTTCTAGAATAATTTTGCTATTGATCCAAAAAGAGATGCATTGGAAATATATGAACAATTTTCATAGTGAGATAATAAATACCAGGCCCTTACCTTCACACCAAGGGTTGAAGAGAATGTATGTGTCCGTTTCTGGGTTTCGGCTGGTGCGAATGACCCCATAGGGGGTCCAGACAGCCACGTACATGCGGAACTTCCCCACAATGCAGTCTGGAGAAGACTGGACAGACAGCCGGACAGACCTGTCCTCTATCATGATCACTTTGGCGCCCCACTTGCCACTCTGCAGCTCAGAGACCACAGGGACTGGAATGTAGGTTCCCTTATTCTCCTGGGGGTAGCGACCTACAAGCAGGAAGAAGAAATACAATGCTGAGATTTCACAAGCTAGCTTTGTTCCCACTCTGTCCCCTTAATAGCCGAAGGTGGAAATAACCCATTAGACTTGAAATGATAAAACTTGGGTTTGACTTTCACTTTTGCTGCCAACTTGCTGCCTGATGGCAGTCAATTTTCATAGCTTTTTTAAGGTCGGATTAGTCTGGTTCACATTTTTTAAAAAAGAATGACAGTATTTACAAAGATTTTGTCTGTTGGTCAATGCACTCAAATAAGATGAAGAAATACTAATTTGGGATGCAAAACCAAAACAGAGCTTATAGGGTGATGTGAAGTCATCAGCACCAGAAATTCTGCTCTCTAAAGACTTAGAATGGCTTTTTTAGGGGCATAAGTGCTCCCCAGGTGGTTCTGGTGGTGAAGAAGCTGCCTGCCAACACAGGAGACATGAAAGAGCCAGCTTCCGGCCCAGGGTCGGGAAGATCCTCTGGAGGAGGACATGGCAGTCCACTCCAGTAGTCTTACCTGGAGAACCCCATGGACAGAGGAGCCTGGCAGGCTACCGTTCATGGGGCTGGAAACAGTCGGACATGACTGAAGTGAATTAACACACATAAGGGGCATAAGGCAAGTGTTTTTGTGCATTCTGAATGCAATTTCATTATTTGTTATACTACTTATAATAGAGTTCCATTTATAAGTTGTCCATATGTAATTCATTTTGTGTTTAACTGAAACATGTTTACTGCCAATGTTGTATTTAGTAAACTTAAGCTTGTGTCTTGGGCAAGAATTCAGGCTCCAGAGGCAAATTGTTTAGGTTTGAATCTTGGCTGTGCTACTTATTACCTTTGCAATCTCTGGCAAATTAAAAGAGGGTGTGATGGCATGGGTTGGGAGGGAGGCTTAAGAGGAAGGGGAGATATATGTGTGTGTGTCTGTGTGTGTATACATATGTACATATATGTGTGTGTATGTATATATATATATATATATATATATATATATAGTACTCCTAGGACAAACTTGCCTGTTACTCCAGGTATCTCTTGACTTCCTACTTTTGAATTCCAGTCTTGTCCAACTGTTTGCAACCCCATGAACTGTAGCCCGCCAGACTCCTCTGTCCATGGGAACTAACACCAAAAAAAGATGTCCTTTTCATCATAGGGGACTGAAATGCATTTTGTACTTGGAGTACAAAATGAACCAGGGCAAAGGCTAATGGAGTTTTGCATAGAAAATGCACTGGTCATAGCAAACACCCTCTTCCAACAACACAAGAGACGACTCTACACATGGACATCACCACATGGTCAATACCGAAATCAGATCGATTATGTTCTTATCAATTGAAGATGGAGAAGCTCTATACAGTCAGCAAAAACAAGACTGGGAACTGACTGTGTCTCAGATTATGATCTCCTTATTGCAAAATTCAGACTTAAATTGAAAAAAGTAGGGAACCACTAGACCATTCAGGTATGATCTAAATCAAATCCGTATGATTATACAGTGGAAGTGACAAGTAGATTCAAGGGATTAGATCTGATAGAGTGTCTGAAGAACTATGGTTGGATTCTTGTCATTGTACAGGAGGCAGTGATGAAAACTGTCCCCCAAAACAAAGAAATCCAAAAAGGCAAAAAGGCTGTCTGAGGAGGCCTTACTGAGAAAAGAAGCAAAGTGAAAGGCAAAGGATAAAAGGAAAGATATACCCACTTGAATGCAGAGTTCCAAAGAATAGCAAGGAGATATAAGAAAGCCTTCCTCAGTGATCAATGCAGAGAAATAGAAGAAAACAATAGAATGGGAAAGACTAGAGATCTCTTCAAGAAAATTAGACATACCAAGGGAATATTTCATGCACAGATGGGTACAATAAAGGACAGAAATGGTATAGACATGACAGAAGCAGAAGATATTAAGAAGAGGTGGCCAGAATACACAGAAGAACTATACAAAAAAGATCTTCATGACCCAGATAATCACAACAGTGTGATCACTTACCTAGAGCCTGGAATGTGATATCTACTGGGCTTTAGGAAGCATCATTATGAACAAAGCTAGTGGAGGTGATGGAATTCCAGTTAAGCTATTTCAAATCTTAAAAGACGATGCCGTGAAAGTGCTGCAGTCAATATGCCAGCAAATTTGGAAAGCTCAGCAGTGGCCACAGGACTGGAAACGGTCAGTTTTCATTCCAATCCCAAAGAAAGGCAATGCCAAAGAATGTTCAAAGTACCACACAAGTGTACTCATCTCACGCTAGCAAAGTAATGCTCAAAATTCTCCAAGTGAGGCTTCAACAGTATGTGAACTGAGAACCTCAGATGTTCAAGCAGGATTTAGAAATGGCAGAGGAAACAGAGATCGAATAGCCAACATCTGCTGGATCACAGAAAAAGCAAGAGAGTTCCAGAAAGACATCTACTTCTGCTTTATTGACTATGCTAAAGCCTTTGACTGTGTGGATCACAGCAAACTGTGGAAAATTCTTAGAGATGGGATAACCAGACCACCTTACCTGCCTGCTGAGAAATTTGTATGCAGGTCAAGAAGCAACATTAGAACCGGACATGGAATAACAGACTGGTTCCAAATTGGGAAAGGAGTATGACAAGGCTGTATATTGTCACCCTGCTCATTTAACTTATATGCAGAGCAGGTCATGTGAAATGCCAGGCTGGATGAAGCACAAGCTGGAATCAAGATTGCCAGGAGAAATATCAATAACCTCAGGTATGCAGATGATACCACCCTTATGGCAGAAAGCAAAGAGGAACTAAAGAGCCTCTTGATGAAAGGGAAAGAGAAGAGTGAAAAAGCTGGCTTAAAATGAAAAATTCAGAAAACTAAGATCATGGCATCTGGTCTCATCACTTTATGGCAAATAGATGGGGAAACAATGGAAACAGTAACAGACTTTATTTTTGGGGCTCCAAAGTCACTGCAGATGGTGACTGCAGCCATGAAATTAAAAGACGCTTGCTCCTTGGAAGAAAAGCTATGACCAACCTAGACAGCATATTAAAAAGCAGAAACATTACTTTGCCGACCAAGGTCCATCTAGTCAAGGCTACAGTTTTTCCAGTAGTCATGTATGGATGTGAGAGTTGGACTGTAAAGAAAACTGAGCACCAAAGTATTGATGCTTTTGAGCTGTGATGCTGGAGAAGACTCTTGAGAGTCCCTTGGACTGCACGGAGATCAAACCAGTCAATCCTAAAGGAAATTAGTCCTGAATAGTCATTGGAAGGACTGACACTAAAGCTCTAATACTTTAGCCACCTGATGCAAAGAACTGACTCCGTAGAAAAGACCCTGATGCTGGGAAAGATAGAAGGCAGGAGGAGAAGGGACTGACAGAGGATGAGATGGTTGGATGGCATCACTGACTCGATGGACATGAGTTTCAGCAATCTCTGGCAGTTAGTGATGGACAGGGAGGCCTGGTGTGCTGCAGTCCATGGAGTTGCAAAGAGTCAGACAGGACTGTACACTGAACTGAACTGATATATATATATATATGTCCAATTTGTGTTGTATGGCAGAAACTAACACAGCCCTGTGAAGCAATTATCCTCCAATTAAAAAATAAAATAATCACAATAAATTACATGACCTTTAAAAATCTCTATTTTCCTCCTTTTCTCTGTCATTAAATGAGAACAATAATACTGCTCAATGGTGAAATACAATAATACACATAAGATGCTTTGCACATAATTTCTCATATATAACAAATTTCTAGCTATTATGTCAGTAGAAAATTAAACATCAGAGCATTGTACCATATGTCCAGGCTCATCAAACTTTACGTATAAGCTATCTCAGAGCAAATCTTTTTTCTCTTTATTGTTGCCATTTTGGGCCAAATTCCTACTTCATGATCAACATCAAAACTAAATTTTACTGATGGGTTCCTGGAAAAACAGTCTTTGCAGTGTATTGAACCTCACAGCATTCTTTAACTCTTTAGTTTCCAGTTCAATGTATAGTCTGGTTTACCGAACAGTCAAATCCCTAGGTATTTTAAACCGGAGCAAATGTTTCATTTACAAACTTCACCAAAATGCATCAGACATTAATTCTAGACATGGAGAAAATTACAAATCAGACTAATACGTCTGAAAATTATTTTGATGGTAAGCCGAAGAAACTTACTGAAAACGTACTTCAATTGTTTTACATAAACCATGTAGGGAATTCTACATTAAAACAAATAAAAACAATGCTTCTTTTTGGCTTCTCCAATTACTGGGATATTTAAAGGATGCTTTGGTAGGTGTATTGTTGCAGACAGAGCTTTCTAAGGAGGTGGCTGCATAAGTTGCCACCGTGTAATTCAGTGAGATGCTTAATCTTAATGTAAAATAAATGCAAGCAGCACAAGCCAGGGAGAGAGATTAGAAACTTGGTGCTTTGCTATTGTAGGAGTATCCATTTATCAACACCCTGAATAAATATTATCACAAATCCAATAAAGCTTTGAAAATGGTTTTCTGCCAAGGTATGACAGTTGTCTAGGTGGTATTCTTGGGAATACATGGACTCAGCCTCTGGGAAGCCTGGACATGACCCATCTGTAAAAGCTGTTTGTCCCAAAGGTCCCCCCCATACTTCCTATATGTGCTCCTCTCTGTACAAGCCCAGTCCCGGGGAATAGGTTGCCCTTTCTCTGTTGCTCTCAGAGAGCCCGTTGATGCTGGAGTATGGACATTGAATGCAATCTCGCCAGCTAAACAGCACCATATTTCATTTATTCCAGTGACTCCTGGCAGCTGTTGCCACTAAATACTGACTTGGATTTAGAATACAAGCATTAAATATGACACAAGTTTGGTAAAAATAAACTTTCGGAGAGAAAAATCTATGTCATGATGAGAGACTTAGATTAAAAAAAGGGGGATGAAAGGCATTTTCAAATGAATTATATAAGCAGCCTCCTTTAAGAACAGCAAAAAAAACTGCAAGAGTGTACCTAAAGCTGTGGGCTTCCCAGGGGGCCCAGCAGTAAAGAATTGTGCCTGCCAATGCAGGAGAAGATCCCCTGGAGAAGGAAGTGGCAACCCACGCCAGGATTGCTGCCTGGAAAACCCCGTGAATAGAGGAGCCTGGTGGGCTACCGTCCATGGGCTCACAAAAGAGGCAGACACAACTTAGCGACTAAAGAACAGCAGCAATGTAAAGCTACGTGCTGTGAGCTCCAGCGGCATCTGTGTACTAACACCCACTGTGGCCGGGAGCATTGAAATACCAGCGATCACTCATTTCCATGATTATACTTCAAGTTATAATTGCAAAGACTCCTACTAACTTTTACCTAGCAAAGTCAAGTCATTGAAAAAATGTAAAGGAAACGGACAGCCATGTTTGTTCACGCTGGCTTTGAACCTAGTCATGATTTAATCTAAAGACTAGTCTGTTGGGAGCTCTTTTCTTCCTGCAACAGTCCTGCCCACTCTGTCTAGGCATGAATAGCGTCATTAAGTTCTAGAGACACAAGAGTCAGCAAAGCAGACTCCCGTCCCCACTGAGCTTACAGGCTACGGACAAGCCATGAATGTGCTGCTTAGGATCTGCCTCTCTTGCAGCTTTACTCCCCAGGACAGCAGTGAGGGGCAAATCATTGTCATCATCCTAAAGTGACAGATCAGGAAACGAACACACAAGAAGAGGAAGCAACTTGACCAGGGTGATGCAATGAGAACTGGGTTGAGATTTGAACCCAGTCAGTTTGGCTTGAATCCTTGCAGTAAAAATTTGCCCACCTCTGCCTTAGAGAATTTTGTGTTTTATTGTGTCAAGGGGTTTCTGTGGTTGGTCAGTGGCAAAGCATCTGCCTGCCGATACTGGAGACACAGCTCTGATCCCGGGTCTGGAAGAATCCCCTGGAGAAGGAAATGGCAACTCACTCCAGTATTCTTGCCTGGGAAATCCCATGGACAGAGGAACCTAGCAGGCTACGGTCCAGGAGGTCATAAGAGTCGGACACGACTTAGCAACTAAAGCACCACCAGTGTCTAAGACTTGGGGCTGAGAAGAAAACACCATCACCTCGTTTTCCCTTCAAAGAGAAATACGTTACCAAACCAGGAACAAACATCTACACTGTGATTGGGTCAACATTTCATTGCCTTAAAACCTCCCAGTTAAATTCCTCAGTCTCAGAGAGTGTTGAAGACATAGGGAGTTGGTTATAACTTTTTATTGGTTTCATCGGACTCAGCTAAAATGTTCAATTTCATTTTTGTGAAAGGTGTTTAGTGTTGCCAAGGCACTTCACATAGAGATGGAAATAATGTGATAAGAATGAAACTTTATTTCCTGGGGTCCCTATGAGGAAATTTTTACAGATGGGCAACTGAGGTTCCATGAGATTATCACGCACAAGACCTTTGTATCACCAGGCAGGGATGGACACAGGGCATGGACTGAGATCTTTGGGCTGGGAAGTCCATTCTCTTCTCTCTGCAGGTCGCTGCTTCTGTGGAGGTGGTGGGAAGGGTGCTGGAGGGATTACAAAGATGAAGGAAGCCAGGAGAAGAGTAAAACGGGAATGTTTGAAGGGACCCGAGGCGGAAGGACAGCTGGGGATGCGCAGTGGTGGACTGCAGAGACGTGAGGCGGAAGTGTGAATCCAAGGGCTTAGTAACTGGGGGCAAGAAGGAAGACCTGGTAGATGGGGGCTTCCAAAAAGCGT
This sequence comes from Hydropotes inermis, assembly GCA_020226075.1. Classification (NCBI taxonomy): domain Eukaryota; kingdom Metazoa; phylum Chordata; class Mammalia; order Artiodactyla; family Cervidae; genus Hydropotes; species Hydropotes inermis. The sequence continues at coordinate 45,989,473 of CM035296.1, read as the reverse complement.
CTCTGGGCTGCAGCAGACGTGGATTTATAAGGTTTCTAAGGGGACGTCAGTGGCAAAAGGGAGAAAGGAGACGTGTGAGGAGCTCTGCTCCTTGGGTCGAGCCGGGTGACACCAGACCAGCATTTGGAGACAAATGGGAACAGGGAGCGATTCCATTCATTCCGAAGGGAGAAGAAAGAACCCTGATTTGCAGGCCTTTTCACATGCACTGCATGCAAAAGCTGATTATTCATGTAAGACCTGGCTTGTCGGTAGTACCGCAGGGTCTTGTCGGCTGCTCCCTTATACCATGTTTAATTCTGAGTGTAATGATTTTAATGACAGCACTGGGGAAGAATTTTCCATGATTGAACCTCGAGCAAGGAAGTTGTGACAGAGTAGTATTTCATTTCGCTAAACAGCCCTCTCACCTCCAGGAGGTAGCATGTTTAAGAGACCACAATCAGCCTACGCTCCTGAACCTCCATCCGTCAACATTCGACTGCCCACCAGCCACCCTCGGCCAAATCTGGATGCGAAATTCGACCACCACGCACACGTTTGCTAAAAGTGAATAATGCCTGGATAGATGTTTTGTTTTTACAAATTCATGTAACTTTTGTGTTAAAAAAGAATCTAAGCAAGAAAAATAGAAGCAGGAAATATAATATTCCAGAAAGGATTCTCATTTTGTTTTTAATAACATAGTCTTTAAAATTGAACCACTTACTAACCATGAAAAAGTATAATTACCAATTGCATTCTTTCACACTTACTAAAATTGGTGTCAAATTCTCAAGTGGTCTAGAAATTAACATATGGTCTTAGTTTAAACGTTTGTTTTCATCTGTAAATCATTTTTGAGGCCACACAACTACTACTTGTAAGGCAAAATTGGCCAGAACTGTATGCCTGTATTCACATGTCTCCATGCCTTCTTTATATATAACCTGACTCTCTCTTTACGTGTACCATATACATGTGAATACAGAGACACACACCTGCCTTAACACCTCACTGCTTGGAACCAGGAGGAAGAGGATGAGAATGTTTTATTCCTTTGCAATTTTGTTCTTTACCAACTTTGGCTCAAAGGGCCTGAGCTTGTCGCATGGCCTCTTCATTTTCGTGTCATCCACATGGTGGGCAAGAGAAATCCACCCCCAGCTCAAACTCAGCCCTCTTTGACTTTGGGGGAGAATTTGTCTCAATCATTCATTTTATAGATCTGGGAACACCTTGCATGCAAAGCCCTGCATAGGCAATGCTCCACAGAGGAATGTGCTGCATTAAAAAAATGAATGTTTTAGAAATGGCTTGGAATATATTTACATTTAAATACAACATCCTATGTGGTGATGAGTCCCAGGTAGTCGAGGAAGCCCACTAATTCACCTACAGCATGGTTGGTGTAGTTGAATGAGGTTGCTAATATAATTATTCTGACTTCGCCTCACTCTGACCTAGAGCTTGGGAGGACACAGCAAGGAGGAGGAGGCTGTACCTGTAATTGAAGTAGGCACGCATCAGTCACTCCCGCTGGTGCTCTGAAATGAAGGATCATGAGCCTCAGGGCACCCCTGTTCTCATCTCTTGGGCAAGTCAAGTGGCCGTGGCTGACGATTCTTCCTGAGCTGTACTTAATAATATCACATCTGATTATGAGAGTCTTAATTAATCACCAGGAAACCCCAAATAAAACCTTTCCTCCTTATGAACTTAAATGCCTATTTTTCTTATTAAACTGAGCTGAAGATGTTATTTTATTGTCTTTATAACTCCATAGAATATCCCAGTGCCTTGTACTGAGTAAGTGTCCAGTAAATGTCACTGGACAGAACTGAGTATTTTGCAGATACCAAGTCCCATTAAGGACATCACACAGGCTTTAGAAGGCCTGGAACGAGATGCCTGTGGCAACCAGTTGTCAATCCCATGCGTCCCTCACAAGAAACGAACATTCATAGTTCTAAACTTTGTCCTTCAAGGAGTGTTTTCCATTCATGTATAAATACATTTCAGGCTGAGCTCTGACTCCACATCACTGCAGACTTTTTTAATAGTGAATTCTTATAAGAGGATTGTCTCTAAGGAACTCATGCATATATCATATCTCCAGCTGGGAAGGTAAATTTCATGATGTTAATTCATTTTTCCATTTGATTCATTTGTTTTTTCCCAAGAAACACCTTTCATGTTCAAAATAATCCATCTCTTTCCAAACGGGCCCTGGAAGTATTACCATGACAGCATGATGCATGTGGCAAGGCTGGAGGCGTGAACACAGCAGCCTGGGAAAGGGAAGCAAGCCTTGTGTCAACAGTCTTAGAGTGGAATGAGAATGCATGGGGACAAGGCCGAATAAGTCCCTGAATAACTTTTAGAAACACCAGGTTACTAACTACAAAAACAAAGCAACAGCACCAGAAAAGAAACAATCAAAAACGGCAAAAAAAAATAATAATCTTGGATGATGACACTTAAGACGAGAGAAACACGAATGTTCGACAGAGAATCATTCATTAAGGACCTTGGAACCTACACTTTCTATTTAATACCTTGCCAGTGGGATATGTGTGTGAGTGTGTATACACATACATGCTGTTATTTAGTTGCTTAGTCGTGTCTGGCTCTTTGCAACCCCGTGGACTGCAGCACACCAGGCTTCCCTGTCTTTCACCAGCTCCCAGAGTTTATCAAACTCACGTCCATTGTCAGTGATGCCATCCAACCATCTCTGTTGCCCCTTTCTGCTCCTGCCCTCAATCTTTCCCAGCATCAGGGTGTTTCCAATGAGTCAGCTCTTCTCATCAGGTGACCAAAGTATTGGAGTTTCAGCTTCAGTTTCAGTCCTTCCAATGAATATTCAGGAGTGATTTCTTTAGGATTGACTGGTTTGATTTCCTTCCTGTTAAAGGGACTCTCCACAGTTCAAAAGCATCAATTCTTCAGCGCTCAGCCTTCTTTATGGTCCAACTCTCACATATATATATATATATATATATATATATATATATATATATATAATTTACCTATCTGTATTTATTTATTTGGATGTTTCCTAAAGGAAGAAAGCTTCCTGGCGGTGCTAATTCTGTGGCTGTCAGTTCAGTTCAGTTCAGTCACTCAGTCCTGTCTGACTCTTTGAGACCCCATGGACCGCAGCATGCCAGGCTTACCTGTCCAACAAACCAGAGGAGAAAGGGGAAGCTTCTTGAGGACAGGAACTGACTTCTGTTCTAACTTTGTACATCCGGTGACTTGTGTCATCTTGGAACATAGCAAGCTTAATAAGTCTTTGGTAATTTCTTGATAGTTATATTCTTTAAGGTGTCTTATCTACCTCACTCCACTTTCAATTCTTACTAAGATTCTTAAACTATTTTTGGAGTAGGGTGTAATTCTGTGAAATATACATTAAACCAGCACTGGGCAAGGCTCTTTGAGTGATCCAGAAAAATAACAAGGCCATGCCCAATGAGGACCAGCATTACGAAATGCACACCACAGATGACCCACCAAGGTAATGCTCTGGACATAAGAAGGCAGGCGCTGGCCCAGGGCGTTGCCAACAGCACAGAGAGGAAGAAAGGCCATGGGGCAAAATTCAGAGGAAGCATCAACAGCATGGAGATAGGATCATCTCTTTTTTGGTGAAATAAGACTGATTCCTTCAACAAAACTGCTTACATTTTAAATGCGCCCCCAGCATGCTAAGCTGTAGTTGGGATCACCCACCACAAGGAACCAGGTGTGGCGAGGACTTCTATAACACAGATCTTTACAGCCATTGACTGTGATAGAAACCCAAAGGCGGCGGTGGTGGTTTAGTCCTTAAGTCGCATCTGACGTTTGCGACCTCATGGACTGTAGCCCACCAGGCTCCTCTGTTCATGGGATTTCCCAGGCAAGAAAACTAGACTGGGTTGGCATTTCCTCCTCCAGGGGATCTTCCCAACCCAGGAATCGAAACTGGGTCACCTGTATTGCAGGCAGGTTCTTTACCAGCTGAGCCACCAGGGAAGCCCTGAGCTCAGAGAAGGAAGCAGCTAAAGATGCTACAGAGTCGCCCCTCACTCCAACTGTTATGGAGCAATGTCAGCTCATCTCTCTGGTTCTGCCATCCTCAAGCTGGGCTCTGGAAGCCCAAGGAAGGTTTGGAGATGGGTTGTGGTGGGAAACACACTTTGGAGTGACAGTAAGAATCACTGACCAGATGCGTGGCCAGGCACAAGCTCAGGTGCTTATCTGTTTCTCAGTCAGCTTCAGGAAGCAAGCCATAAGGAAGCCTCTCTGATAGGAACTGAATCTCCTTGGCAAATCCCAGTTCTGTGAAGCTAAAGATCTGTTTGTTTGCACTATATCCATCACGGAGGCAGCCTGAGGCTTATGGGTCTTAGCAGATTTAAGAAGCAATGTCATTAGCCAACAAAGACAAGATCAAAAGTTTAGCTGAAAAGCCAAACAGAACTCTGATAAAATTTTCACTAAAACAGTCGGTTCTTGTTAATAATTTAATGGCAACAATAACAGGAATAAGAACAAATCATTGGTAATTCTAAAAAAAAAAAATGTGCCTGTCTTTGGAATGCAAATATGAATGTGATACATAGCAAGAATTGTTAAATGATGTCACATCTCCAATTGTTGGTAGAGCAAAAATCAACATGGAAAGCTTCTAAGAAATAAGAGGCAGTCTTATTATTGGTATTAGTCTGTAGGAGGATATCGACAATACATGCTCAATGAACACTTATTTAAACAGATACTTACTAATTCTTAGTATAAGCAAAGTCGTGTCACTTAACTTGATGGTGATGAGGGTGAGTATATAAGATGCATATGATATACTTTCTGTCCTCAGTGAGTTCATAACCAAATATCCAAGTTGAGACTGTAATTCAAGTCAGAAGACTAATGTGAGATTAATAAACAAGAGCAGTGGATTGCTAGTGGGGCCAAGGATGATTTTATTAAAGACATAACAACAAAGAAAGAGCTTAAAGGATGAAAGAGTGCCACGCATGCTGTATTTTATTAGTTCATGCATGTATTTATGTGCGGATGCTCATTTGCTTACAATAGATGTTTGTAGTTGCTTTATGAACTGATCATTGATTACATGGAAAAGCATCCTAAAATGCAGCGTTCACAAGTGAAGTTCCCAAACTGCTTGCTTGTGTGTGTACACGCTCAGTTACTCAGGTGTATCTGATTCTTTGTGACCACATAGACCACAGTCCACCAGGCACCTCTGTCCCTGGGACAGTAAAGAGATCTACAAAATATTACGTGCAACTGGGTAGGATTCACTAAGAAGAACACAGCACCACTTCTGTGACATTACTGCCCAAGACACATAACCTGACTGCAATCACAAGGAAACAAAACAGTCTTCAAAGGTGTCAAGGAACTGAAGTCAAGAAAGACTGTAGAAGTGTTCCAAATTAAAGGAAACTAGAGACAAGACATAACACCAAAATGAACATGTGGTTTTGGGCTGGATCCTCTTGCTATAAAGGATGTTATTGGGACAACTGGTGACACCCAAATGGGGTCTGATGTGTTGATTTTGGTGGTTATACAGGAGAATGTCTTTGCCCATAAGAAATACACATTGAAGTATTCAAAGAATTCAGTGATGAGGGAACATTAGGTTGAAAATTCTCAAGTGGTTCTAGAAGAAAAACAGAAATTTTCTGTATCACTTTTGTAAATTTTCTGTAAAATGGAGTTTCTTTCAAAATAATAATAATTTAAAAATTAAATAGCAAACAACAGGACAACATGGGTGGCCATCATTTGTACAATTATCTTGTATATATCCATTCTCCTTTTTAAAATTTTTTATTTTTGGCTTTTAAAAAATTTTTATTTTATATTACAGCTTAGTTTCCCCTTTAAAAAAAAAAAAAAGAAAACGTCACTGATGTAGGTCTTTAAGTTTCTTAAGATGAGCAGTGCTTTTTGAGCTTCTGTCTTTGGAAGACCGGTATCAACTCTTCAAAAGTGTGTGCTAAAGGGAGGCCTCCTCGGTACCTGGCACTAGGCAACCTCCTGTCTCTACAAGGGACAAGATAAGACTTGACCTTTCGAGAAGCAACAGGTGCAAGAGAATATAGGACCGATACGGAGCAACATGTCGAGGAACTCAACTCCTTGCACAGTAACGCAAACGGAACCCAAGTTTGAAGGAATCCATATGGCGGTGACTACTTAGTGAATCCCTGAACCAGGGGCGACTGTGCTACCCCAAGGCCAGGTTCCCTGTGCCCTAAAAATCTAGGGAAATGAGGCGGAGCAGAAAGAGACTTCCTTCTAACCTCCGAAGATGACTACCTTATGTTGTGCCCTAAATGATGAGGACTGTGATTTCTTTCTTGCAATTTTACCATGATGGTTATAAACACAAATGCTGTCTTTGTGAATCATCTTTATTTTTAAAATTTGGCTAACACTCCACTCAAGAGTCTTTGACATGTTTAAAGCAATTTGTTTCACAAATATGAAAGTTAGAAAAGACTGAGATGATGGAAAGGAAGTATGGATAGAAAGTATGTCACTTTCTATCACTTGGAAATATGCTGCACAAATAAGTTGTTTGATGGAAAATGCCACCCTAGCTGTCTCTCCACTGCTTCCCTGCCATCATTTTAGTCAGGGAAGGGATGTTTTTGTCTTGTTAATTGCGTCAGAATACCAGGGGCTCTTGTCTACTCTGTGCATATACATCAACCTAACTTTGAGATGCTGGACCTCAAACATGGCTTGTCCCTTTGGGAGCAGGTTACGGGGTTGAGAGGGAAAGCTAGTTTGTCTTCGTATTTTCCCGGTCAAGGAAATATAACAGTAGTTCTTGCAAGTCCAGATGGAGAGCATGGTACCTTCACTGGAAGAGCTGAGAGCATTGTGCTAACGACTGCTTTCCCAAAGAAGCCCGCACGAGTGTTTCTCCCCAGATCGAACCATGGCATGAAGTGCTGCACACACTTCCTCTAGCTGCTTGATGTCAGGAAGCATCAGGCCCCAAAGATCCTCATTCTCTGAGGTCTGTCTTAGCCTGTGGGGGAGGCTGTAACAAAATGCCACTGACTGGGTGGCTTAAGTAACAGACATTTGTCTCTCACAGCTCAGAGGCTGCGAAGCGCAAGATCCGGGTGTGGGCAGCTTGGTTCCTGGTGAGAGCTCTCTCTCTGCCTGGCCTCCCACTTGCTGGTCCCACACGGTGGGCAGAGCAAGCCCCACTCTCTTCCTCCTCTTGTGTGCGTGCTCAGTCCTGTCTGACTCTTTGCAACCCCACGGACTGTAGCCCGCCAGGCTCCTCTGCACGTGCGACTTCTCAGGCACAAATACTGGAGTAGGCTTCCATTTCCTGCTCTAGGGGGTCTTCCCAACCCAGGGATTGAACCTGCATCTCCTGCATTGGCAGGTGGGTTCTTTACCACTGAGCCACTTAGGAAGCCTCCTTCCTCCTCTTAAAAGTATACAAATCCCATCATGGAGCCATACCCTCATGACCTCATCCAAACCCAATTATTCTCCAAAGGTGCCACCTCTAAATACCAACACATGTGAATTTGGTGGGAAGGGGGCGGGGAAGACAAAAACATTCAACCCATATCAATGTCTCCCCCTTCTTTTCCATCCGCTCTCCCTTATTAAAGGCCTTTCAGTTGTCCTGCCCCGGTTACACCTTAACCCAGCCCTTCCTGCCTAGTCTGTTTCCCCAGGAAGGAACCAGTGGAATTCAGATCCCGATCACTGGCCAGTCTTAGAATCCCCGACTGGATGCTGGACCCGAGCTCTTAAAAGGTCTCAGCAGCATTCAGGGCCCACTGAACCAAAAGCCAACCCATCCCCTCTCCAAACTGTAGGTAATGAATGGAATTTAACTATGGCAATTTATTCATTTGAGGTGTTAGGGAACTATTTCCATAAGGAGTAATTGCGGAGATGAAAGGAAATGCAATTAGTCATATCAGATATTAAAATTTAAGCAAGAATGAATTAATTAGAATCTTGTCATTAGCTGCTAGCCCTGGAGAAGGGAATGGCAACCCACTTCAGTGTTCTTGCCTGAAGAATATTCAGAGGAGCCTGGTGGGAAACAGTCCATGGGGTCGAAAGGAGTCAGACGCAACTGAAGCGACGCATGCACTCATGAGCTGTGAGCTAAGACCAGCTCCCTGAATGAGCTGTCTCGGGCTTTTTACGGGTGCAGTGTGGAGATGTTCAGGGTCATCAGGGATGGCAGGTCCACAGGATGTCCCAGCATCCGTGTTTCTGAGCCACTCAGTGGGCAGTGCAAAATTCTTGATACATTTGAAGACCGCTGTGTTGGTTTCCTCATCTGATGACGTCGATTATGACTGTAACTATTACATGTCTTAGAACAATCTCGGATCTGGTTTCCAGGCTGGTCAAGCGACTCTGATGGGACCCTGGCCCATTTACTTTCCCATTTGTTTCAAGTTTCTTTTAGTGCCCACCCTGTTGCCCAGGGGATCTGAACACTCAGCTAATTCCACCCATCTTATTAACAGTCTACACATGACTCCCCTGAACTGTGAAGCTGGTTTCACGGTTCAAAGTGCGAGAGTCTCTAGATTAGCAGGAAAGCAGGGTAATACGTCTCTTCTCTCCCCTCTCCCCACAGGCATTTTTGGTGACTAGATAAAGGGGGTGGGTATCATCTCTTGATCTCTCAGCACAGAGACTTGCACCATTTGTCGAGTCCCCTTTAAACCATTCTCAAAAACTAATGGTGACTTAATTGCATTTGATCATGTTAATGAGATTCTGATCTTTGACAAAAGCTAGGTTTTCAGGGCTCGTGATGTGATGAAATGGGCTGTTGAGGAAGGAGGGTGACCTCTGTGGAGAGATTCAGATGCTGCCTCCCCATCTGCAGAGGACCTGAGTGCTGAATCCCAGCTAGTGAAGACTGGTTCCATAAGGTAGGTGCAACCCTCGCAGGCCTGCCAGCATGGGTCTCCCACACCGCTGCTGTTTCCACATCAGTCCAGGAGCCTCAAGAGTGAGCAGGGCTCAAACCCCAACATAACTGGGAGGTCTGATTCAGTTAAGGATTCCTCTTCATTAGAAACATGTAGGGACTTCCCCAGCAATCCAGTGGTTAAGACTCCCCCTTCCAGGGCAGCAGATGAGGTTCTATCCCCAGTCAGGGAGCTAAGATCAGACATGCCTCATGGCCAAAAATCCAAGACATAAAATAGAAGCAATATTGTAACAGATTCAATAAAGACTTTAAAAAATGGTCCACATTAAAAAAAATCTTAAAAAAAGAATATGTGTACATCAGCAGAACAATAAGCTCTTGGACTTCCAAGAACCCATCCTCCCAGCCTGGGGCACGCACACTTCCAGTCCCTCTGGTGAAACTCCCAGTGCCTCAGGACACCCTCCTCAGGGACTCTTGCCTGGTCCTGAGACCCTGCTTTTCAACTCCATCCTGGGTCCCTCCCTGACTGTTCAGCTGCCCAGCATCTACGACATACTCTGATAGATAATGGTATAGCCCAGCTCTTGAACATGTACTGTACAGCTATGTTCATCAACTCTTTGTAGAATTCTCACCCCAACTCTAGCCAGCTCTTTACAGATGGGAATAGCATCTTCAATCCCGCTTCTCATGGTGCCAGAAACAGCAGAGGTTTCTGCATCAGAAATCCACTGGACCAGACATGAGATGCGCCCTTGTAAAGGCATTTTAGCAGACTTGGAGAGGAGTTTGGCACAAAACTGGAGAACCTCCCACAGGACAGCAAAGGCCCAGGGCTAAGGCAAGCTTCAGCCACAGACGGGACCATGTGTGAAGAGCATCCAGCTCAGCTCTCTGAAGCGTGAAGAAACACCTCCAGGCCGACAAAGATTGCTGCACCCACCTCCTGAGGGTCTTAACTCCCGTTACTCTCCTAACCAAAGGAGAAATACCAAAACGTTCACCCCCAGGACACTGTGTATGTGTGCACAGAGAGACAACAAGAGCAAGAGAGAAACTGAAATGGAAGCGAGAGAAATGATAGGAAAAGGGTAGAGGAGGTCAGAGAGGCTGAGACGATGGGAAGAAAGCTTTTCTTATCTAAAGGATAGAGAAGAGAGCTGTTTCATGGTCCCCCGACACCTGTTTGGCTCTGGCTACTGCTAAGCAGTACTTTATAAAGGTCATACTTCCTTAAGGGCTGCTGCAAAGATTGAGCCTTCCTATGCAGACTGGCCTTCCCTGGTGGCTCAGATGGTAAAGACTGCCTGCAATGCAGGTGACGCAGGTTTGATCCTTGGATTGGGAGGATCCCCTGGAGAAGGAAATGGCAACCCACTCCAGTATTCTTGCTGGAGAATTCCCTAGACAGAGGAGCCTGGCAAGCTCCATGGAGGCGCAAAGAGTCAGACATGACTGAGCAACTAACACTTTCACTTTCCCTATACAGCTGCAATATTCAAAATGAGGCTGATAACTGGGTCATCTTATTAGCAACCGGTTATCACTGAGGAGCTCCGAGAGCTTTCCAGTTATTCCCTCAGCAGCCCTTACAACACGCTTGAGGAGTAACGAGAGGGTGCGGATTATGAATAATTAGTGCACTTTCATCCTTTCTTCGGTGAGTTTTAATTCCACTTGGTTGCTCTCTCTTTTCACAGACTGGAGAGTGAAGAGCAAGGTGTGATGGTGGGCACATTCGTTTCCGTCACCTTTTTTTTTTCATGCACTTTTGTCAGCCCTAACTTCACAAATTGCAAGAGTTTCTTAGGATTTCTGTGGAAAACCAGGGAGGCCCAGGCTGTTCGACCCCTGAGTTTAGGTCTCCAGTGCTGGAAGAGGACAGTCTCAATGATGTGGGTGCTAATCAGCCAAGGTTGCGAACTCTCCTAAGTGAGAGAGGTTAAGTTAAGAGACAAGTATGAAGAGAGAAACAGAGAGAGGAGCAGAGGGGAGGCGAGGCAGGGGAGTGAGAAGGAGGCAGGGGAGCAGGGAGGGAGGGAGTCGGGCGTCTGTGCGGCTTCTCTCCGCAGCATCCGTGGTCCTCTGTATGTGTGCCCGGCTACCCTGGATGCCATGAGACACGCAGACAGGGCTGCTGCCCTCCGGACACGAAGGTCTGCTGAGGATCTCAAGCTCTGCAGGGTGGCACTGGGTCACCAGGCAGGGAAAGCGGGCTCCCTGTGGGTCTCCGGCACCAGAATGCAGACGGCAATCCACCCTACTTTAAGACTAACAGCCTCTGTCACTTCAGCTAGAACTGCGGGCAGATGATGCTGGGTGGCACTTGGTCTGTGGTTTGTCAGGGTTCCCATTTGACTAACTAAGCTGTCAGCATGGATGCGGCAGACACTGGAGATTTTTGTTTAGAGCTTCAGTGACTGTTACCTTTCCTCTGCCATCAGGAGAGAAAAGATAGAGCCCAGTGGCCTCCTCTTGGTGTTTCTGACAGCCTTTTCTCATTTTGTTACAGTGTTTCATTGGAGAACCAACTCCAAGGTGGCTGGTTCTGACTAAGGTCATTAAGGTCTCACCCTTAAGGGAAGAGGTGGAAGCCTTTTCTTCCACTGTCCTCCCTTCAGACCCAAAATGGGGTGGGGCGTCACAGAGGGCATGTCTAGAGTTAAAACAGAGAAGTGAATCTCACAGAAAACCGCTAAAAGAGCCAGGCTGGTCTGATGTCTCAGCAAACATCTCCACTTACAGTTGGACAGTCAAGAGGATTATAGCAAAATAAGTGAATTAATCCACCAAACAGCATCAGTTCAGTTCAGTTCAGTCGCTCAGTTGTGTCCAACTATTTGAGACCCCATGAATTGCAGCACGCCAGGCCTCCCTGTCCATCACCAACTCCCAGAGCTTACTCAAACTCATGTCCATCGAATTGGTGATGCCATCCAGCCATCTCATCCTCCGTCATCCCCTTCTCCTCCTGCCCTCAGACCCTCCCAGCATCAGGGTCTTTTCCAATGAGTCAACTCTTCGCATGAGGTGACCAAAGTATTGGAATTTCAGCTTCAGCATCAGTCCTTCCAAGGAACACCCAGGACTGATCTCCTTTAGGATGGACTGGTTGGATCTCCTTGCAGTCCAAGGGACTCTCAAGAGTCTTCTCCAGCATCACAGATCAAAAGTATCAATTTTTCGGTGCTCAGTTTTCTTCACAGTCCAGCTCTCACATCCGTACATGACCACTGGAAAAACCATAGCCTTGACTAAATGGACCTTTGCTGGCAAAGCAATGTCTCTGCTTTTTAATATGCTACCTAGGTTGGTCATAACTTTCCTTCCAAGGAGTAAGCATCTTTTAATTTCATGGCTGCAATCACTATCTGCAGTGATTTTGGAGCCCCCAAAAATAAAGTCTGACACTGTTTCTACTGTTTCCCCATCTATTTGCCATGAAGTGAATGGACCAGATGCCATGATCTTAGTTTTCTGAATGCTGGGCTTTAAGCCAACTTTTTCACTCTCTTCTTTCACTTTTCATCAAGAGGCTTTTTAGTTCCTCTTCACTTTCTGCCATAAGGGTGGTGTCATCTGCATATCTGAGGTTATTGATATTTCTCCTGGCAATCTTGATTCCAGCTTGTGCTTCTTCCAGCCCAGTGTTTCTCATGATGTATTCTGCATGTGAGTTAAATAAGCAGGGTGACAATATACAGCCTTGACGTACTCCTTTTCCTATTTGGAACCAGTCTGTTGTTCCATGTCCAGTTCTAGCTGTTGCTTCCTGACCTGCGAATAGGTTTCTCAAAAGGCAGGTCAGGTGGTCTGGTATTCCCATCTCTTTCAGAATTTTTCACAGTTTATTGTGATCCACACAGTCAAAGGCTTTGGCATAGTCAATAAAGCAGAAATAGATGTTTTTCTGGAACTCTCTTGCTTTTTCAATGATCCAGCAGATGTTGGCAATTTGATCTCTGGTTCCTCTGCGTTTTCTAAAACCAGCTTAAACATCTGGAAGTTCACACTTCACGTATTGCTGAAACCTGGCTTGGAGAATTTTGAGCATTACTTTACTAGCATGTGAGATGAATGCAATTGTGCGGTAGTTTGAGCAATCTTTGGGACTGCCTTTCTTTGGGATTGGAATGAAAACTGTCCTTTTCCAGTCCTGTGGCCACTGCTGAGTTTTCCAAATTTACAGGCATATTGAGTGCAGCACCTTCACAGCATCATCTTTTTGAATTTGAAATAGCTCAACTGGAATTCCATCACCTCCACTAGCTTTGTTCGTGGTGATGCTTTCTAAGGCCCACTTGACTTCACATTCCAGGATGTCTGGCTCTAGGTGAGTGATCACACAATCATGATTATCTGGGTCATGAAGATCTTTTTTGTATAGTTCTTCTGTGTATTCTGGCCACCACCTTTTCTTAATATCTTCTGCTTCTGTTAGGTCCATACCATTTCTGTCCTTTATCGAACCCATCTTTGCATAGAATGTTCCCTTGGTATCTCTAATTTTCTTGAAGAGATCTTTAGTCTTTCCCATTCTGTTGTTTTCCTCTATTTCTTTGCATTGATTGCTGAGGAAGGCCTTCTTATCTCTCCTTGCTATTCTTTGAAACTCTGCATTCAAATGGGAATATCTTTCCTTTTCTCCTTTGCTTTTCACTTCTCTTCTTTTCACAGCTACTTGTACCAAACAGCATAACTAGGATTAATTTTACCCCTTTCTTGCAAGCTTGGCACAATATGTCTGTCCTCTTTTAGAGGGCCCAGGTGGACAGCCCACTGGGCTAAGATTCTGACTGTCTTGCAGGGAGGTGGGGTGCAGGGGCCCCCCCACCACTGTGCCATCCCACATAAATCCATCACTCCTTGTGAACTGTGGTTTCCAGATGTCCAGCAAGGTTCGCTCCTATCCACCCTGATTCTCAGCTGTGTTGTGAGAGTAAAAATGCACTTTCATGGACATTATCTCCTACAATCCATGAGGAACTGTTTCACGTATTATAATCCCTGTTTGCAGTTGAGGAAACAGTCACCCAGGGGGTCAAGTGAGACCATCACGGTTCCACATGGTGTAACTAGGATTCTGACTCCAAAACCCTCCTTGTCCTCTGTGCTACTTCCCAGCCCTTTTATCAAAATAACTGTTACCCCTGAAATGACTCTGAAGGGCCAGGCACTGCAGCGCACTCTGCTTCCTCTGACCAAAGGGCATCACTTCACTGTTGTTGTTGTTTTTAAGTCGCTCAGTCGTGTCCCACTCTATGACCCCATGGACTGTAGCCCGCCAGGCTCCTCTGTCCATGGAAATTTTCCAGGCAAGAATATTGAAGTAGGTTGCCCTTCTTGAGGGGATCTTCCCAACCCAGTGATCAAACCCTCATCTCCTGCATTGGCAGGGGGATTCTTGACCACTGAGCCACCCAGACTTTACTATTAAAGACTTTACTATGCAAAGAAAAATTTCCAGTTTACTAGAGGAAGAGTCATACAGATCGGTGCATCACGCATTTACCTTGGCATCATCTGTTAGTAAGATTGCCCTCTTGGGTCTCTCACATCCCTGACAATGACCTCACACCTCCAATTTATCTTCCTCATTCTCCACAGTAATCTATACATTAAAAACTTAGATTTTTTAAATACTCGGCTTAAAACTCTTCCATAGAGATTTATGTGGGTATACAAGGTTGTCAATGTGCTTCCAAGGTTTTTTCCTCGACTGACCTTTCCCATTTTTTCCCCATCCCACTGGGTCAACCTCTATTTATCCTTTGATTGTTGTTTTTTAGTCACTAAGTCATGTCTGACTCTTTGTCACCCCCATCAACTGTAGCATTAATGTGCTTCCAAGGTTTTTTCCTCGACTGACCTTTCCCATTTTTTCCCCATCCCACTGGGTCAACCTCTATTTATCCTTTGATTGTTGTTTTTTAGTCACTAAGTCATGTCTGACTCTTTGTCACCCCCATCAACTGTAGCA